>JAINUG010000280.1:412500-632500 GCA_029706075.1 Aldrovandia affinis | reverse complement strand
GCAGAATGTTTTCGGTTCCATCGGGTCTTTCTGAGCGCGAGGCGGGGGTGACGCGGGTCTCCTTGGGTCGGCGCGAGGCTCGGGTTTCCGAAAATACATAAAAATCCCCGTGTGCGCGCGCGACTGTTCGCACAAGCGGCGGGCTTGTTCTGGCGCAGGTACCAGATGTAATTAATTACGTGCACCACTTTGTTCCAGAGGCAGGTTCTTTTTCTCTTTCTCTTTTGAAAATTAGGCTACATTCCGTTTTTGGGGTACTTTTCCCCAAAAATACCAGCAATTGGCAAATTATCTACATATTTGAGATACGCAGTGCCCTCCAGAAATAATGATTGGCACCTTTGGTAAAGATGAACAAAAAAAAGGCTGTGAAAAAATGTCTTGTCTGTCTGTTGTTCATCAGCTTGATCTTACACTCAAAATATGAGAGAAATCTAACCTTTCACTGAAGTCAAATATTCAAAGAAAAAAATAATCCTCATCAAAAAAATACATATTTTTCTGAAAAACGTGTGTTGGCAAACAATTATCACAATTATTGGCAAATAAGGGTGCCAATAATTCAATAATGTAGATGACAATGATTTGAAAAAATCTTCACCTTTTTAATTATTTTTAATTTAGTACAACAGTAAAAATAATACATTAGAATACAGGTAAAAGAAAAAAGCTGGAACTGGACTCTAATCGATACTGGAAATGTATCCTGTATATATGCACCTCTGTGGTGTATATATATCTATATCTATATGTGTGTGTGTGTACAACCAGGGGTGCACATAAATGGTACGCCAGTACACCATCGCGTCCTCGCGTTAATCGCGTCCTCACGTTAATCGCGTCCTCAAACGTTAATCGCGTCCTCACGTTAATCGCGTCCTCAAACGTTAATCGCCTCCTCACGTTAATCGCGTCCTCAAGCGTTACGTTCGATCAGTCCATCACTTGTAAGTTAATTAACTAACGAAGTAAATTAACTAACTAACTAAGATAATGAACTTACCAGTGATGGACTGATCAAACTTAAAGTCTCAGATATTACTGTTTTAAGTAGATATTGATCCTATGAAGTCACTGTTCTCGTGTGTATATGGACCCCTGGTGGTGTCCTGAAGTCCTGCACGGTGGTTCATAATTGGCTGTAGTGTCAGCAGGAACGTCCATGTTTCACCACGCACCAGCGCCCCCCTCTGGTCTATCAGGTCTGTTTGCAGAAGCCTAACTGGTGGAGTGCATGGTGAAAAGGGACCAGGGGCTTTCTGACATTATTTGTTTCAGAGGAGAACTCGTCTGTGCTCTCCCAAACTGACCGAGGAGGTAGCAGCCATGAGCACATACACAAAAAACTGCCATTACATTACATTTTACATGTCATTGCCATTACATTTACATTTAGGCATTTAGCAGACGCTTATCTTATCCAGAGCGACTTATAAGATGTGCATTAATGGTAAGAACAATCATAGTTTGCACGAGAGATCAGTGCAGTAATACAGCGATAGACATCATTGCAGGAAGCTGCATACCATACCTGTAACACTGGGAAGGAAAAGGTTAGTACATTTTTTTTTTTTTTTTGAGGAGTAAACAAGTATGCATAAGACAAAAAGTATTAAACATGTAAACAGTGCTGATGACAATGAGTTAAATGTATAGAGTCAGTGGTAGTGGAGTCTGAAGAGGTGGGTTTTGAGTCTCTTGTGGAAGATGGTCAGTGATTCCGCGGTCCTGACCAAGTGCGGAAGGTCGTTCCACCAGCGAGGGGTCAGGACAGAGACGAGACCGCGAGGAGCGGCTGCCAGGCGCCCGGAGGGATGGGGCAGTCAGTTTGCCAGAGGAGGCGGAGCGGAGGGGTCTGGCTGGGGTGTAGAGAGTGATGAGTGTCTGGAGGTAAGGGGGAGCAGTTCCTCTAGCCGCTTCCAAATTCCGCTGCCCGTTCCAAATTGGGAAAAAAATATTCGTAAAATATTTTTAAAAAGAAGCCCCATTACTTTTATTATTTGTGATGTCACATATTTTAGAGTGCTGGAGTTGGTGTATAATTGAAGTCGCACATTTAATGGGTCATACACAACCTTAACATAGCGGAAGAGGTCCTTCTGTTCATGCACGAAATGGTTAAATTACCCGTAACCCTTTTCATTCCTACAGTCCTGTGGCGCCACCATGTGGCAGCTTTTTATATATTTTGTGCGCATAGAAGACTTTGAAAGGGAGAAATACCCTCATATGCACACAAACCTCTTCAATGAAACACCTTTCTCTTTACATTTACATTTTAGTCATTTAGCAGACGCTCTAAAGTGCATTAATACATCATAGTCCGCGCCAGAGATCAGTGTCGTGATACAGCAATAGACTATCGTTGGCAGCTTTTTTTTCATTTCCATTACATTTCCATTTTAGGCATTTAGCAGACGCTCTTATCCAGAGCAACTTACACAGTTTCTTTACATACAATCCATTTATACAGCTGGATATTTTTACTGAAGCAATTCAGGTTAAGTACCTTTAGCTCAAGGGTAAAAAAGCAGTGCCCCACCTGGGAATTGAACCTAAAACCTCTGAGTTACAAGCCCAGCTTCCTAACCATTACACTACACTGCCAGCCTGATATCTATGGATGTTTAAATGGGAAGGGGTAGTAACGTTACACTGTTATCGGCGAGCTGGGCAGGATGTGATGTCACCTGCTGATGTGAAATCAGCATCTGCAAATGTTTGGCTGATTGCTTTGGTTGTTGTTGTTGTTGTTGTTGTTGGGTATAGTTTACGGGACGTGAACTCACACATGAAGGTGATGTGGCATCTCACCCAGGAGAATGTAAATCTGCTCTGACCGCTGGCACAGTCCTTCCAGTGCATCGCCACCAGGGGGCGCACTGTGACAGCTCAAACCGAGGATGGCATCACCAGTCACCGAGTGCTGGCAAAACCCACAGAACCCAGGAGTGTGGAATAGATTATAACCTATCTCAGGGGTGCCCAGGTTCGGTCCTGGAGATCTACTGGGTGTGCAGGCTTTTGTTCCAGCCCTTCACTAACACACCTGATTCGAACATTCATTGCCTTGATGAGCAATTGATTAGTGGAATCAGGTGTGTTAGTGAAGTGATTAGTGGAATCAGGTGTGTTAGTGAAGTGATTAATGAAATCAGGTGTGTTAGTGCTGGGCTGAAACAAAAGCCTGCATGCCCAGTAGATCTCCAGGACCGAACTTGAGCACCCCTGATCTATCTGCTATTTAATAATAATAATAATTATTATTATTATATTTCACATCCACATCAAGGAGGGCAGCACATGGTAATAATGACCCTCTCCAACACAGCCATGTCCCGTCAGGGGCAATAACAGCACCCTCTCTATCAACCCCCCAGGAGGCAAGGGTGCTGACCTTCACTGAAGGCCAGAAGATAATGAAGCGCGTGTGGCACATGCCAGGAATGGGGGTTCCTCTCCCCCCTTGGAAAATAAGCATGACGTATATTAACCAGTGGTGGATGAAGTACACAAACCCTTTACTTGAATAAAATATTACTCAGTAAAAGTAAAAAGTCCTACATTTAACCCCGTTTGCCTTTGAAATGTAGGGGTGAGTGAAAGTAAAAATACAAATAAAGATGGGAATACTTAAATAAGCACAGATACATGAAAAATGTACTTAAGTACAGTAATAAGTCAAAGTGACGTAAATGTACTTCGTTAGTGTCCATCACTGCTCTGGACACACACAGCATTTCACAATCGCGGAGTCGAGCCCGGCAGCGTCACGGGACTTCCGCCGTAATAAATGACGTACTGTCTGAATGACGAATATGAACCCGCCAGACTTACGTCCCCGACGCGGTAGCTGCGTTTACAGCACGTGACTCGCCGTAAAAACGCACGTTGGGCAGTCCGTGGTTCACCTGCCGCAACGCAGAACCGAGCACGAATACGTCACGCCTAGCGTTTCATATTGTAATTACGTTCATGTACGTGTAAGTGACGGTAATTATGTTTAGTGTGTTTATGCACCTGTCTCCCTCGTGCAGGAACCATGGGCAGATTATCCACCAGTGCGCAAAAGAATATAGAATATAAAGAATATATCATACAACACAGTTGGAGTAGATTACATTATAGTAGGGTTTTTTTCTTCAAATGAATCAAAGTAATTCATGAAAAATTATTAGATTAATATAGATATGAGACAGCCAGAATAAAATTTTTTTTTAAATAATACATTTTAAAAACCGTATTATCTGGAACGACCAGACCAACGTTGTGCACTGATTGCTTTATTGCTACCTTTGAATTGTGGCTACAGACTTACCTACAGGGTCCTAGTTTAACTATGTGGTTGCTCCTAGCACCCAGGAACTGTACTTCCCACTAGGGTGGCTTTCAGCTAAACTGTTCTTGACTACGGTTAACACTTTGTTGTACGTCGCTCTGGATAAGAGCGTCTGCCAAATGCCTGTAATGTAATGTAATGTAAAAAACGTCTAATGCCATTAGGTCATTAATACGGGCGGCGGTGTAGTGTAATGGTTAGGGAACTGGGCTTGAAACGGGAAGGTTGCAGGTTCGATTCCCGGGTGGAGCATTGACGTTGTACCCTTGAGCTAAATGTACTTAACCTGTACTAAAATTTTAGTTCACATGTAAAATATCCAGCTGTATAAATGGATTGCATGTAATAAAATGTCAACTGCGTAAGTCGCTCTGGATAAGAGCATCTGCTAAATGCCTGTACTGTAACGAAATGTACTAATAGGCTACTGGCTCAACTCTCCCGCTGTTGTTATAGTAAAGATGACTACAGTAGTGGAGCCGCTCGCAGTGATTGTGTTTGGCACCTGGAATGCGCTGAGAGAGCAGTGTCTCTGTAGCCCTGTAGCCCTGTAATAAAGGCACACCAGCGCAGAGGCTCGCAGTTTTATGACTCCGCACACTTCCTGCGCTCGCATACCTGTGCAGACAGGGCGGGCTCTGACTCACTCGCGTCTCACCGCTGTACTCCACTTCAGGGAAGAAAAAACCAGAACGTAGCCTTCGCCATTCGGTGAGAGAAGGGGACCGTTTGCATTAAGGTGGGTCTTAACGATTTGGCTTTTTTTTTTAGTACCATGTTTTTTTTTAGTCGGTGTATAAACATAAAACGCTGTAAAAATGTTCAATCGGTTGTGTTTTCGTGTCGACTTCAGCGTCGAAGCGTAGCCCATTGTGTCCCGCACGCAGAGGGTGAGGTCTTGCAATTGTTTACAACCAGTCTGTCCGATTCACCGTCTTCCTGAATGTATCGCTAATAACTTACACGACGGTAAACTTTAGCGAAAGGAGATGTGTCATATCGTAGTTTATTTATATAATTATTCGAAAATTACATGGCACGAGTTCAAAATGTGTATGTATTACGGCCTCGGTACGGAATTATGACTTTAATTATGGTTTGCCTTGAGGTTTTATCATGCCATTACCTTTGTACCCCAAAAAAGGTGTTTAAACAAAAACAAACATTATAATAAATGATGTCCCTTGCTGTAGGTTTTTATATAATGACAAAGGCCTGTAGATTGTTTAGGGGCGGGTACTGAAACAACGTAAGGTAAAGTTCGGGCGTTAAGCCCAGCAAAAAAGTAAAAAAAAGTTTACAACAAGTTTAAAAAACCTATTTAAAAACGCGACAACGTTACCTGGCACTCTGTGGGAGCCAAACAACGCGTCACGGGCATGTAATGGCTAACAAAAGCTTAACGACAATTCAAATACTTAACCTATACATTGTGTAGATTTCATTTGTCTTCATTTCGAAAACGTCTTGTGGAGCACAGCGGGTGAATTAATGTCCCTCTGTGTGGCCCGATTTGTTGTCCCCAGCTGCCGCGGTTTACCGTGCGCCAGTCGGTAACCGTAAACGTGACCGTTATGGCCACGGCCACCTTGAATCTGACGCACAAAATGGTGTTGTGTTTTTCCTTCTGCGGTGAGTTTTATTGGCGGCTTCTCACTGTCAGACGTCTGCTGCCTGCCGAGGGCGTGGATTCACGCTGTTTGCTCGCCCCGCAGGCCTGTATTTTGACAGTCTTAAACTCTTTTTCCTTTCCTGGAGCTACACGAAGAGAGAGAGAGAGGGCGAAAGCTCAAAGCCGTAGATTGCTGGAATATGAGATTACTGAGAGCAAACCTTTCGAAAGGTTCAGTAAGGAGACCGCGTCATGTAGCCTACTTAAGTAAAGGATTAAGGACTATGAGCGACACACGGCATTAATCATTACCCCTCCGTCTGCAAGCGAAGACTGCGCCGTCTCTAAAACCCACATGAAAACTATGAAAGTTAATTATTTCGGCATTATATCAGCATTTGTGCTGACGGCACAGTACGAAGGTACTTAGAACACGGCCTGGGCATTATTTTATTACGGTATTTAGACAATGATAGCCACCACGATCGCTTAGACAATGGTTCGTGTGAGGCTGCAGATAAAATAATCTAATTTTATTTTTTTATTTTTTTTTTTTTTTATTTTTTAAACCCGAGTTTAGACAATGATCCGCGCGAGGCTGCAGGTATTCAGCTGTCGCCATTGATCTGCGCGTGTTCCCGCACGCCCTGGATTCCATTGTTGTACCTGGATGTTTCTGTGGGCCTCGAGACTGCAGATTTATTCCACTCTTAGCTGTTCGTTTGGTGTCTTTGATAATGCACTGGGAATGGGGTGGGGGTGGGGGGTTGAAGGTTTCTAATTAAATGGTCCTCATGCTAAACAGCTGTGGCTACAAACTCATTGGGGGTGGGGGTGGGGGGATAGAGGGGGGGTTGTGAAACAGCGGGTAAGACTCTGTTGTGGTGCTTATTGCACAACTTACTGCACTTTGCCTACACAAAAAAAAAGCCATTCCCTCCTTTTTTTAAAATGAACAAACCATTACCGGCTGAAATATTTGTTTAAGAATGAGCCTCTATGTTCACACATGCAGGCAGGTGGAGGCTCAAAGTGTGGCTGCCACATGGAGGTGTTTGTGCTCTGGTGTAATTGGTTGACATCCATGTCTAATGCAATAACTTTTAAGTATTTATTCACCTCTGGTCTGAAACGTGACAAACTGTGTTTTAGAATCGGGGTGAAGTGCATGATGGGAAGTTCAGCTTCTGATTAAGAGACAATGAACAAATGGGTCCCTGGGAGGCGCAACCGGTGAAGGCACTCGCCTGGAGTGCAGGTTGCCCACTGTGGCTGGGGGTTTGATCCCTGGCTGCACACGCTCTGGCCAGGCGCACCATTCAGGGGTGGTGATTGGCTGTCCAGCCCCAGGGGGAGGGGGGAGGGAGAGCCGGCACGAGCTCGCTCATGAGCACAGAAAAGCTTCCCTGTGGGTAAGATGAGGAGGCGGGTTCCATCTCAAAGGAAGCGGGTCATTGCCGACCCCGGGGTAGTGGCTGGTCCCGTAGTTGTGGGCGGCGGGCTAATGGGGGGAGGGGGAATTGAAGAAATGGGGGGATACAATTGGACCACTAAATTGGGAGAAAAAAAGACAAGTAACAGGGAAGTAGTGTGTAAGGAGAGTGGTTTATGACATCATGGCCACACCACAGATTGTGTAGATTAACCAGACGGTCAGCTCTTGTGTTCCCCTATCCTCTGTCCTTCCTAGCGACAGGTTCCAGTTGGAGTTTCGATGCCATATAACAGTATAGAAAATTAGTTTCCATGGTAACGTAATTGGTCAAGCCCTTTAGTAAATATTTAACTATTGGCCTTGACAGTCAGGAGACAGAACTTTCAGTGTTAATACAGAGCTGAGTGGGTCTCTCGAACCTCTGGCCATGCCCACTAGAGGGCAGCAGTGTGGCTGTGTGAGTCTTTCAGGGTCCGGGTTCAGAAGGTTGTGGGTTTGAATCCCAGATGGGGGCAGTGTGTCCTTCACCTTCATCGTTTCATCATATCCTCGTACAGGTAATGAGGAGAGTTACCTGCCCTGTCTGTGATAAACACTATTAAACATGAGGCATGACTATTTTGGCACTAGTGTCTTTTTTTTTTTTTTTTTTTTGTTTTGAGGGATTTAAAAAAAGATTTTTTACATTATCTCTTATTTCTCGCGTGACAATAGCACTACCCAGCACGTACACAGGGCTCCGCAACAACAACAAACAAACAAACAAACAAACAAACAGGGTGTGTGATCATTAGCCGCTGCTCGAGTTCCCCCCCCCCCACCTCGAGCCGGATGAGCGACGCTCACTGGAATGTTTCCTCTGTTGTCCAGCTTGCAGGTGGGACCATGATTACGGCCGCGGAGTATGGGAAGACCTCGTGGGAGCTCACGGTGCAGGTGGAGCAGCGCGGCGGGCAGGAGAGCATGCGCTTCAAGCTGCGCGTGGAGGGGAAGCTGCACATCGGGGGACTGATGCTCAAACTGGTGGAGAAGATCAGTGAGTCACTCGCTTGTCCCGCTCTCGACTTCTTCATTTAGTTATTACAGTCAAATGTGATCGGCTAATCCAGGAGACTAAGTGGTTCTGTGTGGCTCAGTAGGTAGAGCGTGGTTCTGTGTGGCTCATTAGGTAGAGCGTGGTTCTGTGTGTCTCATTAGGTAGAGCATTGCGCTGACAGCGCTTTGGTTGTGGGTTCGATTCCCACTGGGTCCACATATACTGAAAATGTATGCATTCACTACTGTAAGTTGCTTTGGATAAAAGCGTCTGCTAAATGGTATATATTATTATATACAGGAAAAAGCACAATTGGTCAATCAGGGGTTGGTTGATTGGTTGACAGGTTGATCCATTGATTTATCAAATGTTTATCGGCTGGTTTAATGTCCAATAACTTTACTGAACTGATTGATCAATTGATTGATTGATTATTTATAGGAATTCAAGGAAGACGGAAAATTAAGCACTCAGGTTTGCACAGATAAATTATTCCCGTTCATAGTCCTGTAAACGTCCACATCACCTGTGTCCCTCTAAACCGCATGCAGATATGCATGTGTAGTGGAGCTCAGAAGGCGTGAGTTAAAGTTGAGTGCGTGAGCGTCCGCTGCAAAAGGGTGACGTGGATAAGAGTGTGATTAGTTCCCAGAGTTGGGGACTTGAGTCTTTAGCTCAGCAGGCTAATCGTCTCTCTTGTCACGTCGAGATCCTGCAGGCAGAACCAACTCTGTTACACGTGTGTGAGGACCACAGAGTCATAACTGCAGATGGAGATGCATAACGGATCTGCTGCTTCACACTGCTGCTGTACTGCATGCTGGCCAACTAGTATACCTCACCTCACATACTATAATGCACCTCATATACTGTACAACTATAACTCACCTCATATACTATAATGCACCTCGTATACTCTACATCTATAACTCACCTCACATATTATAACGCACCTCGTATACTGTACAACTATAACTCACTTTATATACTGTACAACTATAAATCACCTCATACACTGTAACTCACCTTATATACTATGCTACTGTAATTACTCTCATATACTTAGCTAGCTGGCCTTACTGTTAGCCAGCACACCTAGCGTATCTCCTGTTCCCTCGGCCCTTTGTAAAGAGAGTGGAGCCCTATTCACACAGGGGACACACCCGTGTTGATTCTGCATTCCTGCAGCCTGCTGTTAGCGGAGCGGCCATTGTTGACCTGCGCTGGAGCACAATGCTGCTGCCGGCAGCTACAGGGGGTCGGAGGGCACCTCAGGGCCGTGAGTTTGAGAGGAAACTGACATTAAAATGCTTCCTGATGCATTCTGCTGCATACTCTCGAGTAGCCTGTGTGGTTCTGTGGTTCTCTGTGGCTCAGTAGGTAGAGCATGGTTCTGTGTGGCTCAGTAGGTAGAGCGTGGTTCTGTGTGGCTCAGTAGGTAGAGCGTGGTTCTGTGTGTCTCAGTAGGTAGAGTGTGGTTCTGTGTGGCTCAGTAGGTAGAGCATGGTTCTGTGTGGCTCAGTAGGTAGAGCGTGGTTCTCTGTGGCTCAGTAGGTAGAGCGTGGTTCTCTGTGGCTCAGTCGGTAGAGCATGGCATTGGCAACGCTTAGGTCGTGGGTTCAATCCCCACTGGGACCACATATACTGAAAAAAAAAATGTATGCATTCACTACTGTAAGTCACTTTGGATAAAAGTGTCTGCTAAATGGCATATATGATATATTATATTATATCCTACTTCTTAGGGACATGGCTACAATAATGGATATAATAATGCACCACTATAATATGAAGAAGAAGAAAAAAATAAGAATAAGTGTGATAGTAATATAATTGTTGATGTGTAATAATATCCGCTAATATCATAGCGCCCAGTGGGAAATCTCATCTGCTGGTTATTTAGACACCTGATTGCAGTATATTGGGGTGCTACTGTAGCGGAGATCAGAAGGCGTGTGATTGGTTCCCAGAGTTAGGGACTTGAGTCTTTAGCTCAGCGGGTTAATCGTCTCTCTTGTTTGATTTTGAGCACGTGCTTTGAGCGACTGCGTGACACACAGGCACTTCCCTTCCAAAAGGGACGAAGGTGTGACCTCGAGGAATGATGAAGAGCTGGAGTTTGAGAGATAGTTCAGCCTGGATGTTGTGTCATTGCATTACATTACATTACATTACATTACAGGCATTTAGCAGACGCTCTTATCCAGAGCGACTTACAGTTTACATTTCTTTACAATCCATTTATACAGATGGATATTAACTGAAGCAATTCAGGTTAAGTACCTTGCTCAAGGGTACAATGGCAGTGTCCCACCTGGGGATTGAACCTGCAACCTTAACGTTACAAGCCCAGTTCCCTAACCATTATACCACACTGCCTGCCTGTGTCTTGGCGGCAGTTTGAAATGGGTCATTTGTTTGCTTGTTGCGGTTTTTGTGTGGGACTGACACGTTGGTCCATATTAAATCCAGATTAGAGCACACTAATGCGGCCTCATTTTGAATGCAGGCACTTTAAACAAGATTAATTTACCTGTGAGCTACAGCTGTTTCCATCGAACCAACTGCATTGTAGCATTCATTCAATATCTCCAGGACTTACAGTTCTCCAGAGCCGGATGTTGAAAGTCAGCGCAGACCAGTCAGGATAGAAAGAAATGGTTCTATGAATGATTGCAGGAAGCTTCAACAGTGCTTGACGGGTGACGTTCTGTGATTTAAGGAACAGTTGGCCAATCACAGCCTAAATCACATTTAAGTGGAAGAGGAATGATGTAAATGAACGCAGCGATCTTGTATCGGCTTCCCTCCCCCCTCCCTGGGGTGCACAGCCAATTGCTGAACCCCGGTTGCAGTGGCCCAGCCTTTGTGTTTTTGATAGGTCCTTGTAGTCTTCCCTGTCAAGAGACATGGCTGTTATATAACTCTGTGGTCTATTCTCTATGCAAGAAGTGTTTTACATTTAGTTTCGACCGAAACGATGTTGCCATCTAATGTCGGCTAGCTATGTCACAATTGTTTATCAATGTTTCCACTCTCCTTCGTTACCCCGACAACGGAACAAGGAAATGTTCAGCATATTCCTGTAGCCAATCAAAAACAACATGGGTACCGGAATCTGTAAGAATTATTTGTATAGTTACATTTACATTTTACATTTTAGGCATTTAGCAGATGCTCTTATCCAGAGCAACTTACACAGTTTACATTTCTTTACATACAGTCCATTTATACAACTGGATATTTTACTGAAGCAATTCAGGTTAAGTACCTTTAGCTCAAGGGTACAACGGCAGTGCCCCTAAGCTGGGAATTGAACCTGCAATCTCTGAGTTACAAGTCCACTTCTTTAACCATTACACTGCACTGCCACCTATAGTTCTGGTTAGGCACCAATAATGTTGATGTGTCACAGTCTGACTGACCCTATAAACCTCTCCGTCTGGTGTGTAGAGGCGCCCCAGGATTGGTCGGATTACGCTCTGTGGTGGGAGCAGAAGAACTGCTGGCTGCTGAAGACCCACTGGACCCTGGACAAGTATGGGGTCCAGGCCGACGCTGACCTGCACTACACCCCCCAACACAAGCCCCTGTGCCTGCAGCTGCCCAACATGAAGACCATCAAACTGAGCGTCAGCTACTCTGCCGTGGTCTTCAAGACTGTCACCGAGGTCTGCAGGGCTCTGAGTGAGTACTCAACACTGACACACACATCTACTGAGCTCTGACACACACACACACACACACACACACATTCTACTGAGCTCTGAGTGAACACACAACACTGACACACACACACACACATCTATTGAGCTCTGAGTGAACACACAACACTGACACACACACACACATCTACTGAGCTCTGAGTGAACACACAACACTGGCACATACACACACACACATCTACTGAGCTCTGAGTGAACACACAACACATTTACAGGGATCTATAGAGCTATAACTAATGTAACTAAGTATACAGCACACTCAAACAGATCTACAGAGTTCTAACTAAATACACAAAACGATCTACACAGTTCTAAGTAAATACACAACACTGACACACAGATCTACAGGACTTCTAACTAACTCAGGGGTGAGCAAAGAGGGCCGTATCCGTTTCTGGATTTCATGCCAACTTCCGCTCGTAATTATTTAATTAGCCCAATCATTTACGTGATCTGACATTTTAGCTTCATTTCTTGATAAGCCCATGAATGACAGCTGAAGACTGTTCTTGTGTTCTCATATGAAACACGTTACTGTGGTCTAATCTACAAGTGAACCAGCATCGGCATATCCAACAAATTAGCTAATTGAGCCACAGGGAAACAAAAACCTGCACACACACCGGCCCTCCAGGACCGGAATTTCCCACCCCTGAACTAAGCACACAACACAGTCACACAGATCGTCATAGTTCTAAGTAAGTGCACAGCAGAACGCAGGTGTAGAGAGTTCTAAGTAAGTGCACAGCAGAACGCAGGTGTAGACAGTTCCAAGTAAGTACACAGCAGAACGCAGGTGTAGAGAGTGCTGAGTAAGGGCACAGCAGAACGCAGGTGTAGAGAGCGCTGAGTAAGCGCACAGCAGAACGCAGGTGTAGAGAGCTCTAAGTGCACAGCAGAACGCAGGTGTAGAGAGCTCTAAGTGCACAGCAGAACGCAGGTGTAGAGAGCTCTGAGTAAGCGCACAGCAGAACGCAGGTGTAGAGAGCTCTAAGCGCACAGCAGAACGCAGGTGTAGAGAGCTCTAAGTGCGCAGCAGAACGCAGGTGTAGAGAGCTGAGTAAGTGCACAGCAGAACGCAGGTGTAGAGAGCGCTGAGTAAGCGCACAGCAGAACGCAGGTGTAGAGAGTTCTGAGTAAGTGCACAGCAGAACGCAGGTGTAGAGGGCTCTGAGTAAGTGCCCAGCAGAACGCAGGTGTAGAGAGTTCTGAGCACAGCAGAACGCAGGTGTAGAGAGCTCTGAGTAAGCGCACAGCAGAACGCAGGTGTAGAGAGCTCTAAGCGCACAGCAGAACGCAGGTGTAGAGAGCTCTGAGCACAGCAGAACGCAGGTGTAGAGCTCTGAGTAAGCACACAGCAGAACGCAGGTGTAGAGAGTTCTGAGTAAGCACACAGCAGAACGCAGGTGTAGAGAGCGCTGAGTAAGCGCACAGCAGAACGCAGGTGTAGAGAGCTCTGAGTAAGCGCACAGCAGAACGCAGGTGTAGAGAGCTCTGAGTAAGCGCACAGCAGAACGCAGGTGTAGAGAGCTCTGAGCCCTGTGGACTATGTGGCTGAAGAGTTTTTCCCTCCTCTCTCCCAGTCTACACAGGCCTGGGCAGGCATGGCTTATCTCACAGATGCCTTCCCTTGCCAGAGTCCCACGCTATTCTGCTCAAACTCCCTTTCCCTAAATGCCTCGCTAATCTTTATTCATGTGAATATCTTACAACAGGGGTGTCAAACTCATTCCATCGAGGGCCGAGTGTGTGCAGGTTTTTGTTGCAACCAATGCACTACACCAGGTGATTTCACTAATTAGCTCACTTCTTCAACTAAGGAGGGAACCTAATTGAAATCACCTGGTGTAATGCATTGGTTACAACAGAAACCTGCACACACTCGGCCCTCGATGGAATGAGTTTGACACCCCTGTCTTACAACAGCCATGTGCCACAGGCCTTCCCTGTTTAGCTGACCAGGGCTGGAGAGATTCAGAGAGGTGCTGTTTAGATATTTTATGGAGCCAAATACTTTCCAGTACTAATGCTGACTGTGCTATTTAAAAGCCATCTGTCCTGTTTCATTACTTTTTAAAATGCCTTCAGTTGGCAGCAGCAGTAATGATGGTGAGCAGTGGTAGTTATTGGCCTTCCCTGCTGCTGTTGCTGTGACAACAGTATAACACAACACATTACAGCAACGCAATTAAAAACTCCCCAATGAGCAAGAAAATAAATCAAAACAAGCCAAGAAATTAAACGATGTTGTTCTTTTGAACACTTCTCAGATGTGAACGTTGTGTGCTGTTATGATTCTGCTGCCTGGTGGGGTTGGGGGTCATGCCCAGTTCCCCAGTTTTTGTTTGTTTGTTAATGATTTCATTGATTTTGTTAAATTGTTAATGATTGGCCTCCCAGGTGGTCTAGCGGTTACAACGTTCGACGCTGGCCGGGGTTCGATTCCACCGGCCGCACCAGTATCGGCTCTGGCTCGGAGTACCACCAGGAGGCCACAATTGGCTGTCCGCCCCAGGGAGGGGGGAGGGAAGCCGATACGAGCTTGCTGTGTGTAGGAGTGGCCCTGTGTGTATATACTGGAGTTACGGTGACGGCTTGGCGAGTTCTGGCTCGGGGGAGGCGGTGCTCCGCCACATTGTCACTGCCGGTCTCAGGACTACGGCAGCAAACTCTCAATATGAGGGAGGGAGATAATTGACGTGAAAAGGAGGGTATAATTGGATGCACAAAAATGGGCTGGAAAAAAAAAAATTGTTAAATTGATAATGATGTAATAGATTTACTTAAATTGTTAATGATGTAATAGATAGTTAAATTGATAATGATGTAATTGATAATGATGTAATTGATGATGATGTAATTGATTTAATGACAGATATCCGGAGGCCAGAGGAGCTCTCTCTGCTGAAGCCCCCAGACGACCCGTCGAAGAAGAAGAAGAAAAAGGACAAGAGCAAAGACGTGATCGAGGACATCTTAGACCTGGACGCGCTGGGCGGGATGTCAGGTAACACGCACACACGTGTGGGCCCACGCAGAGACACACGCGCGTGCACACAAACCTAAACACAGCCTGGCCTGGGACAAACTCACCTTATTTCAGCTTCACTTTTATAACAGGTGTTGTGTTGTGTTGTGTCTTAAATTGTGTTGTGTTGTGTCTTACATTTAACTGTAGTGAAATATTTTCTACACTTTTTCCCGACATTGTGATCTTGTGTCATCTTTTTAGGCTTGTGCAACATGAGTTGGCAACTATTATGAATATTAATGTGTGATTAAATTTTTTTTCATCTCGATGCTCATTCACTGTGTTATTGGCCGTTCTTGTTGCTCCTGTGATTTGCATTTCATGCAGTTTGCCATTGTGCCGTTGTTAATTCCCCTAGATAAGAGCATCTACCAAGTAAATACAGCTCCTAAAACTTGTAACTCCTGACCCTAGCGTAGATGACAGTGATTAAGGCCCAGTCGTGTGTGTGTGTGTGTGTGTGTGTGTCTGTGTGTGACTGTGTGTGTCTGTGTGTGTGTGTGTGTGTGTGTGCGTGCGTGTGCGTGCGTGTGTGTGTGTGTGTGTGTGTGCTATCTGCAGGCAGTCCAGGGCTCTACAGTAAGACCATGACTCCTACGTACGACCCTGAGAACGGCATGCCGGCCTCAGCCACCAGCCTGTGGTTTGGAGACAACCCCCTGAGCATGAGCCAGCCGAACCTGCCCCCCGCCGAGCTGGCCAAGCTCTACCAGCCCCTCACCCTCACGGACAAAGCAGCCATCAACGCAGGGTGAGAACTAGCCAATCAGCTCTTACTGAGAGAGATGAGCCAATCAGCTCTTAGAGACAGAGATTAAATGATTGGCTTATAACAGGAGTGGGCAATTCTGGTCCTGGAGGGCCGGTGTGTGTGTGCAGGTTTTTGTTTCTACCAATTAGCTAATTAGTTGGATACACCAATGCTGGTTCACTCCTAGATTAGACCACAGTAACTGTTTCATATGGGAACACAAGAACAGTCTTCAGCTGTCATTCATGAGCTTATCAAGAATTTTTGCTAAAATGTCAGATCATGTAAATGATTTGGCTAATTAAATCATTAAGAGCAGAAGTTGGCATGAAATCCAGAAATGGATACGGCCCTCCTTGCCCACCCTTGCCTTGTAATGATATATAAGTAATTTCAGCAATGAAATGGTGTTGGTCTTCACAAAGTGTGAATTCTGCAGGCGTGCGTGTTTTTTATTGAGCCTGTCCACAGGGTGTTTTTAGGAAGCCATGGCCACCATTGTGTCATGTGACAGGATGTTGTGTTTGGCCACCGTTGTCATGTGACAGGATGTTGTGTTTGGTCACCGTTGTGTCATGTGACAGGATGTTGTGTTTGGTCACCGTTATGTCATGTGACAGGATGTTGTGTTTGGTCACCGTTATGTCATGTGACAGGATGTTGTGTTTGGTCACCGTTGTGTGATGTGACAGGATGTTGTGTTTGGTCACCGTTGTGTCATGTGACAGGATGTTGTGTTTGTGATTGGTCACCGTTGTGTCATGTGACAGGATGTTGTGTTTGTGATTGGTCACCGGTATGTCATGTGACAGGATGTTGTGTTTGGTCACCGTTGTGTCATGTGACAGGATGTTGTGTTTGTGTTTGGTCACCGTTATGTCATGTGACAGGATGCTGTGTTTGTGATTGGTCACCGGTATGTCATGTGACAGGATGCTGTGTTGTGATTGGTCACCGGTATGTCATGTGACAGGATGCTGTGTTGTGATTGGCAGGTGGCTGGACTCTTCTCGGTCCTTAATGGAGCAGGGCATCCAGGAGGAGGACAAGCTGCTGCTGAGATTCAAGTACCACTGTTTCTTCGACCTCAACCCAAAAGTGAGGGACTGCTCCTCTGCATTCATTATCTCTAACCGTAAGACCTACACAACATCCACTATCCTCAGCCAAAAGATCTACACAGTATTCATTATCCTGATCCATAAGACTGACAAATCATTCACTATCCTGATCCATAAGACCTATACAGCATTCATTAGGCTACCCTCAACCATAAGACAAGGGAATGAAATGCAGATGTGCTTTCTGGTTTGTGTTGTGTTTGGGCTGCAGTAAACATTAAAGTTTCACATTTTAGGCATTTAACATTAAAGTTTTACATTTTAGCCATTTAGCAGATTTACAATTTGCATACAATCCATTTATACAGCTGGATATTTTACTGAAGAAATTCAGGTTTTACCTTTTTCATTCACCTTTAGTTCAAGGGTACAACAGCAGTGTTCCACCTGGGAACCCCTAACCATTACACTACACTGCCACCCACTAAACGGTGTCCCTCTCCTCTCTCTGGCTGCAGTATGAGGTGTAGATGTTGTGTTGTAGTGTTTGAGCTGCAGTAAACAGCATCCCTCCTCTCTCTCTCTCTCTCTCTCTCTGTCTCTGTCTCTGTCTCTGTCTCTGTCTCTCTCTCTCTCTCTCTCTCTCTCTCTCTCTCTCTCTCTCTCTCTCTCTCTCTCTCTCTCTCTCTCTCTCTCTCTGTCTCTCTCTCTCTCTCTCTCTCTCTCTCTCTCTCTCTCTCTCTCTCTCTCTCTCTCTCTCTCTCTCTCTCTCTCTCTGGCTGCAGTATGAGATGTTGTGATGTTGTGCTGTAGTGTGTTTGAGCTGCAGTAAACGGCGTCCCTCTCTCTCTCTCTCTCGCCAGTACGATGCCGTGAGGATAAACCAGCTGTATGAGCAGGCCCGATGGCTCGTCCTTCTGGAGGAGGTGGACTGCACGGAGGAGGAGATGCTGATGTTCGCGTCTCTCCAGGTACAGACCCCAGAACCTGCCGGTGAACCGGTCTGACTGGGAACCAAGGAGCAGGGGTTCTGATCCAGCTCAGAGAGCAGGAGAGAGAGAGAGGCGTTGAGGCCGAACCCAGCGATCTATAGACTTCCAGTGATCCTTTAATGACAAATATGGCCATGGCACCAACATGCCTGTTTATTTGAGCAGGATTAGCTTTATACTGTTGTTTAGATTCCAGTGGAGAATTATATACTGGAATATGATTGGCTTTATTACCAGTTTGTCTGCTTGGAATACATTTGGAGGCAGGATGTCATTCATTTGACACAAATTACATTTTGAACTGTGATGACCTAGTAGAAGGGGGCCAGCCCGTTTCATAGAACGCATTGCAGAAGTCATCTATAATAATAATAATAATATACACCATTTAGCAGATACTTTTATCCAAAGTTGTGTGAATGCATACATTTTCTGTAAAGATTGAACCCACAACCTACATTGCCAAGGCTTACCAACTGTTCCACAGAGAACCAACATCTGTTGCTGTAGAGAATTGTCATTGTCTTTCATGTCAAATGCATTTGTTTATTTGTCAGATTTAAAAATAATAATAATAATTTGGTCAAAGTTAGTTCGTTAAGATCAAACGGTCATGTTGTGTGATGAAGCAAAGATGAAACAGACAATTAGGCCATTCCAGCAAAGTCCACAACCAGCAACGTCCAGATACCATGCTGTACAGGTATTTCAATTAAAATCAAGGTCTTCTGTATGAAGTTACTGCCACGGTAAGGTCACACAAACCAGGACCGGGCAACACAACCCTATTTAGTGAAACGTAATGGACTCATTTTGTAATTGTTTGCAGTAGATCTCATGGCATATTTTAGCGCATAGCTGCGGTGGCTGTAAGCCATGTTTCTGGCAGCGAGAGTGGATGTGCACGCCCAGCCCAGCGAGGGGAAGTCGATATGTGTTCCTGCAGGCGCAGAGCTCTGTTCCGCTGTAGAACCAGTTTGGCTTTGCCCTCCGGGAAGGGCGAGTCAGGACAGGCACAGACACGCAGATCTGAGGATCATTGTACGAAAGGAGAGGACTGGCGGATAGCGTAGCGGTCTAACGCACCCGTATTTGGCTGGTCCTGTACGAGTGTGAGCTGCCTATCAGGGATTTGGGTTGAGTGAGGTTGGCCCAATTGGGGCTAACGGCCAGGGCCAGTCTGGAAGAGACAGGTCTTGACCGTGTCCCTGACAGGCAGCGCACACTCATATCGGACCAGCCAAGATACGGTGCGTTAGACCGCTACGCTATCCACCCACTGCTCAGCACCCATTTACATCAGTTACTGTGCATACTGAGAGTGTTATCATGGCATTTATAGTATTATAGTAATTATAATATTCATAACAGCACTTATTAATAAGACCTTATAAATGACTCAATAACTACTTATTTACACTGTAGTTCACTTATTTAGATTATTACTAATCATTAACCACGTTATAGGCTACCAGTTTACTTTATTTGCGTCTGACAAATTTTTGAGTGAAACAAACATTATTTAATACATTTATTTTGTTCTGATGGAATTCAACAGCAGAGAGGAAGTCATTCCTGCAATTAATTGATTAATAAGTGAAGAAGAAACTTGTGTTCCCTGTGTTCTAACATGGGCTTTTGTTCTTATTGGTAGCTATTTTAATATGAACCCTGAAATAAAGTTTTACCATAATAATAATAATAATAAAAACTTATAGAAATAATAGTTGCTGTGTAGAGCTTTTCAAACATGCTGTTTAAGGAACCTCACAACAAGGAAGGAACAGTAGAGACAACAAGAGCTTTGAAACAAACACGGAAGGACATTTAGAGAAGGACATTTAGAGAAGGAAATCAATAGTGATTAGAATTTGAAGTGAAGTTACTCAGAAAGAAGAACAACAATATAAAGGAAAAATAAAATAAAGAGAACAAGTGAAGTAAGGTCCTGTATTTAGTTTGGCATCTTGTTTCCTCAGTGGGGCGTATTAACGCAGAGACGTGTATACATTGTGTTTTAAGACTGCACGCATGACACACGTGGATTTGTTTAAAAACGGAGTGGCGTTCTAATTAAAGTTCTAGTTAAATAAACGTGGAGCTGCAGAGAGTAGACGCTGACTCAGCGACAGAGAGACCCCGTGTCTGAGCGGTGGAAATGGGGCCTCTGTTCTGCTGAGTGAGACCTGCTGCACAGCAGGGGCTGAGCCCGGAACCAGAAGGTTGTCAGTTCAATTCCCAGGCTGGGGAACTGCTTGAATAATGATCCAGTTGTAGGTGTGGTGGGTAATACCTAGAGGTGAGATTTATGAGGTGCCCTGGTGCCTGTGGTATCTGCGGTGCCAATCACAATTCATAATAACGTACAGTATGTTCTCAGAATCAGAATCATACGTGTCTTTATTGCTGTTCACTCTTAAGTGTGTCGGAGTGTGTCTTGGTGTTGCTGCAGTGCAGTTAGTCACACAGTGAACACACACAGACAGTGTACTAGTGCAGTAGAGGGATAGTGCAACAGGCAACATTATTAGTACATCAAAGTGTACAGACGGTACATTAATACATGAATACATGGAACAGACACACCACCTACATTTCATCGTACATACTTCTCATATTATAAAGGGCTAAATCTACTGTAGAAGTTCTAAGCTCTCCCTGTTTTATCTGTTTGGACATTAGGGAGAGTGCTTGGGGAAAAAAACTGTTTCTGTGCCGTAAGGTTTTTGTTTTGATAGACCGATAACGTTTTCCTGATGGTCGTTTTTCAAAGAGATGATGTCCTGGGTGAGTGAGGTCAGAAGTGATGTTTTTAGCCCGTTAGCCTTTCTCCATAGAGATGGTCAATGGAGGCTAGTCTGCAGCCCACTGGCCTCTCTGCTCTGTGTGTGTGTGTGTGTGTGTGTGTGTGTGTGTGTGTGTGTGTGTGTGTGTGTGTGTGTGTGTGTGTGTGTGTGTGTGTGTGTGTGTGTGTGTGTGTGTGTGTGAGTGTGAGTGAGTGTGTGAGTGAGTGTGTGAGTGAGTGTGTGAGTGTGTGAGTGTGTGTGAGTGAGTGTGTGAGTGATTGTGTGAGTGAGTGTGTGAGTGATTGTGTGTGTGTGTGTGTGTGTGTGTGTGTGTGTGTGTGTGTGTGTGTGTGTGTGTGTGAAGGTGTGTGAAGGTGTGTGAGTGTGTGAGTGTGTGTGAGTGAGTGTGTGAGTGAGTGTGTGAGTGAGTGTGTGAGTGAGTGTGTGAGTGAGTGTGTGTGTGTGTGAGTGTGAGCGAGTGAGTGCGAGTGAGTGCGAGTGTGAAGGTGTGTGAGTGTGTGAGTGTGTGAGTGTGTGTGTGTGTGTGTGTGTGTGTGTGTGTGTGTGTGAGTGTGAGTGAGTGCGAGTGAGTGCGAGTGTGAAGGTGTGTGAGTGTGTGAGTGTGTGAGTGTGTGTGTGTGTGTGTGTGTGTGTGTGTGTGAAGGTGTGAAGGTGTGAAGGTGTGAAGGTGTGTGAGTGTGTGAGTGTGTGTGTGTGAAGGTGTGTGTGTGAGTGTGTGTGTGTGTGTGTGTGTGTGTGTGTGTGTGTGTGTGTGTGTGTGTGTGTGTGTGTGGTGTGTCATGTGTGTGTGTGTGTGTGTGTGTGAGTGTGTGAGTGTGTGAGTGTGTGTGTGAAGGTGTGTGAGTGAGTGTGAAGGTGTGTGTGTGTGTGTGTGTGTGTGAGTGTGAAGGTGTGTCAGCTTCATCCTGGGTTGTGCTCTGTTTTGTCTTGTTCAGTATCACATCTGCAAGTTGACCATGTCGTCAGAACCGCTGGACTACTCCAACGAGCCTGACATCGACGAGGTGGAGGCAGCGCTGTCCAACCTGGAGGTGACGCTGGAAGGAGGAAACACCGACAGAATCCTGGTACCAATGAGAATATTATATATATATGCCATTTTCAGGACTTTTATCCAAAGCGACTCACAGTAGTGAATGCATCAGTTTTTCAGGATATGTGGCCCCTGCCAAAATAAAGGAAAGTAAGTGAATAGTTCTGGCGGCTCTGTTATGGTGTGGGCTGCATTTTCCTGCCATGGTTTAGGTCCACTCAACCCCTTTAGAGGGCAAGGTAAATGCCAATAAATACATAAATACAAAGTGATCACTTTCATCCTGTGGTGAAGCATTTCTCTCCTGATGGGAGTGGTCTCTTCCAGGATGACAATGCCCCCATCCACAGGGCACGAGTGATCACTGAATGGTTTGATGGGCATGAAAACTGCTGTAAACCATATGCCATGGCCATCTCAGTCACCAGATCTCAACCCAATTGAGCACTTATGGGAGTTCTGGAGCGGTGCCTGAGACAGTGTTTTTCACCACCATCAACAAAACCCTGAATGATGGAATTTCTCATGGAAGAATGGTGTTGCATCCCTCTAATAGAGTTCCAGACACATCTAGAATCTATGCCAAGGTGCATTGAAGCTGTTCTGGCAGCTCGTGGTGGCCCAACACCCTATTAAGACACTTTATGTTGGTGTTTCCTTTATTTTGGCACTTACCTGTATATAACATATTTGTAACATGTATATATTTATGTGACTCTCATTGTAGGTGAATAGCAAAATTCAAAAACACTTAAAAATGGAGTCATGCATGTCAAAACAGTATAATCTTTTCCCGATTAACAACAAACATACAATTGAATTGTTTAAGTGATTTGTGGGGGCAATGCGTAATTATTTAATGTGTTATATAAGTTAGATGGCCTGGTTTAATGGCGCGCAGACTCTGTTTTTTATTCCCTCTTGAAGAGAAGCTGTGTTTGAATGTGCTGCTGGTGTTCCAGATGCTGCTGCTTTGAAGATGTATATCTGCACTCCACTCTGTGGCCTGTAACTGCACATAACCTGTAGTGTCTGCTGATTGGCCAGCTCCACGCATGATGTCATGAAACCTGACACCGCTGTTTCTCTTGCAGGAAGACATCACAGACATTCCTAAGCTCACCGACTCCCTCAAGCTGTTCAGGTGAGCGAGCCGTCGGCTTATACCGTAAGGAAAACACGTATGCAAGAGTGCTGGAGCAGTTATATACAGTATATACACGCCATTTAGCAGACGCTTATATCCAAAGCGACGCTTTTATCAGTGGTGAATGGTGAATGCATTTTTCAGTATATGTGGTCCCAGTGGGAATCAAACCCACAACCTAAGCGTTGTCAGCACCACGCTCTACCTACTGAGCCACACAGAACCACGCTCTACCTACTGAGCCACACAGAACCACGCTCTACCTACTGAACCACGCTCTACAGAACCACGCAGAACTACCTACTGAGCCACACAGAACCACGCTCTACCTACTGAGCCACACAGAACCACGCTCTACCTACTGAGACACACAGAACCATGCTCTACCTACTGAGACACACAGAACCACACTCTACCTACTGAGCCACACAGAACCACGCTCTACGTACTGAGCCACACAGAACCACGCTCTACCTACTGAGCCACACAGAACCACGCTCTACCTACTGAGCCACACAGAACCACGCTCTACCTACTGAGCCACACAGAACCACAGTTAGCATGCTTTAATGTTCTTTAGAGTATCACAGGGAGTGAATGAATGATTTTAGTGAGTGTGCATTGTGGTGTGGTTTGCTGGTCTTGCTGCATGAGTAATCGTGTTTATTTTATTTCTTATTGTATGCGCTGAAATCGTATACTAATCTGCAAGTTGCCATTGATACAGTCACCTACCAAACAAATAAAATACCTACACGAAGATGGAAAAACAGCAACCATGATCCAACCATAATCACAAGAATGTCAATATGAACTATTATGATTATTACCAACATCATCATAGTTGCTGCAGGGAAGTGTCTTTGAATGAAAATGTAATTTTAATGAGATTATATATTTATCAATTACATGAAAGGAGAAAATGGCAAAGCTTTTAAAAATGTATTCCTAAGTCTATTTATTTTTATTTGTATATGAACTGTTTGGACTGAAATGAAACCTTAAAGCAGAATGCTTATAGCGCCATCTTGAGGTCAAGGACGGGAAGAGAGGTGAGGTGTGTGCTCACTCAAAACGTGCACATGCGATTAATTTCCTCTGTCTTTGTATCACAGGCCGAAGAGACTGACCCTCCGACCGTATAAGGAGTACTGGTTTGTTTTTAAAGACACGACGATATCATATTACAAGAATAAGGAGACGTCCAACGGTGAGCCAATAGAGCAGTTTCATTTAAGAGGTAAGAACTAAACCAGCATTTCAAGCTTGTGTTTTATATACTTATAAAGAACTCCTTATAGTGGCTATTGCATATGACTATATATAGACCCTATCAAACTATTTACTGTGCCTATGGTGATTTTAACATTTGTAAAAATTATTATTATTATCAGATTTTTTCCGTTTCCCTGGCCAATTGTACCCTTTACTATTCCAACTATTCCCCCACCCCCCCCCACAAGCTCGCTGCTATCCTATTCTGATGCCGGTAGTGGCAGAACTCACTAGTTGCCGACTGTGATTCTGAGAGAAGCTTTTCTGCAGTGATCTCGTATCGGCTTCCCTCCCCTCCACCTTCCTCTGGGGCCCCTTAGCGTTGCTCCCGGCCAGAGCCGGACTGGTGCAGCTGGGAAATCGAACCCCAGGCGCAGTGGGCAACTTGCACTCCGGGGAGAGTGCTTTTTACCGCTGCGCTACCCAGGGGCCCAGATTGTGACATTTTGAATTTGCCCCTGCAGGATGTGAGGTCGTCCCTGATGTGAATGTGGCAGACAGGAAGTTTGGAATCAAGCTCCTGCTCCCAGTGGCAGATGGCATGAACGAGGTGTACATCCGCTGTGACAACGTAAGACCCTGCCCCCAACGTTACCGCTGTCCCACGCTAAATTAAAATGACCGTCTTCTGCGTCTCACTCTCTCTGGACACTAACTTCTGGTTTGAGTTTGTCTTTTAAACCCCTGGGAAAAGACTGGCCACCTGCCATGTGCTTTGACTTCCATAGTGTGCCAACATAAAGACAATGGGCCTCATTTATCAATCATTTTGTAAATAAGTTTCCCCGTAAAATTATACGAACTAACAACTGCCGCCACAAGAAAATCGCATAAGATCTTCTTGTTTGCCTCGTTAAGTCTGGCTCTAAGATGTAGCACAGCCTCAATAGAAGGGTTCTAGGGGATCAGAATCGGCTCATGAGCCACTCGTCATCCTCGGCAAAAAAGTCAGACTGGTCCCTGAAAATGTGATCTCGCCCAAAGTCGATCTCACCAATTCCTCTAATAGCGCAAGGTCCGCCATTGCAAGCTTGGACTTTACAGCATTTTGGCCCTTTAAATAGTATTTCTCATAGTAACTCTTTGTAATGCTATTACTGATTTCAAACATTTTTGTTTTACTTAATTAAAGTAGTATTCGCAACCAGTTTATTTTAGTTTCTTTATAATTGATCTTTCTTTATGATATTTCAGTATTTCAGGACAAAACACGTAGACAAAGAAGCCTATTTAATGAGTTAAAAGACGAACTGCGGAGTTTACACACACTCTGTGTGGGTCTCAGGTTTTCATAAATTTCCTTCCCACGTCCGAACAAGTTGGACTCCTGAAAATGGATAAATCCCAATTTCCATGTGTAAATTACGAATTACGAGAAATGTCGTTCGTACGTTGCTTGATAAATGAGGCCCATTGTGTGTGTGTTCCAAGCCTAAGTTCATAGCAGCGTTCACTGAGGTGACTCCGGTTCAGTGACTGTAATACACACTGCCTGCCCGCCCTACCCCGCCGTGATTTATGGCTGGCGTTGTAATCTGATATTCCTTCAGTGCAGCGGTGGACAAAGTAAACAAACCTTTTACTGGAGTCAAAGTACAGATACCCTTATAAAATATGACTGCAGTAAAAGTAAAAAGTCCTACATTTAACCTTGTTTGCCTTTGAAATGTAGGGGAATGAAAGTGAAAATAAGAGTTAAAGTGGAAATACTTAAGTAAGCGCAGATACTTGAAAAATGTACTTAAGTACAGTAAATGTACTTTGTTAGTGTCCACCACTGGCCTTAATGTAGGAGACCCAGTGCCCTACTGTTTATACAATGTGGTGGGAAGAGGTTTTCTGGTTCCTCACACAAAGAAAAACATTTTGTCACAAAAACAGGAGACGCAGTACGCCAAGTGGAAAGCGGCCTGCATCCTGGCGTCGAAGGGCAAGACGATGGCCTACAGCTCGTACCGCACCGAGGTGCGCAACATCCAGTCCTTCCTGCAGATGAAGAATCTGGCGCCCCCTTCTGGCCAGGCCGCGCCAGACCTCGACTCCATGGACATGAACGCGGAGTGCTTCGTCTCGCCCCGATATGTCAAGAAGTACAAGGCCAAACAGGTTGGGTAATAGTGCTGTGCACTGTGTATATCTCTCCTGTAGACCTGTGTGCCCTTCCTTTACTCTGTTCACCTCTCCTGTAAACCTGGGCATCTTTGGGGCCTCGGGTGGCGTAACGGTCAAAGCATTCACCCAGCATGCAAGTTGCCTACTGCAGCTGCGGTTTGAAATCTGACTGCGCCAGTCCGGGTCTGGCTGGGAGCCCCAATCCAGGGGCGGTGATTGGCTGTCCGCTCCAGGGGCGGGGGGGGAAAGCCAGCTCAAGTTCGCCGAGGAGCGGTAGGGCAAGTTCCGTCTTGGAGGAGGCAGATCATCGCCGGCCTCGGGTATTAGCTTGTCCTGTAGTGACAGGCGGCGGGCTTGTGGAGGAGGGCGAATCGAAAGAAATAGTGGGTACAATTGTCCACTGAATTGGGAGGAAAACGGGGAAGAAATCAGAAACACATTTCTAGAAACCTGTGCATCTGTCCTTTACAGCTGTGCCCAACGTCTCGGCTGTGATGTCACAGAATCTAGGGATTCTCTCTCTTTGAAAGTTTGAACTTACTTTACTTTACTCTGTGTGACTTCAAAAGAACAGGCTCTCATTCAGATTTTTCTTTATGTGGCGTAAGATCCAAATCTTTTGTTTGGTACATATAATTCCCTGCTAATGAATTCCCTGCTTACTTTCACACTTTCCCATTGGCTAAAGCTTTGTGCCTTTGTTGGTTCTTTGTTTCCCATTGGCTAAAGCTTTGTGCCTTTGTTGGTTCTTGGTTTCCCATTGGCTAAAGCTTTGTGCCTTTGTTGGTTCTTGGTTTCCCATTGGCTAAAGCTTTGTGCCTTTGTTGGTTCTTGGTTTCCCATTGGCTAAAGCTTTGTGCTTGTGTTTCAGTTGACGGCGCGGATTCTGGAGGCTCATCAGAACATCGCCCAGCTCACTCTGATGGAGGCCAAGATGAGGTTCATCCAGGCCTGGCAGTCTCTGCCGGAGTTCGGCATCAACTACTACATCGTCAGGTGACCACCGACGCCCAAACCAAACATCCCCACAGGAACAGCGTGCAGCTTTCCTTTCCATCTACACTCTTGTCTAGCATCTACATTAAAGAGCCTCTTGGCTTTGAATCCTCAATGTGAATTGAAGAAATAAAGGGTATAATTGGCCACCAAATTGGGAGGAAAAAATCTGAAATAAATGTATTTAAAAAATAAATAATAATAACAGTGATAGTGTTGTGCTAGGTAGCGCTGGTATTCTGCAAGTGAAGTCTGTCTAGTTTGTAGCAAGGAGGATATTGACAATGTGTGTTTTGTTGACTGCTTTGTGTAAAACGATGTTATGCATCAACCTGCTTCTATGATGTTTGATTTGTGAAAGTAATAGGCAAAGAATAGCAGGCATCATTTTTGAAAAACACATGTCAGGTACAGGCCAAGTTATTAAAGGTGACATGCTGCCACCTTGTGGGGAGAAAGGTGTATACCATGTTATAACGCACCTGAACAATATTCAACTATACCGTAAGCTGTTGTTTCCGCACCCACCGCTTGATGACGGTTAAACCGTATACCCCAGTATTTTACGAGGACAGTATGCCAGTTTGAATTGAAAATCGACCGCCCAATTCTAATTGTCATCCAGTTTCTGTTTAAATTCCTTTATTATCAATCAAACAATTAATTAACTGAATACTCAATACCAATAGGTATAGCTTCCCAAGTTTACTTTGTGATAGCATTTGTTTTTTACATACATGTTTTGTAGTATTTTCTACAGATTATCTGAATTTGTGGATAAATGTACTCTTTCATTCTCTGTGCCCGAATACAATTTTGACTTTGCAAATTATATGTTAATCTGGGGCCGTACAAAGATTCTAAGAGTAGGCGTGCTGATCTAGGATCAGTTTAGCCTTTTAGCTCATAGTGGATATGGTTAGGATATGGACAGGGGAAACCTGATCCTAGATCAGCATTCCTACTCTTAGAATCTTTGTACATACGGCCCAGATCTTCAAGCAGTTTAATGCTCATGAATAAGCGCCAAAGCTTGTTTTAACTTAAGTTTGTTTGCTAGGCTTTATTTCTCATTTCTCAAAGCTAGTGCACTGTACACTTAACATAGGGAGTGTAGCCTGTTCCTCCTAAAAGTGTAGCCTGTTATTTTAAATGATTCAGTTGATTGCACCCCTTATCGTTATTCACATTCTCTCACTTATATACGCTCTAACGTGATATATAAACACGCCATTTAGCAGACGATTTTATCCAAAGTGACTTACAGTAGTGAGTGCATACATTTATCAGTATATGTGATCCCAGTGGGAATTGAACCCACAACCTAAGCATTGTCAGTGCCATGCTCTACCAACTGAGCCACACAGAACCACGCTCTACCTACTGAGCCACACAGAGCCATGCTCTACCTACTGAGCCACTCAGAACCATGCTCTACCTACTGAGCCACACAGAACCACACTCTACCTACTGAGCCACACAGAACCATGCCCTACCTACTGAGCCACACAGAACCACGCTCTACCTACTGAGCCACACAGAACCATGCTCTACCTACTGAGCCATACAGAACCACACTCTACCTACTGAGCCACACAGAACCACAGAACGTGAGACACAATTAAGAGGAAGCTTTGTGATTACTCACAAGTGGATTATTCAGTTCATTGGCATGTTTGTTAATTAACGGTCGGTTTAAAGATAATATAATAATATATATAATATAATATACGCCATTTAGCAGACGCCATTTAGCAGAGAACCACCTTAAAGGTAAGATGTCAGCCACCTCTGTTCCCAGCTCACCAGCTGCCACTGGTATACATATACATGTAGGGTTTGATGGTCATTGTAGTTTGTTTAGAGACTGTAGTCCAGCTGTGACATCGGTCTGTCTGTCTGTCTGTCTGTCTGTCCGTGTGTCTCAGGTTCAGAGGGAGTAAGAAGGACGAGATCCTGGGCGTGTCCTACAACCGTCTGATCCGCATCGACATGTCCACGGGCCTGCCGGTCACCACCTGGAGGTTCTCCAACATGAAGCAGTGGAACGTCAACTGGGAGATCCGACAGGTGAGCCTGGGGTTTACCCAACGCCTCCACCTCCACGCAAAGATCTACACACTCACAGGTCTCACGCCTCCACCTCCACGCAAAGATCTACACACTCACAGGACTCACGCCTCCACCTCCACACAAAGATCTACACACTCACATGACTCACGCCTCCACCTCACACAAAGATCTACACACTCACAGGACTCACACCTCCACCTCCACACAAAGATCTACACACTCACAGGACTCACACCTCACACAAAGATCTACACACTCACAGGACTCACGCCCCACCTCCACACAAAGATCTACACACTCACAGGACTCACACCTCCACCTCCACACAAAGATCTACACACTCACATGACTCACGCCCACCTCACACAAAGATCTACACACTCACAGGACTCACACCTCCACCTCCACACAAAGATCTACACACTCACAGGACTCACACCTCACACAAAGATCTACACACTCACAGGACTCACGCCTCCACCTCCACGCAAAGATCTACACACTCACAGGACTCACACCTCCACACAAAGATCTACACACTCACAGGACTCACACCTCCACCTCACACAAAGATCTACACACTCACAGAACTCACACCTCCACCTCCACACAAAGATCTACACACTCACAGGACTCACACCTCCACACAAAGATCTACACACTCACAGGACTCACACCTCCACACAAAGATCTACACACTCACAGAACTCACACCTCCACACAAAGATCTACACACTCACAGGACTCACACCTCCACACAAAGATCTACACACTCACAGGACTCACACCTCCACCTCACACAAAGATCTACACACTCACAGGACTCATGGGTCCTCAAAATACAAAATAGTGTGTTATCACAGTAAACCAAAATAAGTCAGACTCTGCAACATTACAACACTAAAAGACACATTTTAAGCCAGACCTAACTTATATCATGGAAAGGGTCAATTTTACCCAGTGCTGACACACTGATGCCCAGTACCACGTCTTTGTGCTGGCGTTTGTGTGTCCTGGGTTTCCTTGCCGACGCGCTGAGGTGTCTGTGATGTCACAGGTGGCCATCGAGTTCGACCAGAACGTGTCGGTGGCGTTCTCGTGCCAGAGCTGCGACTGCAAGGTGGTGCACGAGTTCATCGGCGGCTACATCTTCCTCTCCACGCGCTCCAAGGACCAGAACGAGACGCTGGACGAGGAGCTGTTCCACAAGCTCACGGGCGGCCAAGAGTGACCCCCGCCCCCGAGGGACGGCTGTGCCAAGATGGTGGCCGCTTCTTTCTGGAGACACGTAGCCAAAGGGCCTATCGTAGTTCTACACTAGCCGGGTTTGTCCAAGTGCACATCCGGGTCCCGCAGATCCATTCCACAGGGCGTGGGTTTGGTGTATTCAAGTTTTTTTATTATTTTTTATTTTCATAAAGAGCCTGTAGTCCAGCATTGTAAATACAGGGTTAAAGACACATGACACATTTAATGGCTTAAAGGGCTGTGGATTCTCAGATCAGGATACGTTCCTAGTGTAAGATGAATCAATCTGAATAACGATTTGTCTGGCCAGGGTTCATGCTTATCTGGGTAAGGTAAGCGAGCGTTTAACGTTCCTGGATCCAGTGATAATCGTTTTGTAGCTGCACTGTATACTGATTACAGACCCACACTATTCATCAGTTTTTTTTACCAGATTAATAATACTGTTACGCTTGCAATAGTGACTGAGCCTGTAGAGAGATTTTGTGCCTTTTTTACATTTGTTACTTTGAGAAAACATGTAAATGGGGATCGAGCGCAGTGAATGGAAAGATAACTAGTTTTCTTGTTTACAAAAACACTGTTGAATTTCTTTAACACCAGACATGTAATAAAATACTTTGTTTGGAAAAACCTCTCGCTGAAACGTGGCTGTCATTGTGTGTGCCCTACTGACCCATTTCTTCACCAGCAAGACCATAGAGAAGTGCAGAGTGGAGTTTGGACCTGGATCTTTATTCTCTCCCAGACACGGGAGAGAGAATCAGGGAGGGAGGGCATAACAAATAAAACAAACAAGATTTTCACCATACTTGCTGCAAAGCTTTCTGGCAAAAACAATTCAATGAAAATAACAAACTAAATAAAAGTCTGCCTCCTCCTCCTTTTTGGGAAACATTTAACAGCATCACACAGACACGTGTCAGGCGCTTCCACCTCACACGCGTTCTGTGGCTTTTAAGTCTCTCTCTCTCTCTCTAAACAGGGACACAGGAAGCACTCTACACAGTCATCCTACACATACGTCGACAAGACTCACACTGACTCATTCACACTTACTTCACACACAAGAAGACACACACAACCCTCGGTAGCCACCAACCTGCACTTAAATAAGCCAAATTGCCTGAGGTGGAACTCATGAGGCAATCCGTGGCTCCGCCCTTCACACATAAACACACCCACTCACAAACACACAATCCGTCAAGTGAATTAGTCACTTGACATCCACGCCAATTAACATTCATAGATCAATGAAGACACCTGGGAAGACCATCCCTGACCACAATTTGCAAAACTGAGATTGCCAAACATGGCCACGGAAAGTCCAGTTGTCCCAGTGTCATCCACAGGAGTCCTGTGGCCAAACAGGCAAACTTGCTCCCCCACCGTTGCAGAGACCAACGCCTTCCACAAAATATTTTATGCTTTTTACCCTCTTTCTCACAATTTGGAACGCCCAATCGTATTCAAAGCCACGCTCGCTGCAACCTCCTCTATCGATTCGGGAGAGCGTACACGAGCAAGCGCTCTCGTCTGAAACGTGTGATGTCAGCCGCCACTTCTTTTCACGCCGCAGTCTCACAGCAAGTTAAGCTGCACAGACCTGAGTCGGAGGAAGACACTTAATGTGCAGCTTTATACCCGCAGACTCTGGGCAACCGTTTGACCAACGGGGGTCACTGGTGTGGGACGAGACACGGACAACCCAGCCGACCGATTCCCTCCCTCCCTGAGTGATGCTACCGCCAATTATGCATTGCCCCACGTGCTTATTGGCCACAGTCGGCCCTGGCCTGGTCTGGATTCAATGCCAGACTGTGGGGTTCATCCACACACTAGAACAGTGTCTTAACAGCATGCAGACCGTGGGGCTCATCCACACACTAGAACAGTGTCTTAACAGGACCGTGGGGCTCATCCACACACTAGAACGGTGTCTTAACAGGATGCAGACCGTGGGGCTCATCCACACACTCAGTCCAGGATGCAGACACCACACACTAGAACAGTGTCTTAACAGGATGCAGACCGTGGGGCTCATCCACACACTAGAACAGTGTCTTAACAGGATGCAGACCGTGGGGCTCATCCACACACTAGAACAGTGTCTTAACAGGATGCAGACCGTGGGGCTCATCCACACACTAGAACAGTGTCTTAACAGGATGCAGACCGTGGGGCTCATCCACACACTAGAACAGTGCCTTAACAGGATGCAGACCGGATGCAGACCATCCACACACTAGAACGGTGTCTTAACAGGATGCAGACCATGGGGCTCATCCACACACTAGAACAGTGCCTTAACAGGATGCAGACCGTGCAGACCAATTTTTGATTTTTTTGTTGTAGGATAATACAATCCAAAGTATAATACAAATATACTTAAAACCTATTCTAAATCAGTTATATTTCTGTATCTTCTCTGGTTCAATATCCTCTGTATACAAGAAGAATATTTAATTGAATACATAGAATAAAACGACATATTATACAGTATTGGTACTGAAGAAGAATAAAATATCAGAGATTCTATAAAGTTATATATTCCATTTGACAGTCCTGAGACGCAGATGTGTGTTTCTGCTATCTTTTATCTTCCCTGGTACACAGAAAGGTGATTTTTTTTTGCTTTTAACAACAGCCTCAACACGTCTATTATGATTGGTCAAGAAGAGAAGCGAGACGCCGATAACCAATCAGCGCCGAGTGTTTTGAGGATTCGTCTCAGCTGGGTTCATGTTCGTTCAGTAAGAAATGTTCCCCGAACAGATGGATCTGCGGTTGATTACACGTCCTTATTTCCCATGGAAGCGCTTTTACACACGTGCGATAGACAGTGACACGGACGTCCATTTTAATCGGAAATACACACAGTTTAGCCGGCTTGCCTCGCCAGGTTATTAAGGGGTTTGGGGTGCGTATAACAGGAGGTTAAAACCTCGAATAAAGTAGCTAGGTTACCTAATTAGAATGGCGGATAATGGAGACGAAGCGGCTGATGCAGAGTGTAAGATTAAAGAAGGCGATTGCGTGGTATTGAAAAGAGGAGATGTTTTCAAAGCTGCGCAAATTCTAAAGAAGAGGTAAGTTAAGAGTTTGGTAGCTAGCTAACGTTTCCAGTTTCAGCTTGGTAGCCGCCCAGGCCGGCAGTATCCAGCTGTGTGCATTGATACGTGTGTCAGAATGTAAACTATGCTGCTAGTAAATCGCTGTGGATACTTGCATCGTGCTAAATAATTTGTCGGCTAGCTACCAAGTTTTATCTTTATGGGGGTTTCTTTTCTCCTGTCGATTAATTTGGTGTTCAGTTGATCACATGTGTTTTCGCACGCAGGAAAGTGGTTTTTGAGAAGCAGTGGTTCTTCCTGGATAATGTGGTGGGGGAGATGTACGGGACAGCGTTCGAAGTGGCCCCGGGCGGAATCCTACAGCCACGGAGACCCAAACATGCAGAAAGCCCCGCAGGTAACGTTGGCTGCCAGTCACCGTCAATTTGACGTGTGTGTGTGTGTGTGAGAGAGAGCCACCCGTGATCGATATCTGCGCATGTCCGTCCAATGCCGGCAGCGTCTGAGCCATCACCGGGGTGGCCAGGCTGACGTCAAAATGCCGCGCCAAAGTGACGTAATCTGACTGCCAAATTAGGCAAACCGTGACGTTGAACGTCTCAAAATATGACTGTCCCGCAATATCGTTCTTTCTGGAAAAGGCCAATAGAGCAAATTGCCAACTGGACTGCCAATCTTAAACTAATGACAAAGGAAACACGCACGTGACCATCTCTGCTTAGGGATGAGCCAATATTTCTGTTTTACCTCCTAACTGTGTTTTTATTTATCGTTTTTTTAGGAAAAAAGACCACCCCCAAAACAAAAAGTCCCAGTTGGCTTTTCAATCTCACAACTCGGTGTGAAATCAATGATAATTCAGCCAATCTTATTTTTTACATTTTGTTTCAGATTCTTTTCCTGTTTTGGTAGCCAGTTACACCCTCTTTCTTTCAATTCACCTTCCCCCATGAGCCTGCTGCTCATCCTCGGAGGCAAGACAAGTTTCTCCCGTACAGGGACGCCTTTTGCGCTCTCCCTCCCCCCTCCTTCTGGGGCAGTCAGCCAATTGCCGCCCCCGATTGGGGCTTCCGGCCAGAGCCGGACTGGCGCAGCCAGGTTTTGAACTGCGGCTGCAGTGGGGAACTTGCAAATGCCTTGACCGTTACAAAATGTACGCCATGTTGACCATGTCCTGTGCTCCTGCTCAGACGTCAAGGAGGCGGGGACAGACAACCGGAACATCGTGGATGACGGGAGGTCTCAGAAACTCACCCGGGACGACATCGAGACTTTAAAAGGACAGGGCCTCAAGGGACAGGTACGTAGTGGACACTGATGTCACAGATCCATAAACCACCTTCTTATTTCACATGTGTGGTTCTGTGTGTCTCAGTAGGTAGAGCGTGGTTCTGTGTGGCTCAGTAGGTAAGCGTGGTTCTGTGTGGCTTGGGTAGAGTGTGGTTCTGTTGTCTCAGTAGGTAGAGCGTGGTTCTGTGTGGCTCAGTGGGTAGAGCGTAGTTCTGTGTGGCTCAGTAGGTAGAGCGTGGTTCTGTGTGGCTCAGTAGGTAGAGCGTAGTTCTGTGTGGCTCAGTAGGTAGAGCGTGGTTCTGTGTGTCTCAGTAGGTAGAGTGTGGTTCTGTGTGTCCAGTAGGTAGACATGGTTCTGTGTGTCTCAGTAGGTGAGCGTGGTTCTGTGTGGCTCAGTAGGTAGAGCGTGGTTCTGTGTGGCTCAGTGGGGTAGAGTGTGGTTCTGTGTGTTTCAGTAGGTAGAGCGTGGTTCTGTGTGGCTCAGTAGGTAGAGTGGTGGTTCTGTTCTGTGTGGCTCAGTGGGTAGAGCATGGTTCTGTGTGTCTCAGTAGGTAGAGCGTGGTGTCTGTGGGTGGCTCAGTTCTGGTGGCTCAGTGGTTCTGTGTGGCTCAGTAGGTAGAGCGTGGTTCTGTGTGGCTCAGTAGGTAGAGCGTGGTTCTGTGTGGCTCAGTAGGTAGAGCGTGGTTCTGTGTGGCTCAGTAGGTAGAGCGTGGTTCTGTGTGTCTCAGTAGGTAGAGCGTGGTTCTGTGTGGCTCAGTAGGTAGAGCATGGTTCTGTGTGGCTCAGTAGGTAGAGCGTGGTTCTGTGTGGCTCAGTAGGTAGAGCGTGGTTCTGTGTGGCTCAGTAGGTAGAGCGTGGTTCTGTGTGGCTCAGTAGGTAGAGCGTGGTTCTGTGTGGCTCAGTAGGTAGAGCGTGGTTCTGTGTGGCTCAGTAGGTAGAGAGTGGTTCTGTGTGGCTCAGTAGGTAGACCGTGGCGCTGATGATGCTTAGGTTGTGGGTTTGATTCCCACTGGGACCACATATACTGAAAAATGTGTGCATTCACTACTGTAAGTTGCTTTAGATAAAAGCGTTTGCTAAATGGCATATATACATGTCATCCATTTTATATAAGGAGGTCAGGAATATTCACACCACCAAAGGACATGTTTCTCCCAGGAGAGACCTATGAAACAGGTATATAGTTTTCAGAGTTTATTTTGGAGGTGAAACAAGACCAGTGTGACCGGATTCCTGGGAGAAATCAGCCATCAGTCATAAGTGGCTACCGAGCAGTTGTACAACATCTGCATAGATAGCGTCAGCAAGCTGATATAGGCTATTTTATATTAAACCATGTGACATTACACGTAATGTAATATACATGTAATATCACCCCACTTAGTGGAATGTGCTTGTTGAGTGTCTGCTAAATGAATTGTAAATGTAATGTGAAGTATGCCAATTAAGAGCGCTGGGACAGAAACAGACGGACAGACTGACAGACATCGTTCCTGGAGGAGCCAAATTTCACTCCTGCTCTGCATTGGGACTTCTTTGTAATCGTTTGGCTTCTGGAAAAACCCAAACCAGATACTTTATCTCCTTTTGTATGTATTCTTCATTGTATCAGAGAGTTCTGCTAGCGTTTAAAATCTCTTCTGAGACAGACCCTGGGTAGTGAGCAGAATAATTACCCATGCATTACAGAAGCGGTTTTATTGGAATCTGATTTAATATAAACCACCACAAAGAGAGGGAGAGGGAGGCAGCGGCCTGCGTTCATTAAGCGCTGTGTGATTAATCCAGCTCTGAGAGAGTCCTCCAGTCACATCCATCGCTCAACGCTTGACACTTCAGTAACATTTGCTGTGAACAAGGAGCAAACGAGTTTAAAGCTGTCCAGATTCTTGGAAATTGAAGTAACTGTATTCTTAATTCTTTCCCTCCCTCTCCCTCCTCCTCCGTCCCTGCAGGAAATTGTACAACAGCTTGTGGAAAATAGCACGACCTTCAGGGATAAAACGGAGTTTGCGCAGGAGAAATACATCAAAAAGAAGAAGAAGAAGTGAGTCTGAGGAGGGCTCGATGACCTTGCTAATGTCTTTGGGTTCTGAGTCTTTAACCTTTCACACAGTTATGTTACAGTGGTGTTCTCCATTCAAGAGTCCCAATTCATCCCTTTAAGGAGCGTGCGCCTTAATTAAAAACATAGTTGAGCAGATACAACTGATTATATGCCTTTAAGGTAGGCTACAGTGTTTTCCATTCAAGAGTCTCAATTCATCAAGTTCAGTTCAGTTAAACTTATTTTCACCAGGATAGTCCACTCCGTAATAATACTGTTTTCCTGGGAGTCCTGGGTAAATTTACTAAAACAACATGAGACAAAAATAAAAACAATTAAAACATGCTGTGTGCTATTAAGGAGTGTGTGCCTTTTAATTAAAAAAATGTGAGCAAGTACCGATTGTATCCCTTTCAGGTAGGCGACAGTGCATACCTGCCAACATTTATACTTGAAAATACGGGATATCAATTTTTTTTTGTTGCACAAACGAATTGTTGACCGGTGGTGTTGTGCAAATACATTTTTTGGCAGTGTATCACATCATTTCATTATAAAATAGTAATTGTCCTATCAATCAGTCTTGCCTAATCAATAACATTTGATGAGGACTGTAACAGAGCCAGCGTTGTTTGTTACAAATGATATATGACTGGCTCTGAGCTGTACTTGACACTAAACTTATATTTGTGAATAAGCAGTTTTGAGGTCCCATAAAACATTTCAGGGGGTTTTAAACCCCAAATCCCCTACCTGGCTGCTAGTGCTGTGCAGGCGAGTAGCCAAGATGGTGTGTGTGCATCTAGGAGAGGTATGTGAAAAGATCCATTCAAATGACCCTGTGTTACTGCTGTGTGTATTATGGCAAATATAGATCCCTGTCCTTATAAGAACCTTCTGTTGAGTGAAATGTAAATAGTGCATTTTGAATGTTCCCTCAGATATGAAAACACCATCACGATACTGCGACCGTCCACTCGGATCCTGGCACAGATGTACCACGGCAGGGAGCCAGGGAAGATATGGTATGTGTTTCACTTTTACTTTATAAACAAAATTATTCACACCCTTTACATTATACATCACAGGCATTTAGCAGACGCTCTTATCCAGAGCGACTTAGTTTACATTCCTTTACATACAATCCATTCATACAGCTGGATATTTTACTGAAGCAATTCAGGTTAAGTACCTTTAGCTCAAGGCTACAACGGCAGTGCCCCACCTGGAAATCAACCAACCTTTCGGTTACAAGCCTACTTCCCTAACCGCCGCTGTGTAAAACCGTGTTACAATTCACAGCTTAACATGGAGAACAAAACACTGTTCCTGTGCTCCCTGAAACCAAAATTTGTTTTATTTGGACTTGTTTACGGTCTTCTGTTTGGCGTACCACGTCTGTTCGCAGGATAAGTGAATCAGTGAATGGACAGCACCGCTCCTAAAGCTGCCTGTGACGGTGAAAGTGCCTCTGAAACCCCACTCCCCTGCCACCTGAAACCAAGCCGCTACGAAACCGAAACGTTATTAAATATGAGAGTCGCATGGCCCATAAGGAGTATGAATTGCACACTTAATATCCTGCCTTTTGTTGAAGGAGTGGGGTGTAATGAAACCTTAGCCCCCTCAGGACGTTAGAAACGGGCTTCGTGTTGCTGTCTGACTCTGCGCTAAATCAAATTCAGAGTCTGTCTCTCTCTCATGCTTCTTCCAGTACCTGGCCGCCCGCCATGCTACTTCACAAAATCTGTCACGTTGCTGGGTCTGTCTGTCTCTGACTGTCTGTCTGTCTGTCCGGCCGGCCGAGTGTCTTTCAGGTCCGACACCGTTATCTGAGCACCGGCTGTTTCAGGTTTACCATCCCGTGTTGGGATGAGCCAAAATCAACAACTTAAAAATAAATGTAGTGCCCAATTACACCCTCTATTTATTTAGATTTACCCTCTCCACATGAGTCTGCCGCTCGTCTCTACGAGGCAAGCTAATTCTCAGAGGGCAGCGAACTCTGCTTCCTTCTAAACGGAATTTACCCACCCACGTTCTGGAGACTCCTTTACGTGCTTCACGGTGGACCCGAGCCGGCTCACAGACACAACGCACAAACCTACTGTAATAGGCGCAGAATCACTTGTGCCATACAAGTCTAATGTCACAAGTTAGGGTTCTTTTTTTCTGCAAGGCGAGCGTGGAGTGGGGTTGGCCAGTAGGCCAGTGGTGTGTCGGGGGTGGGGTCATGGCTGCAAACAGTGCTCCTCTTTTGACCCTTGGGATGACCCCAGCACAATCCCAGCAGTAAAATCCCACATTTTGAATACACAGGCGGTTACAAACTTGTGTCGCATAAGCCCTGAATGACAACAAATGCATTTTTTCTGATCTAGTAGAGACTGGTTTCAAACCGCGTCCCTGACAGGCAGCGTACACCATATCGGATCAGCCAAAATACAGTGCATTAGACCGCTATGCTGTCTGCCGCCAACAACAAGCTTTTAATGTCTTGCGTTTGTCTTCCCTTAAACTCCATCCTTGGGAAATAGAAAGTGCTCTATTTTTTTAGGTTAAGTTTGTCTGTGAAGAAGGGAAATGAAAATCTTTTTAATTGGGTAACTTCTATAAAGGAGTGCTTTGGATTTCCTACTTCCTAAACTTTTGGCAGAAAATAGACTTTAACAGAACACTGAATAAAGGAATGCTGAAATGCAGTCTCCTCTGACCATTTCTCCTCATTTATTTGAGGAGTGAAGTCACTCCTTTTATTCATCCTCCCTTCCTCCAGTTATCTAAATCTCTCACACTGTTGGGTGCATTGCTACAGCACAGCTTGGTGCATCCTGCACGGACCTACTGAGACACACAGAACCACGCTCTACCTACTGAGCCACACAGAACCACGCTCTACCTACTGAGACACACAGAACCACGCTCTACCTACTGGACTATGACAGCAAGCTCACAATGGGGGGGATAGTTGACATGAAAAGAGAGTACAATTGGCTACTAAATTGGCTACTAAAAATGGAAAAATCTGTAACAACAACAAAAATCAAAAATCAAATAACATTTAAAAAAAATAGCTAGCTGAGTTTGTCTGTTCCTGTTCAGTTACCTGCACTTATGATGTCTTGCCTGTTCCTGTGTAGTCGTCTGTGTTTATGATGTTTTACCTGTGTTTGCAGTCACCTGCGGTATGACAGCCTGGCCCAGATGCTGACCCTGGGGAACATCCACGCGGGGAGCAAGGTGATCGTGTTTGAGACGTGCGCCGGTCTGGTCTTAGGAGCCGTCATGGAGCGCATGGGAGGTACGGTATGACCGTGGAACATGATTCAGCGCAATGTGGTAAAAGCTCGTTAAGGGAGCATGATTACGTGGCCTCCCGGGTGGTGTAGCGGTAGAACGTCCACTGCGACCAGGGTTCGATTCCACCGGCCTCGCCAGTTTTGGCTCTGGCCGGGAGTGCCACTAGGGGGGCGGCGATTGGCTGTCCGCCCCAGGGAGGGGGGAAGGAAGGCGATACAAGGTCGCTGCATATAGGAGTGGCTCTGTGTGCATACCGGAGTTACGGTGATGGCTTGGCGGGTTCCGGCTCGGAGGAGGCGGGGCCCAGCTGCATATCACTGCTTGTTTCAGGACTACGGCAGCGAGCTCTCAATATGAGGGAGGGGATAATTGACATAAAAAAGGGTATAATTGGCTACTAAAATTGGAGAAAAATGGGGGAAAAAATGTTAAATAATTAAAAAAACAGACCATAATCACGGGTGTGTTTTGTGTTGTCAAGGTTACGGCTCGGTGATCCAGATGTACCCGGGAGGCGGGCCGGTCCGAGCCGCCATGGAAAGCTTCGGCTTCCCCGAGCACTTCCTGCACACCCTGCACGACTTCCCCCTCTGCAAGGTGCAGGCCCTGCTGGCGGGACGCCTCTCACAGGACGCCCCGGAGCCCGACGAGATGGCCACGCCCAACCCTGAGAGGCGGAGCCCGGAGGGGGAGACCACAGACCCCGCCCGCGAGGAGGCGGAGAGAGAGAGGGAGAAACGCAGAGAAGATAAAGTACGCTCTCTCTCTCTCTCTCTCTCTGTCTCTCTGTCTCTCTGTCTCTCTCTCTCTCTCTCTCCCTCTCTCTCCCCCTCTCTCCCCCTCTCTCCCCCTCTCTCTCTCTCTCTCTCTCTCTCTCTCTCTCTCTCCCTCTCTCTCTCTCTGTCTGTCTGTCTCTCTCTCTCTGTCTCTCTGTCTCTCTGTCTCTCTGTCTCTCTGTCTCTCTGTCTCTCTGTCTCTCTGTCTCTCTGTCTCTCTCTGTCTCTCTGTCTCTCTCTCTCTCTCTCTGTCTCTGTCTCTGTCTCTCTCTCTCTCTCTCTCTGTCTCTGTCTCTGTCTCTCTCTCTCTCTCTCTCTGTCTCTCTCTCTCTCCCTCTCCCTCTCTCTCTCTCCCTCTCTCCCTCCCTCTCTCCACTACTTATTCTCATCACCTCTGGCAATTGTCCCGTTTTTTAAAACCGCTGAAGGCCCTGGGTGAATATTGTTGAGTTATAGCGTACGCTGGTTATTGCGGACGCATTTATCTTTTATAAGTAATGGCTCTGCAGCAGGGCTGGTGGTCAGGGCTGATAGGTCTAGATTGTGCTTTGAAGATGTATTGTTCTGTGAAGAGGAGTGGAGTCACTGTAAATCTGTGGGAAGAACAGAGGGCAAAAGCAGGAGGGCCGTTCTGCTACAGTGTGTGTCTCATTCCGCTTAATCATGTGTGGCGTTCCACTAAAGCATTTGTGCTGTACCACTGAAGTGTGTCGCAGTGTGTGTGTGTGTGTGTGTGTGTGTGTGTGTGTGTGTGTGTGTGTGTGTGTGTGTGTGTGTGTGTGTGTGTGTGTGTGTGTGTGTGTGTGTGTGTGTGTGTGTGTGTGTCTGTGTCTGTGTCTGTGTCCGTGCGAGATCTCACCTTACTGACTGTTCTTCAGGCTCAGGAGAGGAAGATGAAGATGGAAGAAAAGAGGAAGAAGCTGTCCGTTTCAGCTGCTCTGTTACAGCCCAGGAACGCTGACGGGTCAGTCTATTAGTGCAATATATATACACACACAAAATGAACATGCAGAGCCCCTTTAAAGTCTTAACATTTCAAGTCTAGAAAATTTCAGTGACATTTTTTAGAAGGTGTAGACTTTAAAGGGGCTCTGCATGTATAAAAAGAGCTCCTCTAGCCTAATTGAGCTCATTTTTCATTTTCTGGATGTCGGGGGATTCAAAGCCTGTTCAGTTTTTTTTGCAGGAAGCCCTGAACGCAGCTTTAGGAACATCCATAATTTACTGACCATATTTTTTCCCTGAGCACCATTTCTTTTTTAATTAATTAATTAATTAATTAATTAACTTATTTATTTCTTTTAAACATGATATCTTTGCATTTCAGACCTCTTATACTGAAAAGGCCAGGTGTTGAAAGCGACTGCGGTACGTCATTCCACAGATAGGGGGCAGCAGAAGTGAGAAGACTTATATTTAGAACGGAGGTTGAAGCAACAACAAAAAAAAAAAAAGACTGAGAGGAGAATATAAATCTTTCTTGAAAGAAAACAAACACAATGGTTGTCACAATTCTCATAATTCTAAACATGCAGGTAACTGCCAAAATAAAGGAATGCCAGCATAGTGCCTTAATAGGGGGTTGGGCCACCATGAGCTGCCAGAACAGCTTCAGTTCACCTTGACATAGATTCTAATGTCTGGTGTCAAGTGTCTGGAACTCTAGTAAGGTGTAACAGGATTGGTAGAATTCATTCATCAGCCTTCTCAGGAATGTGTCACGTATGTGCGATCTCTGTCCACCATCGCAAACATTTAATGTCACACAGAAACAAGTCTGTGTGCGTAATAACCGTCACAAACACAGAACCAAAGTCTGACTACCGAACAGTCAGTGCCAAGTGATCGTTTGACCACCGAACAGTCAGCGTCGCGTAGACCAGAGTGTACGTTTGACCACCGAACAGTCAGCGTCGCGTAGACCAGAGTGTACGTTTGACCACCGAACAGTCAGCGTCGCGTAGACCAGAGTGTACGTTTGACCACCGAACAGTCAGTGTCGCGTAGACCAGAGTGTACGTTTGTGTGCGAGTGCAGCAGAGGAACGGGAACGCTCTGTTGATTAAATGCTCTGTGTGCATGTCTCCTCAGGTTGGTGATTGCGAGCCGGCTCCACCCCTGTCCCGTCCTCCTGGGGCTGCTGAAGTTTGTGGCTCCGTCACGACCCTTTGTTGTGCACTGCCAGTACAGAGAGGTACTTTCACTAGACACACTCCTGCTGCCGTTAAGGCAGGTTTCCCCCATCGCTGGTGCTGGAGGGCCGCAGGGCCTGATAGGTTTTGTTGTTACTCTTCACTTAATCGATACATTACAGCAATTGATTACAGCAAACACCCACCTTAACTGGCAAAGTTCTTGCTGGTTTTTTTTTTTGGTGAAAACAAAAACTGGCCACCCCATTTACTCTCCAGGATCAGGGTTGGGTACTGAGCTGTGATTGGCTGTAGGGGTGGTTACAGAGCTGTGATTGACTAGTGGTGGTTACTGAGCTGAGATTGGCTGTAGTGGTTAATGAGCTGTGATTGGCTGTCGTGGTTGTTAAAGAGCTGTGATTGACTAGTGGTGGTTACTGAGCTGAGATTGGCTGTAGTGGTTGTTAATGAGCTGTGATTGGCTGTAGGGGTGATTACTGAGCTGTGATTGGCTGTAGTGGTTAATGAGCTGTGATTGGCTGTGGGGGTTATTACTGAGCTGTGATTGGCTGTGGGGGTTGTTAATGAGCTGCTCTCTCTCTGTGTAGCCGCTGATGGAGTGCTACACAAAGCTCAGGGAACAAGGCGGCGCCATCAACATCCGGCTCTCCGAGACCTGGCTCCGCCACTACCAGGTAAGCCCCGCCCCGTTCTGCGTTAGCCCTGTGGGTGTGCTGGGAAATGTGCGCACCAGCCAGGAGGGGGCAGTGGTGGGTTCAGAACGCCATTGGTAACTGGGGTAAGTTGGGCTGCTGAGGCTTGATGCAATTTTTGAAAACAAAATGCAATGGCCTCATTAGATACAGAGCAACATTAGCACACAGTATTACACACATTATTCATGCTGTGTGCTGCAGTTGCTTGTTTTTAAAAAGTAACCGTGAAAGTGACTGACTGTGTGGTTTGTGTTGGAATGCAAACCATTTATTTTATTTAAAATAAATGGGGGGGGGGAGGTTGTTTTTTTTTGTTAGTTTTAGCTGCTGAGATGAAGTTGTGAAAGCCCAAGAGAAATGGGAGATGGGCTCGGTATTCCACGAGTTGAGCCTATACGGTAGAGGCCAGATGCTTCTCCCCAGGGGACGGTACGTGGTTCAAGATGTGATTGGCCTGTTGTTTTTTCGATTTTACAGTGCGCGTGACCTAACCCCTAACCCGAACCCGAACGTCAGTTATGATGATGATGATGAATTTCACATTTGACGTCACGCGTACTTCACATCTCTGTCCTCTGGAGGGGCAGCGTCTGGCCTCTGCTGTGCCTAGATGGCCAGAATGGCCTGTTCTCATCAACCAGTATTCGTATTTGTACTTATGAGTTCAGAAGCACGTGGGTGTGGCTTGGCCGATGTTGACCTTTGACCCCGCCCTCCCTGGGGCTGTGTTTGTAGGTTTTGCCCAACAGGACTCACCCTGTGCTGCTGATGAGTGGGGGCGGGGGGTACATCCTGTCCGGGACCACGGTCCACACCGACACCCCCCGCCTGGCCGCCCCCCCCCAGAGGGCTGAAGAGCCCTCCCCCAGAGGGCTGAAGAGCCCTCCCGCGAGGGGGGCGAAGAGCCCTCCCCAAAAAGGATCAAACTGCAGGAGACGGAAGGCTGACGGCGGGACAGTCCAGAATCATCATTATTATTTTTATAGATATAATTATGAAATCTGAGCGATTCATAGTGAACCAAATCATATTTTGCTGAATGATGTCAGTGGGCGAGGGTGCAACTGAGCCAAAGCTGCATCTAACATGACATGTCTGAGCATGAGACATTCAAACAGGCTTTTTTTATTTGTTTTTGTTTTTTTTTTTTGGGGGGGTTCTTCAAGTGCCAAGCAGCAGAAATCAGCAAAAAAAAAAAAACCTTTACTCCAGCAGGCTTGTACAGTGCATCTCAGATGTGTATAGGACTTTCTAATAAAATACGTTGTGGAAACGTGTCATTTGTGCCCTGATACGTGAGGCTTAAAGAGCGCGTGTTCCGTCCTCATGGTAACGCATCTCCGTTCCGTTACGGTCAATGGCAGTTTAACAATTGGTGCATTCTGCATGAATTCATGAATTCTGCATGAGGCTGGGAGTTTTACTCCTATTATTTTTTTAATGAAAACATTATTTTGCCTTTTTGGAAAAAAAGATTCCTTTTAATTAAAACATTATTTCACCTTAAACATTTCTGCAAAATAACGGTGGCATTTCTGCATCGATTGCGCTTATGAAGTTTTAATGTGTAATTTAGGCAAAGTAGACCACGATTTTAAAAAACTTAAAGAATCAAACCAAAGCAAGAAGTAGAACAGGAAGCGGCGTTACCCCTCGACTGATTTACCTGCAGGTTTTTGACTTTTTGACAGCTACAAAATTAAGCTAATCAATAAAATTTAGTTTTTGCAAAAACAACTGGGTTTTCAAAATTAGAGAACAATTTACCAAAGATGTTTAAAAATTGGTTAAAAACAACTTGTCAATAATGTTATGGAAGCTGTCAGCAATTACAGCTGACAAATTATAGTATAATAGGTTATTGTTGGGTAAATTATAACCTCTCAAATTACACTAAGCTAGAGAAAATGGGTATTTGGATGGCAGGTATGACATCCACCAAACGGCACGTCTCAGGGTTTGACTGCAGTGGCCACAAACACAAGCCCAGAATTTGGGTTATTTTGTGTTTCCTCATCCTGCCGCTGCTTCCGATTCTCTTGCTGATTACACCATCACAAATGCTCCAGCCCCACAATTAATCCCTTTATAGCAGCAAACTGCAGGATACAGAGATCTTAATTTGGACATCTGATGCTATTCCAGCCAATATAACACATTTAGAAAAACTTGAGACGCAATATTTGTCCTACGTGCAAACTAGCTCTCCTATTGCTATCGACAACAGTATCAATACTATAGATTTTATAGCTGTGTAATCTGCAGGAAGAAATTTATATTTTCTATCATTTTGAATTTAAACCTTGATGAAAGTTAAACCCCCGCGCATTAACAACTGCTAAACTACACTTTATTGTCCAAAACAACGTTTTATTGATAGCGTTTAAACCCAAGGTAGGCCATAAAAACGCAGACTCAATTTCAGCCAAAAAAAGTCTGGTTTAGCCAGCTAGAAAGCGACGTAGAACAGCTAAAGTATTGAAATCACAGCAGTATATTATTCGCTAGTTTTCCACATCGCCATCTACCCACAGATCCGTTAGCTCGCAGTGTAGCGCTTGGCCAGAGGACCGATCGCTTCAGGGATGGCCACAGTTTAAAGGAATGCTCATGTAAATTAACGTGATACAGAATACCAAATATAACACGTAGTAACATGGATACAATCAGCAGCTAGATTCTCCGTAAAAGTTCGCCCTCTGTATTCAAGTTCTGGGGGTGAGCAAATGGAAAATATCACCGCGCCCAATCAGTCGAAAGACGAAAATCGACCAACTCTACTCCGTTACCAGCGAACGATCGAGTTGGGCTGTGAGTTCCTATTCAAAACAGGAGTTTTGTGAAACCAAATATAAAAAACAAAACTTGATTCCCAGTTAACTGGGAAGCACGATTCTCGCAAAGACTTCTGACCAGATCGGCCAAAAGTGAAATGACAAGCTGGTTTGGATTTCAGGGACATGAGATCTGATCGCCCGCTGTTCAGGGTTATTCATTTCAGGTAAATCGTGTTCGGCTAAGATGGTAAGTTCGCTAGTGCGCTTGTTTTCAAACACACGGGACACGATTTCCCAGTTCCTGGGGTTCTTAGTCACAGAGTATAACCAGTCACACTGTAGCCGAACAATGGAGTGGGTTGTCAGTTTGCCTGTTTAGCGGAAACATTTCATGTGTAAAATCTGTAAAATTGTATTGTCGTAAAATTTCCTAAGGGGCCTTAGTAAAGTTATATCGAGTTTTCCCGACTGTTCAAAAATGTCCGTCTGTGACCGTCTTCGGCCTGGCCCAGTGGTTACAACGTTCGACACTGGCCATGGAGACCAGGGTTCAATTCAAAATGGTATGAATCACATTTAAAATGTATTATTGGCATTGTTCTTGAATTAAACAAATACAAGTGCATAGGCATAACTCTAATTTGGGTTTCTAACTTAAACTACGAACTTAAAATGTGTTTTAAATTCATTGTTGTTTCCTTTTCTTTTTGCTCTTTTGAAAACCTTATCCCATCTTTGACATCTGGGTATTGTCAGAATTTAAGAAATCGAGTAGTTCTCTAACTGCAGTTTTATCAGTGTGTATATGTTCCATCAAGTGTTTGCCCTTTGTTTAAAACTGACAGTGATGGGGCCTCGGCTAGCGTAGCGGTCTAACGCACTCGCTTTGACTGGTGCTTTGCGAGTGTGAGCTGCCTATTGCGGTCACGGTTTGAAACTCGACTGTGCCAGACCGGCCCTGGCCAGGAGCCCTGATTGGGGACAGCATTTAGCTGTCCACCCCAGGGGGGGGGAAGGAGAGCTGGCATGAACTCGCAGAGAAGCGCAAAAGGTGTCTCCAGAAAGTAGGGGGACGAGTTCCGTCTCGGAGGAGGCGGATCATTACCTTGACCTGTAGAGATGGGCGGCGAGTTTGTGGGGGAGGGCGAATTGAAAGAAATAGAGGTTATAATTGGCCACTAAATTGGGAGGAAAAACACGTAGAAATCTGAAACAAAAATAAAAAAAAAAATAGTGACAGTAGGCTCGAGTTTCAAAGACATGAACTGAAGGAAGGATTCTCTTAATTATGCAATTTTAAAAAGTCTTTAATGGTGCGTCGCATTGCGTGAAAAGCATTATTCCCAGAGGGAGAATATCTTTGGTCCCAGAATAACTCATAATCTTTATTGAATGCAAAGGCAAATACCAGAAAAACAATGAACTTTTAAGAACACAAACAATCATTCAAAACGCATAAGCAAAACAGTTTTTTATATAAGTACCTATGTAGTTCTAAATAATTCCCATGCCAGTTTATATATATATATATATATGTATATATATATATATATTTTTTTAAACTTTTCATTAATTGCACAAATACAAATGTTTACTCCAGTGCTTCAGGAATGATACTTGTTTTTTTTCTTTTATATATTTATGTATTGTTAATAATATCATTATTTTGATAAACTCTTGTTGGCTGTGGAGCCGTGTCTTCGTCGTGGCCTCTCAGTCTCTCTGGGAGTCGCGAGAGTGCATCTTCTCCGCGATTTTCTGCAGCTCCACGTCCATTGCCGCCAGGTTCTCCAGCTCCTTCTCCTGCAGGGAGTAAACAGACGCTCTGATGTTGTCACGCGGTCAGGACACAGTCACATATCGCCTTGGGTTCCGAATGTCTAGTACAGTTAGGCATTTTAAAATCCTTTCTTAAAAAAAAAATAATAATAATAATTGTTTCAAATTTTTTCCCCTGTTTTTCTCCCCAACTTGGTAGCCAATTATACCCTCTCTTTATTTAGATTCGCCCTCCCCCACAAACCCGCAAGCTAATTCCCCGAGGCCGGCGATGATCCGCCTCCTCCGAGACGGAACTCGCCCCCTACTTTCTAGAGACACCCTTTGCTTCTCGTCGATCTTGTGCCGGCTCACCCTCCCCCTGGGGCAGAAAGACAACCACTGCCCCCGATCGGGGCTCCCGGCCTGGGCTGGACTGATGCAGCCAGGTTTCGGTTTTGGTTTAGAACCGCAGCTGTGGTAGGCAATTTGCATTCCGGGTGAATGCTTATATCGTTAAGCTACCCTCGTTAGATCGAGGCCCCCTTTAAAATCTAAATTGACATTTCTTCTCTGTAGTGTCATTCTCCGATGGCAAACCCTCAGTTTACCGGCCTGGTTAAATGAAAAAAGGATAACGGCTTTCGATTTTTCATTTGAGGGTTAATGTAGTACTTTTCATTGGCTGACTGTTTGAGCACTCACCTCCAAGACATCGTAATTCATCATATTAAACAGTTGGTGGGGGGGATAAACATGGTTCTTCCCTGAAATATGGGGCAGACTTATCACCAAAGCTTATCGCAGTGCTTTTACGGCCAGGCATTCTATCCACACGGATATTAATAAAAACCCTGGGCTCACAGCGTATGAAATGATATTACTTTGTTCTCTTTCAGAAAATGAGCAGAGGGTTCAATTATTCCTCCCTAACCCCATGTCCCTTCTGTAGAACGTTAGCCACCGTTTCCTTAGCTTGAGGCGCAAGGACGATAACACCGCTTTGGTGCCAGTGTCATCATTCGTTACAGGTTAACCTTGAGCGTTGGGCTCAGACAAAATACGGAGGATAATAAAAAGTAATGCATCCTGTGCCTCCCGGGTGGTGTAGCGGTAGAACGTTCTGTTCGATTCCACCGGTCGCGCCAGCTCGGCTCTGGCCGGGAGTGCCACTAGGGGGCGGCGATTGGCTGTCTGCCCCAGGGGAGGGCAGATATGAGTGGTCCTGTGTGTTACATTGACCGTGGAGGGTGCCGGCTCGGAGGAGGCGGTGCAGAGCCCACTACCGGTCTCAGGACTACGGCAGCGACCTCTCATACGAGGGAGGGGATAACTGACATGAAAAAGGGAGGGTATAATTGGCAACTAAAAATAGGGGGGAAATGGGGAATAAAAAGCATAAACAAAAAAAAAAAACAAAAAAAAAAAAAAAAGCCACATCCTCCCACACGGGGCGGTGTGACTGGTGCTGGCCCCACGTGGAGCGCGGGCGATACGGTTTAATAACCAGAGCCCTGCACACTCTGAGCCTGAGTGGCGCACACGGGTGGGAAGCATTGTCCTCATGGCCCGGACCCTTATTGCGCGTGACACTGGAAGATGGCGAACCATGAGTGAGCCTCCTCTGTGGAACGCCTCTCCCTCATGCCTGAACTCTCATTCTGTGAGTCCGCTTAAAAAAACCTGCATAAAAATGCGTTAACACAGAGAATTCATACCTGTCCTCTTATGGTTATTTCCATTTTTCCTCAAGCTGTTAATATAGAAAAAATGATTGGTGCAAAATCTTTAATATCTTAAATAAATTGGGGGAATTCTTTTTAAAACAAAACTAAAATTGATTGGGGATTATTTGCTGAACTTTTTTTTACCCTGTCTTGCTGCAGATCCCACATACTTTTAAATGAGTTTACTCAGAATTCTGGCTCCCAGACTCCCACAGAAGTATGGCAGAATTCATGATTCAGGCTCGAGGCAATATTGAAGTTTCAGCTAGTTGGCAGCTGAAGATATGTATTTCCTATTGCAATATTTTCACCATGTTTACAGTCTCAGGACTGTATGCTAAACAAATCACAAATTTTAAATAAACCATGATAATACTGGATTATGGTTTGGGTCATATTTCATATGAACCTAATCACCAACACAGAACATATATCACTTCTCCCAGTATAAATGGCTGCAACAACATTTGTAAGGACTTGGAAAATGTCAAACAAAGAGAGGACAAGAACGAGCACTTGACATTCAAAACATGATCCACTGTTTAATATGTTAAAAATAGATTTGGGTAGGGGGGTCGATTATGTGTAAGACATCCAGATGTCTAGGTGGATAATGTGTAAGATCTGTGTCGAGGTGTTTAATTCACACTGTGTATAATATGTTTTTATTAGCTTAGCAGATGCCCTCATCCAGAGCGAGCTAAACAACATTTATGTGTACCATCCCTTTATACAGCTGGATATTTACTGAAGCACTTGCAGGTTATGTGCTTTGCCCAGGGGCACAGTAACCCCATCTGGGATTTGAACCTGCAATCTCAGAGTTACAAGAGCAGCTCCCTACCCACTATATTAACTACAATGCCCTGCTGAGCAAATAAGCAATAATGGAAAAATAATGTTCTCTGTTTAAAGAAAGAGGGGTTTTTTTTCCCTTCACGTTACCTCCTCCGGCGTGAGGGGCCTCTGATGCAAAGCCCGCTTCTCCTCCGGCTCCGACAGCATGGGGAACCCTGCCTTCTTGTAGCTGAGGAACTTGGCGAGCTGGTCCACTTTGCCCGCTGGGTAAGGCCTCTTCTCTGGTGGACGGTGGGCCTGCCTCTCGCTCCACCAGTTCCTCCCCACCTGCCTCCTCTCCTCCTCCTCCTCCTCCGTCTCCTGGCCTCGCTTCCACCAGGCGGGGTGGTAATATCCCCGGTACTCCCAGGGCGACCTCTTCTCCAGCGCCTCCTCTTCCTCCTCACTCAGGAGGCGCCCCTCCGCCCCGCTCCTCCTCTTGGCCAGCAGGTACCTCATCGCTGCCTCTCTCTCGTCCTCCTCTTCTTCATCCTCCTCGTCGTGGCGAGGTTTGCCGTCCACGTCACGTGGCCTCTCCTGCTCCTCCTGCTCCTCGTGTCTCTTCTCTGACGGGTGGTGTCTCTGCTCTGGCTCTTCCTCCTCCTCCTCCTCCTCCACGCCGTGCCGTTTGAAGGCCTCCTCGAAGATGTCCGCGGGATGGTGCCTCTTGTCCTCCACGTGTCCGGGTCTGTCCCTCTCATCCTGCTCGCGGGCGTCCAACTGGCTCCTCTTCTCCTCCTCTGAAGAGTCTCCACTGCGTCTGTGTTTTTTGTGATGGTATCTGTGAGTGGGTTTCCAGATGCGTTTGTCTCTCTCTCCGCTCTCTTCAGAAGATTCAGACCTCTTCTCCTGGGATGTACGTTCTTCTGATTCTTCGTCCGAAGGGTCTCCGTTTCTCCTGTGTTTTTTGTGATGGTATCTATGAGTGGGTTTCCAAATGCGCTTGTCTCTCTCTTCGCTTTCTTCGGAAGATTCAGACCTCTTCTCCTGAGAGCCCATGTCTTGCAATTCTTCCAAAGAATCTCCACCGCGTCTGTGTTTTTTGTGATGGTATCTATGAGTGGGTTTCCAGATGCGCTTGTCTCTCTCCTCGCTCTCCTCTGAAGATTCAGCTCTCTTCTCCTGAGATGTACGTTCCTCTGACTCTTCCTCCGAAGGGTCTCCACTGCGTCTGTGTTTTTTGTGGTGGTATCTGTGCGTGGGTTTCCAGATGCGTTTCTCTCTCTCCTCATCGCCGTGTGACTCCTCCCGGGCGCTGTGCTCTGACCCGCTGTGGTGGCTTCGCTTGGACACTTCCTCCTCTTCCTCCTCCTCGGTGCTGTCTCCATGGTGACGTTTGTCTGACTTCTTCTCCTCCTCTGCCTTCAGGAGCTCCTCAGTGTTTTCGGCCTCCTCTTTGCCCCCATCTCTAACCCCGGGGTCGCCTTCATGCCGTTTGACCTCCTCCTCCTCCCCGAACCCTTGGCTCTGAGTCCCCTCAGGGTGCGCCGCCTCTTCGTCACTCCTCTTCTCCGCCGCTGCGTATTTCGGACCTGCTGGGAAACGAAGGCACTCTGTTACAGCCTCACAGCAGACGCATCGTCCCATGGAGCCTGGATCAGTAGTCTCAAATAGCCGGAAGGAGAACTGAACCTGTTTTTTTAATTCTTATTTTCTTAATTTATTTATAATTTTTTTCCCTGTTTTTTTTTCTCTTCCAATTTGGTGTCCAATTGTAGCCTCTATTTCTTTAAATTCATCCTCCCCCACGAGCCCGCCGTCCATCACGACGGTACAAGCCATTACCCCTAGGCCGGCAATGATCTGGGGATCGAACCCCCAGGCTGCAGTGGGCAACCTGCACTCCGGGGGAGGGCTTTGACCACTACACCACCCAAGGCCCCCTGTTTTTGCACTTTTTAAAAATGTATATATTAATGTGATGTCATTTAATTTTTTATTTGATAAAATAGTTGTTTTTTATCCCAGTTTTTTTGCCTGTCTTCCAAGTTTGGAATGCCCAATTATATTTGTGACTTAATTTAATCACTTTCATTTTATTCTCTTCTCTCTGCAGTCCACCTTTGCGGCTGAGCTGCTGGAGCCAATGTGTCAGGCTGGTACACTTCATGTGCAGCTGGCATGCGCAGAGCCCAGTGGCGTCGCTCGTGAACCGAATCCCTCCCTCCCTGGCGAGATGTGGTTCAGTGCTCTGCCTCCTTCCTACTCACCGCCTTCACTACCACCTCCTCACCTGACCTCGCCAAGATCACATGGAGAAATCCTGACACTCCCAGGGACTTCAATGTTCATAAACACTCAAAGATTATTTTATCCCACTGTGTTGAAGTTCATGGCAAGCTGCAGAAGTAGAGAAAGTGGATGCACTCCAAGATTTTTTTTTTTTTTTTTTTTCTTTACTTTCAACTTTTTATCTTCATAATTAAATTCTGATGGAGCTCGTTTTTCAGCTGAGGCCTTTGTCAAGATTTTAATTAAGAAAATTTAAAAAACATTGTCTTGGAGTGCATCCACTTTCTCTACTTCTGCAGCTTGCCATGAACTTAAACACAGTGGGATAAAATTATCTTTGAGTGTTTATGAATATGGAAGTTCATAACAATCACAATATTTCCCTATGTGTATTTAAAAAATGTCAGAATGATACTCATTCCCCTTACACAACACCACCCCCTGTAAGTCTAGCGCCCCCTATTGTAACCCTTGCCCCATTTCAGCATAATACCAATGAACCTGATTTCTACTTCTTGGATATAAGGGAGAGGCTATGGCCATCAATGAGATTTAACATTAAATAATTGTGTCTTTGCTAAGTCAAGTCGGAGTCCATTGACATGACTTTTGCATTATTCGTCATGAAATTCAAAACAGGAATAGGGTTATAGTCTGCAGTCTACACACAATACTTTTAAAAGCCTAATACAGGAATGTTTTGACTCTTTGAAAATGGTCACCTCTTAACTGGTCACCAACGGAAATACGGCACCCACATTTTCTCAACGTCTACACCTTTTCCCCAAGTGTGCGTAACCTATCCAAACAAGAACCGTGCTCTGGTCACAGGGGGGGATGGAAAAAACAACGTTGTTATTTTTCTTATATTGTGTTATTCGCATTGTCGCAAATCGTGCTGTTCCATCACTGATACGCTTGCGCGTGAAGATCTGCAGTCAAATTTAGTTTAAAAAAACAAAAACATTAAGAGCCTCACCGTCAGGAAGCACAAGAGCGCAGCACTGCAGCCCAAATCTGACGATCTACCCCGCAATACCATGTAGGATCTATGGAACGCAGTGGTCATGGGGTTTATTGCACCTACGAAATTAATCACTAAATGAATGGTCGTTTTATGTTCGACGTTCCAGTACTTTTCCCCTATGTAATATAATAGTAATATATGCCATTTAGCAGACGCTTTTATCCAAAGCGACTTAAAGTAGTGAATACATACATTTCTCAGTATAAGTGGTCCCAATGGGAAATGAACCCGCAACCTAAGCGTTGCCAACGCCATGCTCTACCTACTGAGCAACAGATAACCACGTATAATGAATGTGCATAATGTAGCCTATAATGAATGTGGATCTAAGAAAACAGACTCCGTTCTGTTAGTTGTAAATCCTGTAGAGCCAAGCCACTCGTGTCAGTTCGCGGGGAGTGCGCGGGTAATGCGCATTATTCCCTGGGTTCACGATTATTAGCCACATTGAAACGCGGGAATGACCAAAGTGCGCGCAAACGTAAACGCAAATGCCAGTCGTTCTACATGACAGCGCCAAGGCTTTGGCGTAAAGTGAATCGATAAATACGCCACTTTATAGTGCGCACTAAAAACACGTCTCTCGTAAGTGTCACATTTTACAGCCACGTTGCAGATGTGTGCACACGATGCAACTAAAATGCCTCGTAGCTGCTGTCGTCGAGAAGTTACAGCTACACCGGCAGAATATTGAACTTACCTGATTTCAGAATGTCTCTGCATTCTGGGTCCACGGGCGTCGCGTTCGGTTTGGAAAGAGCCTTGGACAGGACCTCGACGATGCAACGCGTCACCTGAAATTGAACAGCGTACCTTCATTTTCCTTCTGCTTTTACGACAACTTTAACTTTCTTGCGAATTGCATTAATTGAAGAGTTATTTCAGTCGGAGGTGCAGCACCCTCCGCTGCTAGTGATTTAAAACACGTACCAAGTCCTCCCTCTTCGTTTCTACTCCGGCTGGAAGCGATAGATTATCTGCAAATGTAAGAATATATTTCAATGGGTCTATTTCAATTGACATACAACGAGATCCGCGTAGGAAAAGTGTACAATAGTACGATCATTAGTGCCGCTGCGGATGTCAAGTGTTGCTGCTGTTTGTATCATACAGATAACTAGAGCAATAATGACAAACTCGGTACAATAAGGGTCGCTTGGACAAGTTGCGTTCAATACATGTCTTTTGCCAGTGTTTTAAAATTCAAACTTCAGTTCAAAAACGTAGAAAGGAAAAATAGGCTACATCGTTGGAATACACGTTTGGATAGTGAATAAAACACGTAAAATCTACCACGTGAAGTGATTTCCTCCCACCCGACAACACTGCCCTCCGTAGCCGCTGTCCGCGGTGCTGAAAGGCCCGTCTCCCTCTACCTCTACCCCCAACCCTCTCCAAACCCCAATCGTTTCGAGTAGCATTTGCCTACCTCCGACGAAAGATACCACCAAGGCAACCAGAAACGCAAGTTTCATAGTGGAAAAATATTCGAATATGTTACTGCGTTTCCCACTTCAACCAGTAACCAATAAAGAATAAAAAAAAGAGTAACTTGAGATGAAACTCAAAGGCAACGTCTCCGGCGGAGAGTCGAAGAGGAGCGGAGGGTGTGATCAGCTCGGCTCGGCGCAGATGAACGGACTGGGTCGCTCTGCTCCGCTATAAGAAGGGGGGCAGGCACAAAAGACTAGTCTCCAGATTGAGGAGGCGTAGGAGAGACGTCCTCATTACCACCGACCTGCGTCACGAAGTTCCTAATAAGAAAATGCCAATCCGTGCACTCAATTATTAATACCGCAAGACTCCGCGAATAATGTGACATTTGTGCCAATTTCGTGGCAGCATGTCAACATGTCCCCCCCCCTCGCGGGCTGCATTGTGCTTTGGATTCTGTTCGAAGTGGCGTTCGCTTGTCCTGTTGACGATTTACAACATTTTGTCAGTGTTAGTGAGGGGGTAGTCTACATTTAAAGTTGAAGATCGACAGGCCTGATGATGCGATATAACGAAGAAGGAGTAAAAGTAGTGGAAGCATGTCAGAGCCTTTCCTTCTAGGCCTCCCGGTGCTGTTGTCTTATTCTAATTTCACATGACAAAGATAATCCCAGGAAATATATCATATTATCGCAACGCCATTTATTCACTATCAAACAATATCTCAATAGATTATTTAATGCTCAATTTGTTGATGGCGTCAGGTTGAGATATTTGCACGGCCCCTAGTAGGCCCACATGTCTTGTTTCAAAAGTCAATAGCATTCCGAATCCTGGTCCTTATCCAGGTTACGGTCATATTCCGAATAAAGATGTCGATTAAATGTACCCGTGCATATATTCCTATATACACGGTGATCAGAGTATCCGAATTAAACACATGAATGAAGTTTCCCGCTAGCTAAAGGTATATTATTTGGGAGAAATTGTCGCTTTTTTGCGCTTTTGCAAAATGGCTTATTTCGAATAATCGTTGTCATCAATATCCTCAACTCAGCAACTGTTGACATCGCTGTTCCGGCGCCTTATGTCGCATAACATTTATGGGTTTTTGTATCACTGAGACCAACAATGCGAGCGAATTACGAGCCAAGATTACTTTAGAAATAGAACGTCTAACAATATATTCATGATCCAAATGCAGTCAATTCGTTTATTATGCCATTATGAAGACTATTCTGATTGCTTGGTGGTAATTAATATATGAATATACGAATATTCTCAAGCAAAAGTACAATTATATCATTCCTGTAATCTGTTTTCTCAGACATTGTTTACTGCAATTATCTTCATTGTTTCATGCTGTCTCCATAAACAAGAAGCAACATTTTTTACGTTGTTTCCACGTTCTATAATCTCGCGTGGTCAGATAACATCGCGTCATTATGCCTGACATATTAAGTCTCCACCCACAATGACGTCATTAACGTCTCTGCACTCACGCGCATTTCTTCAACCTCTGCGGGCGCCATTTTACAGCCTCGGCAGCAATCTCGGCGCCTTCCATTAACGAATCGTTAAGGTGAGTATCTAATATATTGTGATTTTAATTGTGATGGAATTAAGAGTACAATTCCACAATATTTGCTTTCAGTTCATATACGTGAGATATAGCTAGCTACCTTAAGCGCATTTTGTTAATCTTCTGCGGGCGCCATTTTACAGCCTCGCAGCAATCTCGGCGCCTTCCATGAACGAATTATTAAGGGGAGTATCTAATATAGTGATTTTAATTTTTATGTAATTGAGAGTACAATTACACAATATTTGCTTTCAGTTAATATACGTGAGATATAGCTAGCTACCTTAAGCGCATTTTGTTCATCTTCTGCGGGCGCCATTTTACAGCCTCGCAGCAATCTCGGCGCCTTCCATGAACGAATTATTAAAGTGAGTATCTAATATAGTGATTTTAATTTTTATGGAATTAAGAGTACAATTACACAATATTTACGTGAGATATAGCTAGCTACCTTAATAACCACATTGGTTTCATCGACCACGCCAGCCGACTAACGTTGGCTAACATTAGCTTAGCTAACATAGCCTAGCTAACGATAGCTAGCTAGCTAACGTTAACCGAAATTGTAACTTGACTAACTTGTTTTATAACGCGATATGACATTTCTACTTTACCATCTAGAACTGGACAGTCAAATTACAATTACATACCTCGTTTAAATCCTGTCTAAAATGGCCAACGAACTTGGCGCTGCTTGGCGGTAACGTTAGCCTGTACTGGTTTGCACCTGCTGGTCGTAGCTACGTTCAATTTAGCGAACGTTAGCTACGCTAGTTACAGCTAACGTCTCTGTGCCTAGCAGTACAGCTAAGTTACACAACCACTTTGCCCCCAAAAAGGACCGCTATCTTCTATATAAGTAGGGAGGTCGCTCGGTGCTTGTAGAAGTCGTCAGATGCTAATAATGCTAAGCTCATTCAAAATTCCGTTTACAATGAATGTTAGAATAAGGTTCACAGAGCCTAACTGGTATTGTGGCACCGAAAAAAGTGCTCACAGCTTGATTTATAAATCGAAATTTGCCGAGTATTTTCCCTGTTTGCAGCGAGCCCATTCAAGTCTTAAAACAAACTCGATAAACTAGCCTAATTATCCAGTGATTCAGGTCGATCAGGGGTATTCAAATCCAGTCCTCGAGGTCTGCAGGTATTTGCTCCAACCACGCACTACACCACCTGGGCCAAGGAGGTAAAGTAATTATTCGAAATTAGGTGGTGTAGTGCGTGTATGCACGGCCATCGATTCCGTGCATACACTGGTCACGTTACGATAAGAAATGGAACATTCCGCTCGGGAAGGAAAGATGTCATATTTTTTTGATTATCGGGAAGAGCACGAGGATATTAAACTCAACTGAAAGTGCATGGGAGACGATGTCTCTCGTTGTGAGAAGAACGGCGCTTCGTTGGGTAGGTAGTTAGCTAGGCAAGTTTCTTACAAATAGTTAACAAAACAAAAAAATGTCCGATTTGTTTTTAGTCAGAAATAAATGGATCATCTATACTGCGAGTTTTCGGCCGATGTTGTATGTATTGCGTTAATTCTGTATTGCATTACCTGGTTCTTAAGTTAGCAGACGTCAGCTAGATTGCGCTTACATTCCCGTCACCGCAGCCCTGCGTGAGCAAGTCATGAGACAGAAAAAATCAGGGTTAAGCCTAAAGTTATATCGCTATAAGGTACCATACAGTGATTTCACAGGAAGCTATATAATCTTTCATATTTGGCTATATTTATTCTTCTCTGCTCAGGACATGGACAGTTCCAACTTGCAGCGCATCACTGACGATCTTAACGAGCATGTGCACAGCTTGGGAGAGGACCTGGGACCTAGTAAGTAGAATAAAGTGGAAACAGGGTTTACAAATATCAGAATCAGAATTATTTATTTGCCAAGTACGATGTACAAGGAATTTGCCTTAGTGCAAGGTGTCAACATACAAACCAATACAATAACAAGAGCTTAAAAAAACAGTGTAATAAAAATACAATACAATGCTAATATACAAATACAGTACAAATAACTGGGTTATGTACACAGTTAAGGTGCAAGAGGTGGGAGAGTATATTTTTGGGGCCAAGGTGCCGTTTGCCCGACTGACACCGCTACCTCCCCCATCCTCAGAACTGAACAAGTTTTTGAGAGAAGCGAACATCGAGAAGGAAAAAAAGAGTAACGGAGGAGCAAGAACTCATTGCCTGCCAAAGCCAGCTGGCACAGCCACGGAAGCAGCTGGAGTTTGAGGTCGTGAGGCGCCAGAGGGTGGAAGCTGCCTCCGAGGTTCAGGTTATTGCAAACGTCTTTGTTTGAATATTCACATGTAGAGTTGGCGTAAGTAGATTAGTGTACGTCACAAACATCTTTGTTTGAATAGCCACATTATAGGTCTCCCGGGTGGTCTAGAGCAGCGGTCCCAAAACCACCGGGCAACGGCCCGGTTCCGTGAGGTCCGTGAGGCATTTGGTACCGGGCCGCAGAGAAATAATAAAAACGTTTTAGTTTTAATTTGATTGACTATCGCAGTCTGCAGGGTGTTTTATGTTGAAAAATGACCACTTCCATCTGTGCCTCTTTTCCACACTTGTCTCAGTTTTTCTGTTTTTTGTTGTTTTGTTTTTATGCACAACCCCCCCCGGTCCCGGTCCGTGGTGCAAAAAAGGTTGGGGACCGCTGGTCTAGAGGTTTCAGCTCTGGCCGGGAGTGCCACTAGGGGGCGACGATTGACTGTCCGCCCCAGGGAGGGAGGGAGGGAAGCCGATATGAGTTCGTTGCGTATAGGAGTGACTCCGATGTACCGGAAAAACAGTCGACAGCTCTGAATGCTGACTTGGAGCAGGCGGTACATCGCTTGGTCACTGCCGGTCTCGGGGCTATGGCAGCGAACTCACAATACGAGGGGAGGTGATTGACATGAAAAAGAGAGGGTGTAATTTGCTACTAAATTTGGAGAAAATGGGGGGAAAATATCAGAAACAATACATATTTTTTTTGTTATACATATTTATTTCATTCATTCATTTAAGCAATATTACAACTGTCATGCAGTCTGCCTTGTTGCTCTCTGTGTAGCCTTTAAAATATTTACACTTCATTGTCTGTCTTGTTGTTGAGCAGATTGAAGCAGAATTCAGGCGAAACGTGTCCACAGACCTCGTGAAGACCTCCTTTGATGGATTTGACAAGTACATGCCAGGATTCGTGGATTGGTACATGTCTAACAAAGGAGAATCCAAGACAATCGTCCAATCTCTTGATGAAAATGTGAGTGATTTTTATTTTTTATTTTTCAGCATTTAAACCATTTAATGGGAATTTTACCCAAAAATGAAAATGTCAACTACTCTCTTGAGTAAAGCAAAAAGCCAGATTTCATTGTCTAACATCATGGGCCACCTAAACACACGCAACCTGCAGCTACGGGGGGGAGGGTCAGGTGTGACTGAGATCCTTGAGAAAGTTTATGCGTTTCGGGTGAACCTGGACCTCTTTCTACCTGACGTAGGGAGGAAGAACACTACGCGACGCGCGCATGAGCAGCGCAGCAATGGCTGGAATGAAGGGACTATTTTAAAAGTCTGGCTGAAAACTTAAAAGAGCGATTCAACGACTTCAGGATTCCAAAACAGGTTATTTTATTTGTGCGCAATCCATTTGCAGTCGATGTTTCCGGGTCCTGTCCAGCCGAGGCGAAAGCCGCGATGCCCGGTATTGACGAGGTGGCATTCCAGCTGGAGTTGGTGCAAATTCAGAGCTCTGATGTGCTGAAAGCAAAATTCGGAGAAGAGGGACTGTGCGAGTTTTGGGCTCATTCTACTCATCAGTTTAATCATTGCCAGAGACTGGCTATCTACCTGTTAACCATGTTTGGATCTGCTTACATATGCGAGTCTGGATTTTCGACAATTAACTTGATAAAGAATCAACATCGCAATCGACTCACGGATGATCATCTCAACCAGTGCATACAGCTTGCTCTGACCTCGCACCGACCTGAATTCAGCAAGCTGGCTATGGCTCGAAAATGCAACTTCTCACACTGATTTGCAGGTAGCTTCTATTTTTATTATTATTTTCATTTATTTTGTAATGATGGGACGCTGCCTATGCTTGCGTCTTTGTTAATCCCTGTTGCATAGGTCAACAAATATTTTTCATGAACTAAACCTTTGGGCTACCTCAGACGGACTTCTAGGCCTCCTCTGCCTCTTACTGATCGCATTTGCTATCCTAGGCCTATCATTGTTTTCTGGTATGTGTTGCCACCCAGCGTTTTAGTGTTATAATGTACATATCTATATGGATTCAATATAATAAATTAGCCTACATTACTATTTTGGTAGCCTATTTTACTACTACTACTACTACTACTACTACTACTACTACTACTACTACTACTACAATAATAATAATAACAATATTAATAATTATTATCATTATTATTATTATTGCATGGTTGGTTGTACAATAACAATGGCATATTTGTTCATTTTCGTTGTCAGTCTTGTGGCCCTCGATTTCAAGTCATTTTACAATTGTGGCCCCCTTCCTAAACTTGTCACCTGTATTTGACTAGATTTCATGTTTGGGTGAACTGTCACTTTAAGATCATGGCCAGTCCAAATATTGAAATAGAAAACCCACCACTTAAGTATAAGTTTGAAGTGTTGATATATCTGTCAAAATTGTGTTTCAATGTGCTTGTTTCATTTACATATTTTAAAACACATATTACCTTCTCTTTGTACAAAGGAATCGCACCAGATGGTTAAAATGCATATTAGATCAAAGACTCCCAATACCCACAATTCATTGTTTCCCACTCGCATCCTCTCTTGTCTTGAGCCAGAAATAGACTCTGCTTGAGTCTGTAAAATTCAGGTTGACAAGAGTTGTAAAGAGGGCAACAGTCCACACAGACACACAGATTGTCCACACAGATTGTTGTTCTCTCTGTCCACACAGACACACATATTGTTGCCCTCTGTGTCCACACAGACACACAGATTGTTGTTCTCTCTGTCCACACAGACACACATATTGTTGCCCTCTGTGTCCACACAGACACACAGACTGTTGCTCTCGGTGTCCACACAGACACACATATTGTTGCTCTCTGTGTCCACACAGACACAGACTGTTGCCCTCTGATCTGTTGGCAACGGAACGTTGATTTTAGGTTTGGAGTAATTATTAAATTAATAACCTTCATTGCAGAACTCGAACCAACGCAGAAGAGCAGCAGTGCTCCTAGGCCTTCCATACTACCTCAGAGAGAAGCCCTCAAGCTTCTTGAAGATTTGTGAGGTATGTGGAAATGTGCATTTTGTTGTTACTACTGGTAGTATTTTGCGGGGAAACCAGCCACTGACACACAGCATCGTGATTGGTGACTGTCTGATGCATTTCAAGGAAACGGAAATTCTTCCTTCATCCCAGTTCTCAGGAAGAGGGTACCCAGACGTTTGAGTATGATATATTAGAAAAAGGATTACCGATGATCATATCAGGCTCAAAGTTGCTTAGATCACTTGTTTTGCCTATTCTAATGTTCAGTTACTTTTGTGCACAAGGATATTTAATGTTTAGTCATTTTATTAAATAATCCAGTACATTTAAATGAATGTGTTTTTCCTTTAATTGGGTCATCCGTTTGCAGAAAATAGGACTTAAGTGAAGATGTAATAAGGATTTGTGTCTAAAATATGTGGAAAAACAGACCATTCCAAAAGGGTTCACAAACTTTAAAGTAGCATTGTAATTGTATAATGTTTGTACATTTGTAACCCATTGTTTTACATTTCCCATTAGCCAACCAATGAAGACGCGGCAGCCAAAGGCATGCATCTGGGACTGCTGGGAGTGACTGAAGAGGATCCTTCAAGCCTGCTCCCACAGGGGGTTGTTGATGAGGCCGTAGTCTTCCAGCAGCAGGGTGTCCTTCCACGAGCTGAGTGACATCCCAAACGCCTTTGCGCTTCTCTTTAGTCCGCTCTACACATTTAAACCTGACTGTCCCAAGGGTTTAAAATACACCTTCAAGGTCACCCAGAAGGTAATAATGAACATGGGTGGAGACACCCGCTCTGCCTGAGCTCATGGTCTGAGAAGCAAGCTGCTAAGGCGTGTTCCTATGACAAGTGATGGGCTGTGGGCACCTGGTTTGTGAATGGTCCCATTTCTTTATTTTCTTTCTTATTATTATTGCTGTTTTTCCCAATTTCCCCCCCCCACTTTTAAGTATCCAATTCCCTCTTTCTTTTTTTGTGCCAATATAAGAACATAAGAATACATAATGATGAGAACGGGCCGTTCAGCCCATCTAGGCTCATCATGTCTTAATCTAAAGAGTATCTAGTACTATATCTAGCCTGGACTTGAATAGCCCAAGTGTTTCTGCCTCTACTACCTGACCTGGCAAGCTGTTCAGGCATTGACAACTCTCTGTGTAAAGAAAAACTTATCTGTGCGGAATTTGCCTTTAACTAATTTCCACCTGTGGCCTCTGCTGATTTGAGAGGATGGTCCACAGTGAACCTGTCACAACAGAGTAAACGATGGAATGGCCACCATTACAGCTCCATGATAAATTGCTATGGAGTAGAGTTACACCAGAAAAGACCCATTATAAACTACACAATAACTCCCATGATATGCTTCTATAGAGCAGATTTATTTGAGTAGGTATGTTACACAATAACTACCCCCATGATAACCTTCTATAGAGAAGATGTATTTTATTGCCTAGACTTGACCATCTGCCTAGACTTGACCATCTGGTTCTGTCTAGAGAATATGTGGTGTTGGTCAGGGAAATGACTTTGTAACCAGTAGGTTGCAGGGTCAAATCTCTGGTGGGACACAGCTGTTATGCTATGCCTAGCACAAGCTACACAACCTGCGCTCTATGAAGGGGCTGCACACTTCAAGCTATGAGAGTTAAGACAAGTCAAGGGTGTCTGCTTAGAAAATACTGTGTCTTGCTCACTAGGAACACTTATCTTTAAAAATCTTTGGTATTTTACTTTGTTAATGTTATATAATGCCTTTGTCAGACCGCACTTAGAATACTGTGTGCAGTTCTGGGCACCGCACTACAAGTAATATATAGAAGCTCTTGAAAAAGTCCAACTAAACTGATACCTGGTATGAAAGGTAAAAGTTATGATAGACTTAAGGCACTTAATCTATTTAAACTTAGCAAACTGAGACTTAGGGGGGATTTGATTTAGGTTTTTAAAGTCCTAAAAGGGAACCCTCTATGGCATGCCTTTTTATTTTTTGGGGAAAAAATATTCCACCCCATTTTTGGGAGATTGGGCTTCCTTGATAATATATCCATCATAAAATGTGTCACCCCCACCCCCCCCCAACCAGATATTGGTTTGTGCGACGAGGGTACTAAAACACCAAGGTTTTCTATAGTACATTTGATAAGTGTAATAAGGAAAACAAGCAGTATAATCCATAGAAATATACAAAGAAACATATAAATCAACATCAAATGACTGTCCGTGTGTGTGTGAGAGTGTGTGTGTGACAAAGCAGTCTGATTTCTTATTCAGTGTGGAACCTCAGGAAGCAGTTGCTGGTCGATGTGAAACAGAGGTAGACATCACATTTCCGGCACTTGACTTTTGGTGTGCCTGTGCAACCTGGCACCTTGCATCTCCCCTTCTTTTCTGCCATGATCATCCAGTGGGCTGTGGCATCCAGGCGCACATCAGGGACTGGAATTGGAGCAGCAGGTCCCTTTCTCCTCTTCTCCTCATACTGACCAGCAATTGTCGAACTGGGACGACCTTTCATGCGCTCCAGACTCTTTCCACTTTTGCACAGGGCTTCAGCGATGTATGACTTGAAGGCATACAGCTTCATGTGTTCCTTCTTCCCCATGTCTCAGCTAAATTATAGAAATCATATAAAATCACTCCATTGTATTATGTGTGTGAACTGCAATGAAAATCCCCCCAAAAAACTAAAACGTAAATCATATTCTTGTATTTTACTGCACACAGCCAACACACAATGTGTACCAAGACTTTTGATTTATAATATCATAAGCCTGGTTCAGGTCAACACACTTTGTAGCTTCTTCGAAAAAGTCCAGGAGGTTTGTTAGGCATGACCTCCCTTTGAGAAATCCATGTTGACTCTCCCTTAAAATACTATTATTTTTCAAGAATGATTCCAACTTATCTCTAATAATACATTCCAGCATTTTACATGCGATGCAAGTTAAACTGACTGGGTCAGTACGGTCCCCCTTCTTATATATTGGAATTATACTACCCTGTTTCCAGTCATCTGGTATTTCTCCAGTGATTATGGATTGAATGAAAATATCTGTCAATGGTTTATATATAATTTCCCCAAGTTCTTTGAGTACTCTGGGATATATGCCATCGGGGCCTGCTGCCTTATTTGTCTTAAGTTTTTGTAGTTTTTGTAGTACTTCTACGTCCCTTATTTCAAAGTCCTCCAAAACATTCTGTACCTTGTCTACATTTAGGCATATTTATAACCTCTTCTCTAGTAAAGCTCTACACAAAGTAACTGTTTAGTGTGTTTGCAATATCCTTATTATTATAAACCAAAGTTCCTTCCTTATTCTTAATGCACTTAACCTCATCCTTAACTTTCCTTTTTCTACTACAATATTGAAAAAACTTCTTAGGATTACTTTTTGCATCTTGGGAATTTTTAATTTCAAACCGCCTTTTAGCTGATCTTATTTCCTTTTTAGCCTTAGCCCGCATATTACAATAATCTAACTAGTTTCTCTCTTGAGTTATCCTTTTTATATACTCTGTACAGTTGTTTCTTTTGCCTCAGTCTCCGTAAAGATTTAGTCATCCACTGTGGAGACTGTTTTTTCATCCTATTTTTCCCTACTTTGGGGATGAATTTACACTGTACATCTACAATAACCCTTTTAAATATAGTACATTTTTATAGTAAAGTTCTGCAATCTAGAAGTTTTACCCAATCTATATTACTTAAATTCTCTCATTTTATTAAAGTCAGCTCGTCTAAAATTAAAAATTCAAGAGTTAGAGAGAACATTAGAGAGAATACCCCCTCCCTCCTATGAGAATTTGCTGCCGTAGTCCTGCCAGTTGCGAAGCCTGTCACCGACGCACAGGACCACTCATATGCAGTTGGTCTTTCCTTCTGCTTTTATTTTTTTATACCTCCCCCCTCCCTGGGGCGGACAGCCAATTGCCGCCCCGCCTAGTGGCACTCCCGGCCAGAGCCGATACTGGTGCAACCGGTGGAATCGAACCCTGGTCACCATGGCTAGTGAAGGGTCCCATTTTGATGTGATCTGGTGCTCAAACACTCATTCAAATCTTGCACTGTCATTCTTTGTCATTTGTTGCCCAGATTCAATCAAGCTTTTATCTGCCAATTTTTTGAAGTTAAATTAAAAACTATGCCATCAGAGATGGGTTTGAAACGCTTCAACTCCAATCAAACGAAAAAAAGAGCGTGCATTTACGACTTCAATTTAGTTTGATACTGATTGAAGCATTTTAAACTCATCATTGATGGTATAGTTTTTTTATTGAAAGCCAAAAGCGTGGCTGAATCTGGGTGTCTGTTCTGTTTCTTATTTTCAGTTCAGTTTCCAATAATCTGTTATACTCAAGCATTACTAGAGCGATGCAGTGTTCAATGTTTTTCTGCATTTACGGGGGCATTTGTAAATCCACTCATGGACTACCTAGAGTAGACTCTGTTTTCTTTCACACCCTTGATAAAGATGAACAAAAGAGATTCTATAAAATAAACTAAGTAATGAGCTTTATCTTATGCTTACGAAATATATTGATAATAATAATGCATTGGCACGAACCACAATCGAACGGTTCACAAATTATAATTTTTCCCCCAGAAAAATCAAGAATCTCAAATGTTCACACCCCTGTTATCAGTACTTCCCTTGGCCATTATAACAGCAAGTAGTCACCTTCTGTAGTATCATACGAGGTTATGGAACTTCTTGGGGAGGATCCTCAACCATTCCTCCATGCAGAATTGGGTTGACGTTTGTGGACTACCTTTTTGAGTTCAAATGGATTCAGGTCTGGAGACTGAGATAGCCACATCAGGACATTGATCTTGTGCTCTGTCAAACATTTCTTAGTTTCTTTGGATGTATGTTTAGGATCGTTGACGCCGTTCAAGACGCCGTTTTAAGTGAAATGTCTTCAAAAGAGGCTTGCTTCTTGCAACTCTGCCTCAGACCAAACTGGAATTGGAATGCCTTAATGGGGGGCCTTGGGTAGTATAGCGGTCAAAGCATTCGCCCCGTTGGGAATGCTGGGAGAAAATTGGGGGGGAAATCTGAAAGAAATATTAAAAAATAAAAATAAAAGGTCAACCCCAGGGGCCTGACAGACCCTTACGGGACCACATGACACACTCCCCCAAACTTCACACGCCTTTATGGTGCTCCTTGGCCGTATATTTTTGGATCAAGCTTACGTAAGCCAGGACTGAATAATTCAGGTTATCTGTGCACATACATCTCCCGAACACTGAAAACAGCAGCACTGAGTCCCTCGGCTGGGGCGTATAAAATATGCAGAGGGAAAGGCCTTCGTTATCGGTAATGAATGAACTTCAAAAAATGTCTTAATGCGCACCATGAAAATACGAATATATCGTTCATTAAAAACAGTTGAGCGCATTGAGAGGTGCATTGTGAGTTTGAAGGAGAGCAGGGAAGATCGGTTAGGTTGTGTTTATTGAAGCAGATTTTTATAATTGTCACAAATACTGGAAGAACCAGAAAAAAAAAGATTGTGGGGGGGGGATTGTGATTCCCTGACTGAGAGATGCTCCTGGAAGACGAGAATAGACAAATGAAAGTTTATGAATAAATCTCTTGGTTCATTGCCTTAACCCAAGATTGTTACAGGGCTGTTGGGGGGAATATGGGGCCACTGGGGTGGTGCAGTGATACAGGGTGAAGTGTTCAGCTTTTTTTTTTTTTTTTTGTTAGAAATTTTCCCCTGTTTTTCTTCCAATTATGTAGCCAATTCAACCCTCCCCTCACGAACCCACCGCCAGTCCTCCGGGTCAAGCTAATATCCCCGAGGCCGGCAATGATCCGCCTCCTCCAAGACGGAATTTGCCCACCTGCTCTTTAGGAACGCCCTACTGCAGGAGTTGTTCTGTGTGTAATGGGCGGTGGATACATTCAGTGACCTCATGTAATCCCGTCCGCCAGACCACTCATTACACTGTCTGGCTAGTTGTCATTTTTGTGGTTCTGTGTGTCTCAGTAGGTAGAGCACGGCGCTGACAGCACTTAGGTTGTGGGTTCGATGCCCACTGGGACCACATATAGTGAAAAATGTATGCATTCACTACTGTACGTCGCTAAAATCGTCTGCTAAACGGCATGTAACGCGTGTTATGTTATGTAATTAGTCTGCTGAAATGCATCGTTTGGTCGACGGATTGTGAACGGCTGGATGTTGTTTCCTGCAGATTGGTTCTTGGTTGTGGCCGTCGAACTCTGTGTGACAACGCGTTACTAACGAGTTTAATCCTCCCTACAAGAGACCCACTGCAGTGGGGCTTCAATTGCTTTACGAGAGTCTAAAGTGCTCATTAAGTTAGACGCTCGTGGTTCTCCAGGGCTTCTTTCATTAAATAAATATGCACAAATACACCGCAAGATGTTCTGGAAAACAGCGAGCGTTACGTCTTTCCCAAACAACATTTTGCAAAAATAAAATAGAAGCCTGGTGGAGTTTTGTGGGGTTTTTTTGTTTCACATTATTTTTGTAGTCGTGTCACGGAAAAAGCAGTGAGATTACTTTGTTTTTAAAACCCAGATTTTCATGGTATTATTATTATTTATTAGTTTATTTGTAAGGGACGAGCACAGAGAACGTTGACAGCCGCAGAAGCAGTGCCCGATGCACTGTACATGTGTATGCAGCCGAAGCTCATTTCCAACACCAGTCCCTTGATGGGCATTGATTTTATCAATCAATAAAATTGCATTGTTACAGTTTAAAATCAGTGCGTATAATGAAAACAACAATGGTAAAAAGTAACAGACCACAATGCAAAAAATGGGCAACCAAAAGCCCAAAGCCTAATAATGGGAGTCCGTACTGGGCCCCTACCCTGGAGCACTAAGACCCGTCATGCCGTCTCCACGGGGTAGAGTGGACTGAAGACCGCTCTGTCTTTCCTTTACACGACCCCCTGTCAGGCTAAGCTTCAGTCCTCTGGGCCTCTGAGGTTCCAGTGCTTTTTGCTTTCATGGTTCACTCACTATGGGTGTCTTCAGCCACGCCCCCATACAATATTCATAGTGAGCCAGCGAATTAGGACACTGACAGACGTCCGTGCAGGGTAATCGGTGCAGTCAATTAACGTTTGTTGAGGAAACAGAATATTTTTAGATCAACTCGGCAAGTCTGAGTAGGCTACAGAAAAGGCAACGGGAGGGAGCATTTGGGGCGATGGAGAGAGAGAGAGTGGAGGGAGAAACTACATGCTGCAGATCTTTTCTTCTCACTTCAGGCGATGATTCTGGGATATCTTTTGCTTTCTGGATTAAGACACAGTTAAGACAGTTCTTGCCAAAACATAAAGGCTAATAGGTAAATATTTTTTGATTAGCTGTGGTACCATCATCAAAAATCTATTCTGCTCCTCCCAAATTGAGCTATTACATATTTTAAGTATCATATTTATGTAATGTTTAAATATCAACTTGTCATATTTCCACATTTCCTGTGAAAAAATATGGAAACTAAGCTAAGCACCTTTTCCATGTATATATTGTAACGTCGGCCCTTTATATATTCGTCCCCTCATAATTACAAAAATGATTGTTATAGTCCTTGCTAATCAAACATGAGCATAATCGTACCGAGACGATGTGCCTCATCTTCAACAGACTCGACACTTTGGGTTGTTTGCTCAACCTTAAAGGATATTTTATTCTCAACATTGTAAAGTTCCTAAAGCGTCCAGAGATATGTGTTAACGTTTGAGCCGCGTGTCCCCTAGCGACGCTCAGCGGAGCGTGTCGGGTTGCCGTCTCCATTCCAGCTGAAAGCAGAGGCGTCGGGAGTGCGAGCCACTTCAGTCCCAACGCCGAGGTGTGAACCGCGGTGGAAGTGGGTCAGATTGCAGCCGCGCGCTCCGCTGAGTTACGGCGGCCGGCGCTGAGGGACGCTGCGCTCGGTATTCGGGCTGCGGTGTTGACAGCCCGGGCCCCAGAGCGTTGCTGTAACCCTGGACTCTGTGGGGTGGGGGTAGTCTGTGAGAGAGGAGAGAGAGAGCTAAAATACTGGCACACTCCAACAGCTCTTTCATCTGCGACGAGGCTGCCAGGCTACGCGCTGTCCGTCGTTTTCTTGTCTCTGAAGTGCGAATGCAAAGAGCAGCTGAATTATATAACCGTGTAAGTGGAGCAAAGTTGTTGTGGAGAGGTTAGCGCGCGCGCGCGTGTCATCTCCAGAGTGAAGCCTTTGATTTCCGGTTCGGTTTCATAAAAGCAAAGTAACTAGAAATTATTTTGTGAACGATAGTTAACAAGGGGCACGTGGCTAATTTCATATGTCATATTCATATTTAACATGTTGTTACTTTTGCACAGATAGTTTTTTTCCAGTTTCTTTTAAACACCTATTTAAAATGTTTTCGCCCAATTTGTGAAAGGCGTCCCTGTACGGGAAACACTGGCTTCACTCCGAGGATGAGAGGCGGGCTCGCAGGGGAGGGTAAATTGAAATAAATAGAGGGTGTAATTGGCTACCAGATTGGGAGAAAAATTGGAAAAAATCTGAAACAAATGTATAATTTTTTTATTTTATTTTTATTGTCCTGCTTATGCACCTTGTGTTTTTGCAATTTAAACAATGTTGTTATTACTCAGTAATTCAACCTTGTCTTGATTTCATGTCAATTAATTCAGGCAACAAAGTGTTGCTCTGGAGCCCCAGGGTGGTCCCAGGAGCCGTGGGAAGGCAGGCCCAGGCTCGGTGCTCGCTGCTCCACGTTCAGCTCCAGGGTTCGTACGGCTTTGTGTTCCAGCCCTGCTTCTTGAAAGCTGAGTGCGATGAATTATACAGGCATCGTGTTCTGAATGTTCATGCCTTCATTCATATTTCATTGTATCATAAAGAGCAGTGCAGCCTTTAGAACAGCACTGACATAAAAAAAAACAAAACAATGGAAAACAGAAAATCCTAAAAAATACGTCTGGAAAGGCCTGTGCTCACCAGGTTGTTTCAGGTCTTGTATCAACAGTCATGTACGTATATCCTGGAACACTCTTTTAAAAATTTAAAATAAAAACCCATTAAAATCAGATCCCCCAAAAAGCTTTGGTGCTTTTGATCTGGGTAGTGACACAACACATTCAATTAGACTCTTGAGTCAAAACTAGAGTTACAGCAGAAGGGAGACCTTTGTTTCCCCAGTAAATCATATCAAAGGCAATGGCAACAAATTTCCTGCAATTTCTCTTGCTCATTGTTCAGTGTGGGTCACAGCGACCGCTCTCCCCCAATTTACTCATGCTGATCAAAGCCCCAGCTGCTATACTGGCTTCATCATCCATTAGTACCTGACACAGTGCCCCACAGACTTCTGGGAAAGGTGAGCAGTGATGCCCATTGGCTACTGACACAGGAGCCCACAGATTTCTGGGAAAGGTTTTGCCCACTGGCTTCTGAAACAGCTACTGACAATAATTTTTAGTCACAAATTTAATTGATTTTTAAAATTAATTTAAACATTTTAGTTGCAAGGATAGTTGGCTAGCGCAGACATTATTGTTTTAGAGTGGGTGAAATGGGGGGGCGAACCAACAAATGGGAAAATAACAATTCAACTATTCGTTTAAATGTGGGGTGTGGAAAGCTTCCTGATTCGGCAGTGGTCACACCTTCACCACATCTTGAGCTCATTACACAGGTACGTAACCTGCCCTTTAGGTAATCATAAATCCATAATCCATAATTGGGATTATGAATTTTTAACAGACAAGAATAGTGCACTCACCTATTTCAAGCACGATTTTGACACTCCAGCAACAACTCTGACAAATAGGTCGGAATCACCATTGTAAGGCCTCAGAACCATCTGTGTGCTGCGTTGGGTGCCACATAGGACCATATGAACGGGGTGATTAACACAACAAAGTGCTCCATTTAATGGAGTGATTGTGGTCAAATCGGGTGGTTTTACAGGGGGCCATATTAGGGTAAAAGTCATACCTGTCAGAGGGCAAGTATCTTGGAAAAGATGCTTGTCCTTCCTAAAAGTTGCTTGTCCTAGTTATTTATTTTCTACACGGATATTTATGTTTGACTTGTGCAGCGTGTGCTCATGGGACTGTGTAGCAGTGAAGCTCTGACGGGTGCCCGCAGGTGGCGTTAGTGACTAGTGTTCTGACTGTACAGTATATCATAACGTACTCTAGTCGGGACTAGAACAAGAGATGCAATATGAAGACATTATGGGGAGGGAGAGACGTACAGCTGCAAGACTACATAGGCCAGTGTCTCGTTCCAGATCCGGATCCGTGGAGCGAGAGCAACAGCATGTCCAGTTCCAGTTCCTTCACGGATTCGGTCCTCAGTCAGTTCCATTTCAGGAACTGCAGTTACTGTTGCTTTCGGTCACCCCGATGGGAGGGGCTCAGAGAGCCCGCCCCGCTCAAGCGCTTCAGTGCTGTCGTTGGCTAATGGCTACTGCAGACTAGAGCCCAATGGTGGAAATTGGTTAATCTAAAGTTGCCATTTGTTGAAACTCCAGCAGCTCCCCTGTTTAACAAAGGAACGAATCCGACACAAGTGAGTCAGTTCCTTTCGTTCACCAAAAGGATTTGTTCAAAAGGAACTAATCGTTCACGAATGACACACCACTACTCGTTAGTCTGTTTGCCAACAGAAGAGTCTAACCTGCAAAGCGAGATCAGGGGCACAGTTAAATAACTAGCGCACTGTGTTGCTAGGGCATGGCCCTCGACCATCTTGGCTCAAGTGGAACAGACCCACAAAAGCCTGTGAAAGTCATGAGAAAGCCTGCCACCACTTCCTGAATCTGGCGCACCCGACGATCCTGTGGCACAAACAAACCGGGAGGTGAAAATGGAGACCGTTGCTCTCTGCATGTGCACCCATCACAATTATGAGACTTCCATGGTCTTGGTTTTGAGGACTTCTACCAAACTGTACGTATGCGCTTCATTGTTAACAATAAACTGAACTTAGTACTGAGAATAGTACACACCGATTCGTCAAGAGGCAGCTTCCGCCCTCTGGCGCCTCACAGCCTCAAACTCCAGCTGCCTGGCAGGCAATGAGTTCCTGCTCCGCCTTTACCCTTTTTTCCTTCTTGATGTTCGCTTCTCTCAAAAACTCGTTCAATTCTGAGGATGGGGAGGTAGCGGTGTCAGTCGGGTAAACGGCACCTCGGCCATAGTCAAATTCCTTACCCGAAATTTGTTTTCTTGACGGTAGAACAGAAAACCACGGGGTTGGAGTCCCTTGAATCTCAAAATAGCCCTTGTGAACATGAAAGACAAACAGAACTCGAATCCTCCCGCTTGAATTCTGAATCTGCTGGACCTGACGGTCTGTGGCACAAACACGCAACTTTTGTTTCTCTGCACCAGTGTTTTGTGAGGCTCGATTAAGACCCACTGCGTGGTTTTCAGTATTTTAACTTTCGCTTTTCTTTCCTTTTTCTTCTCGCTCCTCGGTCTCTAACGCCTCTCCCTCCTGGTTCCAGCCCCTACTGAAGGGAGCAGAGCTGAAGGCAGAGCTGAGGGTTGAAGGTGCTTTTAGTGTGGAGGCATCCTCCTCTTCTTACTGCCTTCGCAATATCTCTTCTCCACTGGGCACGTCCTTGGCTGAAGTTCCGTGGCGTGAACATTTGGACTGCTTTGGTCGCCTGCACTTTGTCCCACCCGTGGATGGAGCGGAGGTGCCTGGGTAAATGTACCACCTCCGCCCCACCTCCTTTTCTGCAGCAGATGGTGGTGTGGAGTACAACTCCTCACTTCCATCATCTGAGTAGCTGTAATCGCTATTTTCCATCTGTAAAAAAATGCAAAATTATTAGAACAGCACCTTCCTAGTCACCATGACCCGTGCTCCCTGAGCAGCTTGTATGTTGTCCAGTAAATCCCTGTTGTTGCCCTTGAGATCAGTCAGGATGCCCATTCCTCCTGTTCGGGGGTCTTTTCTGTAGTCCTCTGCTGGAATGTTTACAACATGTAAGTGCAGGGCAGTTACAGTTAGAGCATTGTGTGCATCAACCTCTTTGTGGCAAAGATATGAAGGGCATGAAGCGGACAATCTTTGATTTCAGCGACAGCCTGCGTGAGCAGAGCCATGTCGTCGACGCTGAGAGGATCCGTCTTCTTAGTTCTAATCCTGTTCAAGAGTTTGGCGAAAGTATGATCGTCTTTCTGCCGCATGATCTCTGTAAGGTTGACCATATGGAAATCTTTCCAGAGATCAAGCACCTCGCCTTCACAAACGCAGAGCTGTTTGGCTTTTATGGGTGGCAGCTGGTAGAAGTCTCCAACTGCAAGGACAGACATCCCTCCAAATGGTTCCATGTTTCCTGCATTGATTTGCTGGAATCTCCAGTGGACATAAGCAAAGAGCTCCTTAGAGACCATGGATATCTCGTCGGTAATCAGGACAGTGCTGCTCTCACACAGAGTGCAGGGTTTTTGCAGAGATGTTGAAAGCTGCAGTGCCAGTAAATGCCGTCAGCAGCACTGCAGGCTGGGACATGTCCGCTGGATCGCGAAACCTGGGACGTTGGCGCAGAATCTCGGTAGCCTCTTGATAGACGCACTTAATGACATGGGATTTGTCACAGCCGGCTCCCCCAGAGATAAAGTAAAAGAAGGGTTCAGGATTGTGACCCCAGACACGCTTCAAACACCACTCACGCACGGTGTAGAAAACGGGCGCTTGCGTTTCCTTGAGGCTTCGGTACATATTCCTCAAAGTCCAGGCTCAATATCCTTCTCGATGTTCGCTTCTCTCAAAAACTTGTTCAATTCTGAGGATGGGGGAGGTAGCGGTGTCAGTCGGATAAACGGCACCTCGGCCATAGTCTAATTCCTTACCCTAAATTGGAGTCCCTTGAATCTCAAAATAGCCCTTGTGAACATGAAAGACAAACAGAACTCGAATCCTCCCGCTTGAATTCTGAATCTGCTGGACCTGACGGTCCTGTGGCACAAACATGCAACTTTTGTTTCTCTGCACCAGTGTTTTGTGAGGCTCGATTGAGACCCACTGCATGCCTTTCAGTGCAGGCACCGCCAAACTACGTTCCCGTTTAGTAATACTGTACATTGGCATAAGTATTATAGCACTATTTTTGTATATGGTGTCCTCAGCCACAACAAGTTAAAAAAAACAACCTTTCTTAGCTTTGTCCTAACTCTTCGTGGTTTTCATTTGTCACACAGAAACCTGATTATCACTGATTGACAGCTTTTATTTCGAATAGGAGACAAGTATCATAGAACCAATCAGTTCAGTGGCCTTTGCTTATTTGCATATACCGACTTGCAAGTAAGCCATTTGTGGAAGTGAAGCCAAATCGTTCAGTGTTTCTGTAAAATACACGAAAGCTTTCAGTCGGGCAAATGGCACCTCGCCCCCAAAATATCCTCTCCCACCTCATAAATTTCATGGCTTCATCAGGCTGAATTAATTTCCCCATGTCCTCATTCATTTTGGACAGAATCCTTTTGCACGTGTCCTTCCTGAATGAGGCCATCCAGTGGGTCATTGCATCCATCATTGTTATTATCATATTGTTTTATGATGGATTTACTTGAAGCTGGTACTGGTACCAGTGTTTCAGACTGGAAAGATAAGATTTTATTGTCCCAGGCAGAATTTCCTTTTCTTTGACGTGTACATTTAAAAATGTATTTGTCACACGCCACGCGACAATCCCTGAACGGGGACGGAGTAGTCCAGACACGGAGTGGAGTTTGCCGGTCTACGGACCGGATTTTATTTATTTATTACCGGAGAGTTCTCTGTTTCCACACTGGGCAGAGAACGAGCACCGGGAGCGTACAAAAACACAAACAAACACTTCACCCTAGTTGCCGCGAAGCTTTCGGGTAACTAACTAAAATAACAAAACCAAATTAAACACTATCGAACCGGCACTTTTCAGTCCGTTCGATATTTTAACTTTTGCTTTTCCTTCGTTTTTCTTCTCGCTCCTCTGTCTCTAACGCCTCTCCCTCCTGGTTCCAGCCCCCTACTGAAGGGAGCAGAGCTGAAGGCAGAGCTGAGGGTTGAAGGTGTTTTAGGTGTGGAGGCATCCTCCTCTTCTTACTGCCTTCGCAATATCTCTTCTCCACTGGGCACGTCCTTGGCCGAAGTTCCGTGGCGTGAACATTTGGACTGCTTTGGCCGCCTGCACTTTGTCCCACCCATGGATGGAGCGGAGTTGCCTGGGTAAATGTACCACCTCCGCCCCACATCCATCTATGGGGCATTTTTTTAATGTGCAGGTCTGCTTTTCTTTCACCTCTTTTGCACTTGTAAGGAACTCCACCACCTTGTCAATATGGACCCTGGGGTGGATGGGAGGGTGGGGGTGGGGGGGTGCTTCGGGGTTAGGGCTTTCCTCTTCGTCGTCTTCCTATTTTTCTGCAGCAGATGGTGGTGTGGAGTACAACTCCTCACTTCCATCATCTGAGTATCTGTAATCGCTATTTTCCATCTGTACACAGTGGTCTGTACACAGTGGCTATCAAGGCTCTGACTGGGGACTCAACTTTCATGACTGAAAATTCAAGATCCGTCACATTGTGAAAGTATCTCCGGGTCTCTGCTTGAAGACTGCTCCTGCACCTCCATCTTCCGTAGCCATGTCCACCAAGTCTGTGTATGACACGTGTCTGTTGCGCGCAAACATGTCATATCCCTCCAACTGGAACTTTGGGGAAACAAATGATCCCGACAATTGGGTTTCGGTTTTGCATAAAACGTCGGCAAGTCTGAGCTCGTGGTGAGATTTCAAGTCCTCAATGTGCGTTGGAAGTCCTTCTGCATTGTGATGGACGACGGTCAACGTTGGACCGGTGTGCTCTGCTGATTTCACAAAGTGCAACAGTGGTCTTGTACTGAACGAAGTAGAAGCGTGACTCATATTCTCCATTGCGTTCGTGATGTTCGGATCAGCATAAATCTTATTTTCTTCAAAGTCGATGATCCTTAGTCCTTCAAGTGAGGTTGTCCGGCTTAGGGCGACGTAGGCCATTCCAGATTCAAAAACACGCTTCAGACACACCACTGCAGACTTCATAGTCATGCCTTGCACTTTGTGAGCTCTACATCCAAAGGCCAGTTTCATTGGGAACTGCCGTCGAACCACTCCTCTTTTGCTAATTTTTTCCTCTAACCTTTCGATGTTCACAAGGTAGATTATATCTGTCGCCTCTTGAATCTTCTTGCGGAATTTCTGACCTCCTGTGGGATTATCCAATTCCAGTCCGATCATCTTCACCGTCGTTGGTCCATATTCAGTGGTGGGAACAATGTTGGCGATTGTTCCAAAAGTCCCATTTACAATACCGTCCTCGATATCCAGGTTCCTAGTCACCATGACCCGTGCTCCCTGAGCAGCTTGTATGTTGTCCGGTAAATCCCTGTTGTTGCCCTTGAGATCAGTCAGGATGACCATTCCTCCTGTTCGGGGGTCTTTTCTGTAGTCCTCTGCTGGAATGTTTACAACATGTAAGTGCAGGGCAGTTACAGTTACAGCATTGTGCGCATCAACCTCTTTGTTTGTGGCAAAGATATGAAGGGCATGAAGCGGACAATCTTTGATTTCAGCGACAGCCTGCGTGAGCAGAGCCATGTCGTCGACGCTGAGAGGATCCGTCTTCTTAGTTCTAATCCTGTTCAAGAGTTTGGCGAAAGTATGATCGTCTTTCTGCCGCATGATCTCTGTAAGGTTGACCATATGGAAATCTTTCCAGAGATCAAGCACTCGCCCTTCACAAACGCAGAGCTGTTTGGCTTTTATGGGTGGCAGCTGGTAGAAGTCTCCAACTGCAAGGACAGACATCCCTCCAAATGGTTCCATGTTTCCTGCATTGATTTGCTGGAATCTCCAGTGGACATAAGCAAAGAGCTCCTTAGAGACCATGGATATCTCGTCGGTAATTAGGACAGTGCTGCTCTCACACCGAGTGCAGGGTTTTTCCAGAGATGTTGAAAGCTGCAGTGCCAGTAAATGCCGTCAGCAGCACTGCAGGCTGGGACATGTCCGCTGGATCGCGAAACCTGGGACGTTGGCCCAGAATCTCGGTAGCCTCTTGATAGACGCACTTAATGACATGGGATTTGTCACAGCTGGCTCCCCCAGAGATATAGTAAAAGAAGGGTTCAGGATTGTGACCCCAGACACGCTTCAAACACCACTCACGCACGGTGTAGAAAACGGGCGCTTGCTCAAAAACTCTTTCAATTCTGAGGATGGGGGAGGTAGCGGTGTCAGTCGGGTAAACGGCACCTCGGCCATAGTCGAATTCCTTAACTAATTTAGGGTTTCTTGACGGTAGAACAGAAAACCATGGGGTTGGAGTCCCTTGAATCTCAAAATAGCCCTTGTGAACATGAAAGACAAACAGAACTCGAATCCTCCCGCTTGAATTCCAGATTTGCTGGACCTGACGATCCTGTGGCAGAAACATGCAACTTTTGTTTCTCTGCACCAGTGTTTTGTGAGGCTCGATTGAGACCCACTGCGTGCCTTTCAGTGCAGGTACCACCAAACTCGCATTTTTTGAAGCCCAGACCCTTTCTCTTTGGTGAGGCTTGAAGGTGTTTTAGGTGTGGAGGCATCCTCCTCTTCTTATTGCCTTCGCAATATCTCTAAAACACTGCCCCACACCCATCCACTGGGCACGTCCTTGGCACATGCCTGTCCTTGGCCAAAGTTCCATGGCGTAATTGGAACATTTGGACTGCTTTGGCCGCCTGCACTTTGTCCCACCCGTGGATGGAGCGGAGGTGCCTGGGTAAATGTACCACCTCCGCCCCACATCCATCTATGGGGCATTTTTTTGATGTGTGGGTCTGTTTTTCTTTCACCACTTGCTATGGGGTTAGGTCTTTCCTCTTCGTTGTTCTCCTCATTTTCTTCTTTGTACTCCTCACTTCCATCATCTGAGTAGCTGTAATCGCTATTTTCCATCTGTAAAAAAAAATGCAAAATTAGGTGAAAGAAAGCTACTCTGGAAGTGTTTTTAATATGAGTGTCAAATGTAAGATCCTGATCAATAATAAAACCACAGTTCTTGACCATTAGACTTGATGCAACTGCTCCTGCAGTACACCGCAACTCCACCTCCATCTTTTGTAGCCATGTCCACCAAGTCTGTATGACACGTGTCACGTGTCTGTGCCAGCTTTTCAAAGGATAGGCTGCGTCACCAAGGACATGGCACCCCACATCATCTCCACAAATGTTCTTTGTTTCATCAGGGAGTAGCAAACCCATATCCACCCATATCCACCCACCCATATCCATACAGCGCCGTGGCCAAAAGTTTTGAGAATGACACAAGTATTGGTTCTCACAAAGTTCGCTGTTTCAGTGTTTTTAGATCTTTTTGTCAGATGTTACTATGGTATACTGAAGTATAATTACAAGCATTTCACAAGTGTCAAAGGCTTTTATTGAGAGCAAGTTTATGCAAAGAGTCAATATTTGCAGTGTTAACCCTTCTTTTTCAAGACCTCTGCAATTCGCCCTGGCATGCTGTCAATTAACTTCTGGGCCACATCTGGACTGATGGCAGCCCATTCTTGCATAATCAATGCTTGGAGTTTGTCAGAATTTGTGGGTTTTTGTTTGTCCACCCGCCACTTGAGGATTGACCACAAATTCTCAATGGGATTAAGGTCTGGGGAGTTTCCTGGCCATGGACCCAAAATGTTGATGTTTTGTTCCCCGAGCCACTTAGTTATCACTAGCGAAAAAGTGATGTTGAAAGCTGCAGTGCCAGTAAATTCCGTCAGCAGCACTGCAGGCTGGGACACGTCCGCTTGATCGCGAAACCTGGGAAGTTGGCGCAGAATCTCGGTAGCCTCCTGATAGACACACTTAATGACATGGGATTTGTCACAGCCGGCTCCCCCAGAGATAAAGTAAAAGAAGGGTTCAGGATTGTGACCCCAGACACGCTTCAAACACCACTCACGCACAGTGTTGAAAACTCGCGCTTGCGTTTCGTTGAGGCTTCGGTACATATTCCGCACAAAGTCCGGGCTCAATTTCGGTGCCTCAATTGCTGGCATTGCTCCACTGTACTGACCATGGACTTGGTCATCCGGAGTCTGGTCTTCTTCTTCCTGCTCATTGGGGTCTATGACTTCTCGCTGAGCAACACACTCCAAACGATCCACTTCAACCTCTGGTGCAAAAGTGTTCCACGCATTGAGAACTGGCCCTTGTTTTTCAATCTGTTTCAGTGCTTTCTCGATTTATTTTCCTTGTCCTTCGTATCGTTTCCTGTTATGGTGGGTTAAGGGATTGGTGCCAATCGCAGAACCCCGGGGGTATCGATAAGTTAAACTGTAACTATACAGCTTAACCACAAACTCTGATTTAACAGAGAATAGGAAAAACAATAACAAAAAGGGGGAAAACCGAAAATATCACCCAACGGGTGACTAGGTGCCACAAAGACACAAACAAAAGGAATAACTAAACCACCAACACCGGGTGTTTGAATAAAACGATAATCGGCTAGAAGAGCCCAATAACCAGCGAAGAAAATAAGACCTGAGAACACAGTCCACAGACTGTGTAGACCGAAACACAACTAACTCAGGAGGAGCGAGTGAGTGTCCCAAAAACAGGTAACGAAAAGATCCTACATTTGCTAAAGATATTTCTTATATTAAAGAACGTGCTTAGTAGTAGTATCTTTAAAAAGACGCTACAACCTTTACCGGCTAAATCGTAATGAAGGCTTACGATTTCGCAAAGAACCGGAAAACAGCTGAGGATTAAATAGTGAGGAAGTGGTGATTGATTTGCTCCGCCCCTCCTACCAGAAAGGCGCAACACCGCCCTCTGGTGGTAAGTCAGGGGAACAACAATGACAGTTTCCTGTTGAAGTCCACGTATTGTTTTACTCTCCCTCCACGGCCACGGTTGTAGAACTCTTTATATGTCGGATGGTATTCGCTTTTCAGTTGGTCATCTGTTCTGTGTGGGAAATACCATTTTAACAGCCGTCTATAACTTCCGGTTGTTTTTTCTCAGAGAACCGAGCAAATCGGATGATGGCAGATTTTCCCTTAGTTCTTCTCTGAATAAATCCTTTGTCGTTCTGGAGGGGAATGGCATTCACTCCAGTTTGCCGGCCGTAGAGAACCCTGCAGTCCGATGCAAAATCAGCCGGACACATGGCATTAAACTCGCGTGTCGCAGGCCTGTTTTGCACTTTGTCCCACCCGTGGATGGAGCGGAGGTGGTACATTTACATTTACACATCCATCTATGGGGCATTTTTTTGATGTGCGGGTCTGCTTTTCTTTCACCTCTTTTGCACTTGTAACGAACTCCACCACCTTGTCAGTATGGACCCTGGGGTGGATGGGAGGGTGGGGGTGGGGGTGCTTCGGGGTTAGGTCTTTACTCTTCGTCCTCTTCCTCTTTTTCTGCAGCAGATGGTGGTGTGGAGTACAACTCCTCACTTCCATCATCTGAGTAGCTGTAATCGCTATTTTCCATCTGTAAAAAAATGCACAATTATTAGAACAGCAGCTTGTACAGTATATAATTTCTAGATTAAATGATCAGGGATCACATTATACTTTGAACCCCTTCTACGCCGGTGTCCCGCCAGTGGGACACTCTGCCACGCCCCCCCATCATAAAATGCAGCTCACACTTCTCGCAGGATCTAGGGCTCGGGGGCAGGTGCCTTATCCATCTCTCCACCTAGACTATGTTTGGCAGTAGGCTAGGCCGAAAATATATGTTTTTAATCTACACTTCAAAATTGAAACTGTGTCCAAATCCCTAACATGCCTTGGTAAACCGTTCCACAACAGAGGAGCTCTAAAAGAGAAGGCTCTACCACCAGCTGTGCTTTTCAAAATTCTAGGGAGTAATAGATGGCCGGCTTCTTGTGAACGAAGCAGTTGTCGCTTATAAGGGGCAATCATTTCGGTCAGATGTATAGGTGTAAGTCCGTTCACTGCTTTAAAAGTTAGCAACAGTACTTAATCATAATCAGCCCGATATTTAACAGGAAGCCAATGTAGTGATGCTAACACAGGAGTAATGTGCTCATACTTCTTGGATCTAGTCAAAATGTGTGCTGCTGTACTCTGTACTAGTTGAAGACTCTTAAGAGAGCTACTAGAGGAGCCAGATAATAAGGCATTACAATAGTCTAGCCTCGATGCAGACTAGAGCCCAATGGTGGAAATTGGTTAATCTAAAGTTGCCATTTGTTGAAACTGCAGCAGCTCCCCCTGTTTAACAAAGGAACGAATCCGACACAAGTGAGTCAGTTCCTTTCGTTCACCAAAAGGATTTGTTCAAAAGGAACGAATCGTTCACGAATGACACACCACTACTCGTTAGTCTGTTTGCCAACAGAAGAGTCTAACCTGCAAAGCGAGATCAGGGGCACAGTTAAATAACTAGCGCACTGTGTTGCTAGGGCATGGCCCTCGACCATCTTGGCTCAAGTGGAACAGACCCACAAAAGCCTGTGAAAGTCATGAGAAAGCCTGCCACCACTTCCTGAATCTGGCGCACCCGACGATCCTGTGGCACAAACAAACCGGGAGGTGAAAATGGAGACCTTTGCTCTCTGCATGTGCACCCATCACAATTATGAGACTTCCATGGTCTTGGTTTTGAGGACTTCTACCAAACTGTACGTATGCGCTTCATTGTTAACAATAAACTGAACTTAGTACTGAGAATAGTACACACCGATTCGTCAAGAGGCAGCTTCCGCCCTCTGGCGCCTCACAGCCTCAAACTCCAGCTGCCTGGCAGGCAATGAGTTCCTGCTCCGCCTTTACCCTTTTTTCCTTCTCGATGTTCGCTTCTCTCAAAAACTCGTTCAATTCTGAGGATGGGGGAGGTAGCGGTGTCAGTCGGTAAACGGCACCTCGGCCATAGTCAAATTCCTTACCCGAAATTTGTTTTCTTGACGGTAGAACAGAAAACCACGGGGGTTGGAGTCCCTTGAATCTCAAAATAGCCCTTGTGAACATGAAAGACAAACAGAACTCGAATCCTCCCCCGCTTGAATTCTGAATCTGCTGGACCTGACGGTCTGTGGCACAAACACGCAACTTTTTGTTTCTCTGCACCAGTGTTTTGTGAGGCTCGATTAAGACCCACTGCGTGGTTTTCAGTATTTTAACTTTCGCTTTTCTTTCCTTTTTCTTCTCGCTCCTCGGTCTCTAACGCCTCTCCCTCCTGGTTCCAGCCCCCTACTGAAGGGAGCAGAGCTGAAGGCAGAGCTGAGGGTTGAAGGTGCTTTAGGTGTGGAGGCATCCTCCTCTTCTTACTGCCTTCGCAATATCTCTTCTCCACTGGGCACGTCCTTGGCTGAAGTTCCGTGGCGTGAACATTTGGACTGCTTTGGTCGCCTGCACTTTGTCCCACCCGTGGATGGAGCGGAGGTGCCTGGGTAAATGTACCACCTCCGCCCCACCTCCTTTTCTGCAGCAGATGGTGGTGTGGAGTACAACTCCTCACTTCCATCATCTGAGTAGCTGTAATCGCTATTTTCCATCTGTAAAAAAATGCAAAATTATTAGAACAGCACCTTCCTAGTCACCATGACCCGTGCTCCCTGAGCAGCTTGTATGTTGTCCAGTAAATCCCTGTTGTTGCCCTTGAGATCAGTCAGGATGCCCATTCCTCCTGTTCGGGGGTCTTTTCTGTAGTCCTCTGCTGGAATGTTTACAACATGTAAGTGCAGGGCAGTTACAGTTAGAGCATTGTGTGCATCAACCTCTTTGTTTGTGGCAAAGATATGAAGGGCATGAAGCGGACAATCTTTGATTTCAGCGACAGCCTGCGTGAGCAGAGCCATGTCGTCGACGCTGAGAGGATCCGTCTTCTTAGTTCTAATCCTGTTCAAGAGTTTGGCGAAAGTATGATCGTCTTTCTGCCGCATGATCTCTGTAAGGTTGACCATATGGAAATCTTTCCAGAGATCAAGCACCTCGCCTTCACAAACGCAGAGCTGTTTGGCTTTTATGGGTGGCAGCTGGTAGAAGTCTCCAACTGCAAGGACAGACATCCCTCCAAATGGTTCCATGTTTCCTGCATTGATTTGCTGGAATCTCCAGTGGACATAAGCAAAGAGCTCCTTAGAGACCATGGATATCTCGTCGGTAATCAGGACAGTGCTGCTCTCACACAGAGTGCAGGGTTTTTGCAGAGATGTTGAAAGCTGCAGTGCCAGTAAATGCCGTCAGCAGCACTGCAGGCTGGGACATGTCCGCTGGATCGCGAAACCTGGGACGTTGGCGCAGAATCTCGGTAGCCTCTTGATAGACGCACTTAATGACATGGGATTTGTCACAGCCGGCTCCCCCAGAGATATAGTAAAAGAAGGGTTCAGGATTGTGACCCCAGACACGCTTCAAACACCACTCACGCACGGTGTAGAAAACGGGCGCTTGCTCAAAAACTCTTTCAATTCTGAGGATGGGGGAGGTAGTCGGGTAAACGGCACCTCGGCCATAGTCGAATTCCTTAACTAATTTAGGGTTTCTTGACGGTAGAACAGAAAACCATGGGGTTGGAGTCCCTTGAATCTCAAAATAGCCCTTGTGAACATGAAAGACAAACAGAACTCGAATCCTCCCGCTTGAATTCCAAATTTGCTGGACCTGACGATCCTGTGGCAGAAACATGCAACTTTTGTTTCTCTGCACCAGTGTTTTGTGAGGCTCAATTGAGACCCACTGCGTGCCTTTCAGTGCAGGTACCACCAAACTCGCATTTTTTGAAGCCCAGACCCTTTCTCTTTGGTGAGGCTTGAAGGTGTTTTAGGTGTGGAGGCATCCTCCTCTTCTTATTGCCTTCGCAATATCTCTAAAACACTGCCCCACACCCATCCACTGGGCATGTCCTTGGCCGAAGTTCCATGGCGTAATTGGAACATTTGGACTGCTTTGGCCGCCTGCACTTTGTCCCACCCGTGGATGGTGCGGAGGTGCCTGGGTAAATGTACCACCTCCGCCCCACATCCATCTATGGGGCATTTTTTTGATGTGTGGGTCTGTTTTTCTTTCACCTCTTTTGCACTTGTAAGGAACTCCACCACCTTGTCAATATGGACCCTGGGGTGGATGGGAGGGTGGGGGTGCGGGGTGCTTCGGGGTTAGGGCTTTCCTCTTCGTCATCTTCCTCTTTTTCTGCAGCAGATGGTGGTGTGGAGTACAACTCCTCACTTCCATCATCTGAGTAGCTGTAATCGCTATTTTCCATCTGTAAAAAAATGCACAATTATTAGAACAGCAGCTTGTACAATATATAATTTCAAGATTAAATGATCAGGGATCACATTATACTTTTAAATAAAGCCGACAAAAATACAACTTTAAGAGCAAATCTCGCTTACTGTTCTGTTGGTGTGGCAACAATTTGCCACTTTGGAATGCCCAATTGCAGCTGTAGGTTTGTCCCAAAACTGTCATTTCAGGATGGCACATGGTACTCGGGTCCTATGAATCGTCTCCAGCCATAAGAACATAAGAATACATCATTTACATTTAAAGCATTTAGCAGATGCTCTTATCCAGAGCGACTTACAAGATGTGCATTAATACATGTTATGATCATTGTTCGCACAAGAGATCAGTGCAGTAATGCAGTAACATCATTGTTGGCAGCTGCATACCATACCTGTAACAGGTTACGAGAGCTACTAGAGGAGCCAGATAATAAGGCATTGCAATAGTCTAACCTCGATGCAGACTAGAGCCCAATGGTGGAAATTGGTTAATCTAAAGTTGCCATTTGTTGAAACTGCAGCAGCTCCCCCTGTTTAACAAAGGAACGAATCCAACACAAGTGAGTCAGTTCCTTTCGTTCACCAAAAGGATTTGTTCAAAAGGAACTAATCGTTCACGAACGACACCACCACTACTCGTTAGTCTGTTTGCCAACAGAAGAGTCTAACCTGCAAAGCGAGATCAGGGGCACAGTTAAATAACTAGCGCACTGTGTTGCTGGGGCATGGCCCTCGACCATCTTGGCTCAAGTGAAACAGACCCACAAAAGCCTGTGAAAGTCATGAGAAAGCCTGCCACCACTTCCTGAATCTGGCGCACCCGACGATCCTGTGGCACAAACAAACCGGGAGGTGAAAATGGAGACCTTTGTTCTCTGTATGTGGCTTGATTGAGACCCACTGCGTGCCTTTCAGTGCATGTACCACCAAACTCGCATTTTTTGAAGCCCAGACCCTTTCTCTTTGGTGAGGCTTGAAGGTGTTTTAGGTGTGGAGGCATCCTCCTCTTCTTACTGCCTTCGCAATATCTCTAAAACACTGCCCCACACCCATCCACTGGGCACGTCCTTGGCACATGCCTGTCCTTGGCTGAAGTTCTGTGGCGTAATTGGAACATTTGGACTGCTTTGGTCGCCTGCACTTTGTCCCACCCGTGGATGGAGCGGAGATGCCTGGGTAAATGTACCACCTCCGCCCCACATCCATCTATGGGGCATTTTTTTGATGTGTGGGTCTGTTTTTCTTTCACCTCTTGCTACGGGGTTAGGTCTTTCCCCTTCGTTGTTCTCTTCCACTTCTGCTTCACACTTCCATCATCTGAGTAGCTGTAATCGCTATTTTCCATCTGTAAAAAAATGCAAAATTATTACAACAGCACCTTGTACAGTATATAATTTCTAGATGATCAGGGATGTATTTGTATTTGTATAGCGCTTTTCAAAATTGAATGTTCACAAAACGCTTAACAGAGGGGGAACCCAGGCCTAGACCCCCCCCAAAAGCAAGCCTAAACGCAACAATGGCAAGGAAAAACTCCCTTGGGAGGAACCAGACTAAAAGGAGGGAAGCCCATCCTCTTCTGGCCGGCACAGGGTGTGTCCAAAAAAGGCCATATCATAGTCAGTCCAAGGTGACTCAGGGCTGAAAGACTTTGCCCCTCCTGAGTTAGGTAGTCACTAAACCACGTGAAGGGGGTCCAGGTCCAGGAACTGGGGTTTGCGTGGGGGTGAGGGTTGATGGGGGCAGCTCACACTTCTCGCAGGATCTAGGGCTCGGGGGCAGGTGCCTTCTCCATCTCTCCACCTAGACTATATTTGGCAGTAGGCTAGGCTGGAAAGATATGTTTTTAATCTAGACTTAAAAATTGAAACTGTGTCCGAATCCGTAACATGCCTTGGTAAACCGTTCCACAACAGAGGAGCTCTAAAAGAGAAGGCTCTACCACCAGCTGTGCTTTTCAAAATTCTAGGGAGTAATAGATGGCTGGCTTCTTGTGAACAAAGCAGTCATGTCGGCTTATAAGGGGCAATCATTTCGGTCAGATGTATAGGTGCAAGTCCGTTCACTGCTTTAAAAGTTAGCAACAGTACTTAATCATAATCAGCCCGATATTTAACAGGAAGCCAATGTAGTGATGCTAACACAGGAGTAATGTGCTCATACTTCTTGGATCTACAGTCCCGGCCAAAAGTTTTGTCGCATGAGTGGACAAAAGTGACAATTGCTAATTACCCAACTCTTAATTAGCTAATAAAGTTAGGGAACAACACAAATTAATCATAAGTGTCTAAAGTTTATTTAGATACCATGAAAACAAAAATTTCATAGATGCTTATTCATTAAATTAATTTATTACACATTTATTCAAAATAAATTTTCATTCAAATTCACATTGCACATAGAAAGGTAATGAAAACAAGTGAACAGGTGATTATAAAATGAAATTGTTAGATTTTATTGAACATTAATTACAGTATAGTCATACTCTTGTATGTTATTACTTAAATAAAATGGGTAATAAAAAAAGCTCATTGGTTAAATTAGTTCTATCTGAGATTACTCTTCTATATTTATTTTTTATTTTATTTTATTTTGCAGGGACAATGCGTATTAATAAACATTTCTGTAAATATGCCAGAGTTAGCCAAAAGGCTAGTTTACATCTGTAGTCCCTGGCCAGATGTTACAATAGGCTCCTTAAAAAAGAACAAAACAACAGCTTGTAAAAAACATTGATAAAATCTACATATTAAAAAAATATAATAATAATAATAATAGTGTTGGAGCAAGAATGTTAGCAGCCAGAAGCATAAAATACATGAAGCATGCAGGACAAACCGTAAACAGCATTAGCCAAGTATTTGTGTGTACAATTTCAATGACCTTCCTCTTCACACTCCTCAGTTTCTCCACCGGGCACCTCTTGCAGACATTCATTTAGATATTTTAAAAATCCTGCATGCACTGACTCTGGCTTCTGTTCTTGTTTTTTGAAGCGCTCCATGGCATACTCCATTGCCACCTCTGCTTTGCTGATGTCCCCTGCTTTTTGCATTTTTACATTTTTGGAAGCCGTTTTGTCTGGAGTTGCTGTTTCAATTTGGATGGGTTGGCATGGGATATTATCTTCGGTCTCGTTGGGTTCTCCTCCTTCATTCAAGAAAAGCAGGTCTTTGTAGTATTTCCATCTCGGATTGTAAACACCATGTGCTCCGCCCCCTGGCGCTTACCGCTTTATTTTCCCGCTGAAAGGTGGTCCGCAGGTTGTTGAATGTCATGATGTCGACTGCAAAGGATTAAGAGAGAATTTTCGTAAAGCTTTTAAAGTGCATTTTGTTAATACAGTTAATACCTACTCCCATCCACTCTGGAGCCCTGGGCCTAGTGCCAAGCTACTGGCCAGCAGTGTTGGGGAACGTTACTTTTTAAAGTAACTTGTTACATTACAACGTTACTTCCATTAAAAGTAACGCGTTACATTACTTTTGCGTTACCAAAAATGACTCTTACCCCCTCTGTAGGTGTCAATGTGCAGTGTCTGTCTGTCTGTCTGCGTCTATGACATAATGTCACACACCCGTTATGTCTGTTTGTGTGTGTTCAGTAATGTAGTTGGGGAGGTGAGCATACTGTGACCCAATTGCTCATTTTGGTTGGTTGTATTATTCTTAATGGAAATTATGCAAGATACTCTATTCACAGAGAAATAGCTAGGTGGGCATATTGCATAGGCTGCATGTGGACTCCACATCACTGCTGAGTGTGTTACTAAAGCTTACAGGAGCACCCATTTAAAAAGACCAATAAGTTATCATTAACTGCTCCTTCTCAATTTCCTACCTGTGACAACTTCTGTCTGTGCAGCATTTAGTTGGTTGGGCAAAGCCTCCATACATCTGTCCCTCCTGCCTTTGTCTTTGTAGACCTCAAGCTTTACGTTCCAAAGGCATGGGTGTTCTATTATAAATGAAATGGAGAGAGAGGGATGAGATGAGGGGGGAGAGAAATCGGGACCTCAACACAGACTCTGACTGACACACACACACACACACCCCCTAGCTAGCTTCATCAGTCAGTCACACACACACACACACACATAGCTAGCTTCATCATAGTCATGCGCAAACACACACATCCAGCAAGCGAGTTAACTTAGCTAGCTAAGTTAGGTAGTATAATCTGTCAAAGTAACAGAAACGTTACGTTAGCAAGTACTTAGCTAGCTAGCTTGCTACTAGCTAGTATCTTGACTAGCATCGGTTCTCCTCCTTCATTCAAGAAAAGCAGGTCTTTGTAGTATTTCCATCTCGGATTGTAAACACCATGTGCTCCGCCCCCTGGCGCTTACCACTTTATTTTCCCGCTGAAAGGTGGTCCGCAGGTTCTTGAATTTCCTTTTTACGATGTCGACTGCAAAGGATTAAGAGAGAATTTTTGTAAAGCTTTTAAAGTGCATTTTGTTAATACAGTTAATACGGCCTACTCCCCTCCACTCTGGAGCCCTGGGCCTAGTGCCAAGCTACTGGCCAGCAGTGTTGGGGAACGTTACTCTTTAAAGTAACTTGTTACATTACAACGTTACTTCCATTAAAAGTAACGCGTTACATTACTTTTGCGTTACCAAAAATGAAAGCCCCTCTGTAGGTGTCAATGTGCAGTGTCTGTCTGTCTGTCTGCGTCTATGACATAATGTCACACACCCGTTATGTCTGTTTGTGTGTGTTCAGTAATGTAGTTGGGGAGGTGAGCATACTGTGACCAAATTGCTCATTTTGGTTGGTTGTATAATTTGTCAAAGTAACAGAAATGTTACGTTAGCTAGCAAGTACTTAGCTAGCTTGCTACTAGCTAGCATCTTGACTAGCATCGATTTTTTGCATCGAACATCGAAAAGTTGCCGCTTTTCAATAGAAAATATTGCTGGCAATCGTTGCCCAAAAAAAGTTGCCCGTGTATCAGCATGGCCTTAAGGGGTTGCATAAAACGAAAGCAGGATCGCTGCTGTACCTCTCCCCTCAGTTTTGCTCCTTGGGATGTTGGCTTCCACACACGTTTGTGCTTCTGGTACTGCTGTTTTTGGTTTTGTGATTGTCACATCCGCTGACTGTCCAGGGGTCTCACTGGAACCGTGGTCACTTTCAAAGGAAACGGGCATTACATTACATTATAGGCATTTGGCAGACGCTCTTATCCAGAGCGACGTACAACAAAGTGCATGAACTCATAGCTTGCATAAGCGCCGTGGTCTTTAAAAAGCTCATGCAAGTGGTCAACCATGTCACTCAGGTCACAGAAAGTCAGCATAATTGCAGTTCCACTAGAGTGTGGCAAACCTCTTGCAGATCTGGAGTGGGAATCAAACAATCCATAGCGTCCTGTTCTGTCACGGAACACTGCAATGCACTCGGGAGTTACAAGGAGAAAAGCATGGCTGACATCTTGTGACAGGCACTCCAGTCGAGTGGCAAGGGACGATCCTCTTCTGCTGCTCTTCGGGCTGGCTTCTTCGTCTCTCAGGAAACCGACCCTCAGATTCAAAATGTTTATGCACATTGTAAATATTAGAATCCGTGAAAACCTGTTGTGGCATCTCCTCTATGCTCAAGTGGATGCGTTGGAACGTTTTGTCCAATATAAGCTGCTGTTTAATACCTGCATAGAGTGCATCTCCACGTTGAAGCACGCGGTCAAGGGAGATTGTGTCAAAATGCAACCCCTCATGGTGGTAGGCCAGAAAGGTGAGAGCCATGCAGGTGCACTGATTGTTGCGATAAAAACTTCCATACCTCTGATCCATCTGAGAATGAGTTGCCCTCACGGATTGAATGCGTTGACTCGGTCCAATGGCGGAATCCTGAAATTATTATGAAGGAATGTTGTCATTTTTATTTTGATGTACATATTTCTTATATATATATATATACAGTATATACAGTATATATATAAATCAAAATCAAGGATATTTAAATTTGGAACCAAAACTAACCACCAATTTAATGTAGAATCCACACAAAAGAGGTATATCAAATAATAGTTTTTTTTCTTAAAATCTCAAATGTACTGGCCCCCTACAGCTACATAATTAGAACTAAAATAATTTTAATTTTCTATGTAGAACAATCTTGTGTTACATGAATGAGAGAGAGAGAGAGAGAGAGAGAAAATATCCTTTGACAATAAATGTCCTATGGACAGCCACCTTTATGAAGAGATTTTCACATGTTATGTGTACAGTGTGTATGCAGATTACCTGGCTGGTGAACTATATGAATGATAAATATGACAAACCTGCTGCTCAGGTTCCACAGGCTGGGTTGTCTGTAATGAGAAATGCCATAGTTTATATTTTAAAAAATGGGTACTCTTTGACGAAAACTAACGTAAAATGTTAACAGAATATCCCCTTTTGAAAAAGTTTCAACCACACAGTTACAGGGTGCAATCTATTACCTTCTTGGTCTGTCCAACAACTGTCCGCTCAAAAGGGTTGGATGGACGTGGCACGGTGACACAACCGTCCTTCACAACCACTTTTGGTGAGACACTGGTTATGTAGTGGAAGAAGTGCTCTTGCACCGTTGAAACCTCTGTCGTCCTCTCCAGTTGCTGGTAAGCAGCAAACCACAGCAACTGCGCATGGATCTCCATCCCAGCATCATCACTCAGGTGTACCTGCCAGGCATAATCAAAAATAATTTACAAAGCAGAAATGTTACAGTAAACCTGTATCTGCCATGAAATGAACTTTTCATATCATCAACAAAAAAAATACACATCACACTTTTTTCACGTGCCATTTGAGTGTAACATATTATACTTACGCCGTCTCTACACCACAGGTCAAGTCGTGTCAGTGGAAAGTGGTCAGCGACAGACACGTACCTGACATCTTAAATAAAATAAAAAACATGACTTATCGAATAATTGACTTATTGACACTTACTGATCCATACATATTTAGGCCAAATTGCTTAGGACTGAAATTTGGGATTGCCACTTTGCCAGTTTGCCCAAACAGGCATAACCTGTTCTACATGGTACTGCACTTTAACATCTTTTTCTTTCTTTACATACCCATACATGCTGCTGAAGTTCAGACGGGCAGGAATGTCCAGAACAAAAAAGTTCCTCTGCCAAAATGTTATTTTCTCTCAAAACGTCATAGACATTAAAATTAACACAATCGCTCATAAAACCAATTATATTATCAGTGTCATTAGACCAGTGGCGTACCGTGGGGGTTCAGTCAGGGCCTTCAGTAAGCAATTGTAAACCACATACACACATATATACGCCATTTAGCAGACGCTTTTATCCAAAGCGACTTACAGTAGTGAATGCATACATTTTTGTGGCCCCAGTGGGGATTGAACCCACAACCTAAGCGTTGCCAACGCTGTGCTCTACCAACTGAGCCACAGAGAACCACATCTTACACGTCTCTGTTACAGCCAACGCAGCCACATGCAAATAATGCGCACATTATGCCACACGCATTCTCAACAACACAACAGCTGATCAACAATTACAACAGTAGGCTAGATTAGGGTGGGTTAAATGCAGAGTAAATTTCCCCACATGGATCAATAAAGTAATCTACTAATACACTTGTGTCACTGTGCACATTCACTCCACTCAAATTACACAAATAGTAAAGCACTCACCCATCGCTTGTAAATAAAGTCCATGCGTCTGTCTTTTTTGAGAAAGCGTTCAATAACATCCTCATGTAGTTGTCCTTTTTGCTTCAGTTGATTGAGCAGTTCTTTCTCAATGGAGAGAGACACCAAAGAAGACAGTCTTATTTGTCCAGTTGTGTTCCTTGCGTAGGTTTTTATGCGTTTGAGAGCCGAAATTTGATTAAACATTGCTCGGTTTTGTCATGCGCTACCCTTGAAAGTCAGACTCGTGTTTAGTGCTTTCAAAGTCATAGATCGCAAGTTCAGGACTAAATAAAAGGTACCCAGGGCGGTAATTTAACATTTTATCTTGTTTCTGGTGAAATTTCTTTGAAATCTGTTGATGCAAAATGCTATATTTTTGACCCGGAATGTGAGATATCTTTGCCCAAATGCTCACTGCCTGCTGTGGTTTTTGCCGCGTCGCAGCTGGTGTGCAACATGTAATTATGTGACTAATTGATTATGTAATGTAATTTCAGATAATTCAAATTAAGATATATATCATATCTTTTTTAGAATGCTTCAATCTGTAATTACTGAAAATGTCATGCAATTATCTTCATTTTTAAGAAAGTTATGGCCATTTATGTTATTGGATAACAGCTTTTGTTTCAAGCCCATTGCAAATTTTCGAGTGTTAAAATGACCATAACTTCCTTAAAACTTAACATATGAGAGTGAATAAAATATAAAATGTCATTAATTTTCATGCTCTATCTGGTGGGATAAGTTTCAGGCTCGATTTATAACATTTAAAAATTTTGTAACATACCTACATTTTCTTTTCACTCAAGCTACGTAGGAAATTCATGACGAAAGTTGGGGGTAGCCCAGGACACGTTGCTAGGCCCAGAGGGCGTACTGTCATTGAGCATCAAAATTTGATTGGCTGATGATTCTGTCACTAATGCTTATTATAAATCAGATGTGTGGTCTTTCAACAAAAGGCTAGCAGTATCTGTAGTGCTGGCCCCCGCCAGCTGAAATCACTGAGGTGTTTAAGTGACTTTTTTTTAATGTAGGAAATTCCAGTTCAGCCTCAACAAAACTAACCATAAGTAATTTTGTGGATATTACACTATTGAAACTGATAACTAAATACTCAAGAAAGACATTTTACACACACTTAATTTTATTGGTTACAGGGCCAGCAGAGAAGGCCCTGCTGGCCCTGATGGCCCACCACTGCATTAGACCTGTATGTGCATCTAGCCCCTCGGTCTCTACAGTACCTGGCAGTGCCCCGTCAGGCTGGTTTAATGCAGTGGCAACCCATTCTTCTCTGTACTCCTCACCATTACTTTCACAGAGGTTATGTAGAACACAGCATGCTATCACCATGGATTTGACCTTTTCTATGTTGCAGTCATTTAGTTTTAGCAAGCGCCTCCATCTGCCCTTCAGTCTGCCAAAAGCGTTCTCAACCACCACCCTGGCTCTGCTTGTTTTGTGGTTGTACACGAGTTGCTGTGGTGTCAGCCGTCCATTGTCTATGAAATGTTTCATCAGCCAGCTTTTCAAAGGATAGGCTGCGTCACCAAGGACATAGTACTAGAGATGCACCGATTGCGATTTTCTTGGCCGATTCCGGTTTCCAATTTTTGATTAGTCTGACTTGCCGATACCGATTTTGGCCGATTCCGATTTTTTTTCCTAAAAACAATAATTGACAACTTACACAAACATTTTTGTAACTTTGAGGTAGGTCAGAAGCATTAGGTAGGTCTCACTAAAACACATTTCAAAATAAAAAAAGTGTTCCAGGTTACTGGACAGAGCTTTTCTTTTTTTGTGCAAATTAAATTCAATGATGAATAAAAGAGAATCCAGTGCACAGCTAGCTACTATGCACATTTACTTTTCCAAAAGAAAACAGGTGCAACATCAAAATACAAATTAAACTAAATAAAATATAGCCTACATTTTGTTCTTTCCTCCTCCCCATATTTTTTTAACTTTAAACTTTCTTCTTTCTTTTTATTTTACAAAGCTCCAACTAAAATGAAGTACGGTATTTATTTGTATTCTGCTAACCTAATTCCAAACATGTGCAAATAGAAATGAATAAGGCAGTTTTAGGTTGTTTGTTAACAGGAATAATAAATCCTATTGCCTAAGGCTAAGGCCTCACATTAATTGCATGTTTTCTTGATGAACAGGAGCATCTCTGCCTTGTTACCAGCTAGACGGTTTCTTCTCTCATCTATCACATGTCCAGCCAAGCTAAACAATCGCTCACTGTCAACGCTTGTACACGGGGCAGAGAAAAGTTATTGCGACAATGCTAATGGAAAACAGGTTAGTTCGAACCTATGATGCGCTAGACTAATTTATTTGCTAGAGGTGGATTAGAGTAGATCCCAATTCTATATAGTGCAATGGAAAACACTTGTAGCGATATAAGGGCGGATGTTTCAGTTGCGGAGCTTGTCAAAGGCATTGAAACAAGCCGCTCTTCAGCATAATTTCGTTATTTGCGTGAGTCAGGTAGCCTAACGACTACGACTTTAACTAGCTTCAAAGCCTAGATAAAAATGTTTCAAACTAGGAGTAATTGGAAAAGAGGCAATGCTGCTGTTTCTGAGTTTGTTTGATAGTGGAAACGCACAGCTGGTACCTTCATGCACAACACAGTTAATACACCATTTGTGGTTTAGCTAGAAATCGTTAGATGAATTTATCATTAGGTCTAATAAGTTAGATTTGTATGAGTGAATAGCACTGTTTCATAACGTCACTCATTAGCGAACATAATGATTTCAGTGCAATTCAGTGTTTCAGCAGGGCATTATTACGTCAAGTTTATGCACTACCACCATGTTCTATTAATGGAAAATGGTTCAGAGGAACGAAGTTAATTATTAATTAACCCGGTACCTACGGTACTGTAGAAAAATGACTTGGTACCTGGGTGATGATTTTTCAAGTGTCTGATTAGGTTGGTCGTTCCGAACGTTTTCGAGGTTGTTCCTCCGCGGCTTATTTTCGATTGACATGTATGACAAACTGCAAGCTTTAAGTCGTCTTCACTGACTGTGAAAAACGCCCATACTGAGGACATGTTGAGGCGTGTTCAGCGCTGCGCTCATCTGATCTGTCTGCATTGGCTCACGGGTGCACGCACGTCACGTGAAAAAGAGGGGGGCGAGGAGCCAACCGGCGCACAGAATCGGCTATGTGGAGTGATCGGGATCAAGTCACCGATTGAGGCCGATCAGCTGAAAATCGGCCATTTCCGGTCAGAGGCCGATCGATCGGTGCATCTACACATAGTACCCCACATCATGTCCACAAATGTTCTTCGTTTCATCAGCGAGTAGCAAACCCATATCCACCAGACCCCACAACCCTGACAAGCGCAGCACTCTGGCATCATGCAGGCTCCCTGCCGCACCGGTAAAAACATTCTAAAACAGTCCCTTTCCATCCACAACAGCCTACAGGATGATCGAATGCCAGCCCTTGCGGTTGAAATACTCGGTGTGGTATTCCTCTGGTCCCACAATGGGGATGTGTGATCTATCAATTGCACCTACACACTGTGACAACCCCTATCTGCGCTCAAAATATGTCACCATTTCCTTTAACTTCTCACTGTTTGGCCACTGAATAACTTCTCCCATGAGTACCTTCTCAACGGAGGACCTGAGTACCTTCTCAACCTTTTAGTTCCTTGAAAATAGTTACTGGGACTAAAATACTTTTTGGTGGAAATGCGGCTTATGTGCGTCAGGCTACTTGCAAGTTGCAACAAGTGGTTGTTGGGATCACTATAAATATTATTTTGAATCATGTGCAATTGCCTGCTGGCAGTGGTTAGCTGGCTGCACGTGTTGTGTGTGTTGGTGTTGGTTAGCTGCACGTTTCTATACTCAGTCCAGAGATTGTTGAGTTTTTAGTGTTTATCTTTCTGTGCTTTGCTTTCTCTCTCCCTTCCTCTGTCATGTGTCACAGTGGTGACCAGCACTCCCACTTAATTAATCATTCGTACTCTCCTCTTATTTATTTTCTTAACTTCGTCACCTTTTGTTATGAGCATGAATATGTATGAATCATTCGGTGGGAGGTTTCGATTTTTATCCTTTTATTTGAGGTGTCAAGAGTGAGGTGTATTTTTGCTGTGATTTTACACATTTTATTTTGCAGTGTTGTAGCTGCATTGGAGACCAGACACATTGCTATTGACTTTTGTATGATCAAGTGTGCAAATAAAAATGGTTTAATTTGTCCCTGTGTCTTCATGTTCAGAGGTCCTCCACTCCAGTACAACCAGGTATACGAACCAGTAGCCTTACCACTAAGTTTTACAGGGCTTTGGGTCCTAGTGCCCCGCCATCACTAGGTGGCGTAGTTGAGCAGATTCACATTTGTCACCACGTGACACATGCACCGATTTCTGGTTGTCAAACCTCGCAGCCCCAATGCTACACTGTTTCAGGGCAGCAGTTAACAGAGGTAGGCTCCATGGTGTCTCACGCAACTGCTCCTCGACCCAGTACCTCCCAAGCGGGGTCCTTGCCAGTTGCCCAAGCACTGCACCCCACGATCCCCTTCCCCCATGCGCTACGCCCCCAGACAGTGCTCGAGCTGCCTGTCTATGTGAGTGTGTCTCTTTGTTTCTTTGTCCTGTAAATAAATCATTGAAATGTTATCCTTTGACTGGTTGTGTCTGTTTTAAGCAAGTCTTCTATAACACCATTGCTAGCTAGCTAACATTAGCTAAACAGCTGCATCTGAAGGGCTCCTTGACTGAAGTTTAGTTTGTATTTTGTTATACATTCAACTCATCCCTGCTCTCTGTTGTCAGGGAAACTCACTTTCCAACTGTCTAACCCGTAGAGGTATGCCAAAAGCACAGTCCAAAACGTGTGCGGGTTAACTTGGCAGGTTTAACGGAGAACATAAGCTTGGCAGGAGGCGGTTAGTGGGTGGGTTGGCAGTTGAGGGCGTCATTTGGCAGTTGAGGGCATTATTGGGCTATTAGTTATTTGTTTTCTATCGACTCTTAACAACACAATGCACGTGCAGTGATTTAGTGAAGGCTTCTAGCCACGAGATAATCACTAGAACCACAAATGACTAAAAATGACAGACACATGATAAGTTAGGGGTGTTAATTGTTCACCATTTAAAGTCAGTCATTTAGTACATTTGGCTGTTCAATGCAGCACAGCTTTATCATGAACATGTGGTTCTGTGTGGCTCAGTAGGTTGAGCATGGCACTGACAACGCTTAGGTTGTGGGTTCAATTCCAATTGGAGCCACATATACTGAAAAATGTATACATTCACTACTGTAAGTCGCTTTGGATAAAAGCGTCTGCCAAATGGCATATATATATTATAATATAATAGCAGCCCAGCCCATTTCAGAGTTAAATGCAAGTGTTGTTTATTTTATTCACCAAGCTTGGTTAGCTCAGCAAAAAAAAAATGCATCTTGTCAAAATGTGTTTGTGGAGAAAGAAACGAACACTTCTAGGACATATGTTGCTTGAATCCAGGCCAATGTTTTCGTTAGAACTAGTGCTATTTTTCTTTTTCTTTTTTCCACATTTGGCATTAAAGCAAAAAGAGCTCAAGGGAAATTGAAATGCAAAGGGAAAATTCTGTGGAAGTACTGTTTCAGAAGTTATACAACAGTATTAAAGAGGGCATTTTTGACAGGGCTTTAAAACTGATATTCAACATTTATTTGATTGCTGAACTTATCACTTATCCATGGTTCTAGCCATTCAGAAACCAGCTCAAAATATCTTGCTTGAGTCAAAATAAAGTAATGTTTCACACTATCAGATGTTTGTGGCATCTTCTGACGGTCAGTAAGTCTATCCTTTTTTTCCCACACTGCACTTTTATTTTCAGTTATTATCTATAAATAATAATAATGTAGCTCCGTTGGTAGAGCATGGCACTGGCAATGCCTGTGATCTGGAGGATCACACAGTCTGCAGGATCACACAGTCTGCAGGATCACACAGTCTGGAGGCTGGGCTCAAGGAGCCACTGTTATGCCGAACAGGGCTTTAAAAAAAAAAAAGAACTTGAAATATTTCAGTTTTACAACGCATTCAAACCTGGTCCCAGACGCCCGGTCCAGAGAAATATGGCGTCTTTGACGGTGCATTTCAACAATTACAGTTCTGCAAAGACACTGCTTTTTACACCTGCTGTAGTAGCAGATGCGGCCATCTCAACGGGTGGGCGGGGCCTAGCGCCTAACGCAATGACATCATAGACTTAGCAACTGCTTAGCGACCATTCCTTCTATTAATATGCAACGCGTATTGCGTGGCTAGGCAACCCTGCTCCTGGACTGCCAGAGTTGATTCTAGTTTCTGTTCCAGTCGAGCTTGAATGCACAATTTGAATGATTATTGGGAGTCTGAATATTCAGAATCTGAGTACCTCCAGCAAGTGCTCATCTGTGTTCCGTAGGCCTAAATAAATCATCAGGTTACATAGTTAGGTTGTGCCAGTTTCTGCTCTGCCACTAGGGGGCAGTGATTGGCTGTCCACCCCAGGGAGGGAAGCCGATACGAACCCGCTGCGTATAGGAGTGGCCCTGTGTGCATACTGGAGTTACGGTGACGGCTTGGCGGGTTCCGGCTCGGAGGAGGCGGTGCTCCGCTGCATGTCACTGCCGGTTTGAGAACTACGGCAGCGACCTCTCAATATGAGGGAGGAGATAATTGACATGAAAAAGAGAGGGTATAATTGGCCACCAAATTGGGAAGAGACAATAAAAACTGAACTGGCGCGAATCTAGGTGTCTCATGCTGCGTGGAGAATTATTATTATTTTTTATATTTTTCATGCGACTGCTCGACCAACAGCCCATCGACCAAACAATCGGCCAGGCGACTAAATGGGGTCAACCCTAATGTATTCTTATGTTCTTATGTTCTTATTCAATTTATGGAAATCTTCCAATGTCAGTTGGGGACAGAGACTGACTCTTTAAAGCAAAGTCCTGATTCATGAGAGGATTTGTGTGCAATGCTTTACACCACTCTGTGTGTTTGTATTGCTAAATAGAACATGTGTATAATTGCATCTAAAAAAAGAAGCAAGTGTCTCACAAAATAAGCTCTCTATTTGCATTTGAGTAACTATGGCAGCGCCACGTTTCCGCGGTTACAGGTTACCTCTCCTGCGTTGGTTCTTTATTATGTTAAAAAAGCGTATTTAAAATTCTGAGGGAGATACAAAGTGATTTGATACTTTGCATAAATTGGTGTGACGCTGTGAATTCTAAATGCATCTTCAAACAACAGTCCAGAGTTTATTGAATATAGAAACACGTGCGTACGGAGAGACAATCGGATCTTGAAAGATTCTGTACGGAGGAAGGGTCAAAGACCCTCCCCAATATGTTCACCAACCTCATACAACTACAGGAGTTATACGTACATGTTAATATGGATTTGGATCTGAGCAATTGTATTAGTATAAAATAATATAATTTTCAAATGTCATGCAGAGATGTATTGAGCTGCCACCTCTATTGCAATAGTGACTTCCCCAACGATTATTTTTAATTTGTCTGTGTCTGGTTGGTATTGATATTTATTTATTAGGGCAGAAAATTTGGGGAAATATGTATCTGATGGGGAGGTACCTGGGGCAGGTGAGTAGGAAGTGGGCCTCAGTTCCCACCTCTGCCAGGTTGCAGTGATCACACAGCCTGTTCTCTTTAGCCAGCCAGGTCTTTTTGTGGAGGCCTGTTTCGATGGCAAGACTGTGGTCACTGAGTCTGTACATCGTCAATGTGTGCCTTTGTTTGGGGTCTTTTATTCTGACAAGGTATTCTGCCAGGGAGTAGTCTCTGTTTAGAGTTTGGTAAGTGTCTAATTTATTGTTTGATTTTGTTTCTTCAAGCCAATCATCAATGTACACATTTTTGTTTGTTGAGTCAATGTTTTTAAATGTTGCTGGTGTAATTTTGTGTACATTGTGGTATTCCATGGCCAGTTGTCCCAGGGGGTCTTTCTCTGGACAGAGCTGGTTGCTTTTCAGTGCTTTCTCCCTCTCTTCCTCACTTTCCCTCTCTCCCTCTCTCTCTCTCTCTCTCTCTGTTGTGGTAGCCTAGAGCTTGTTATTGTACTGTGGTTGTTGGCGGTTATGTGTTATTGTAATGAAAAAAATAATAAATTGGTCTCCCTGAATTTGAGTCCATGTTCTTTATTTTTCTGAATTTAATAAATACTTTAGTTAACATGCTGGTGGGTTCCAGTTTAATATGAAATTACAGGATGTGCCCTGTAATAAGTGGGTTCATCTTAATAATTTTCCATCCAGAAAAAGCCATTTTTAACAAAAACGTCTTGAAATAAATGCTACTACTGCACGGTCTTAATGAAATAAGCCACTGCAATACATTCTGCAGTTCTTCTATTATATGAAGCCATACAGTATTTATTTTCTACTTTTAAGAGGGATGCATCTCCAGAATGGTTGTGACAGGATTCAAATATTGTCTGTTTTTTAATTTATCTAGTATCTGCTCTACTTTTTTTGGCACAGGCTTAGGAAAACATTTTTTCTACAGGACCAGATCTTACTGAAACAGTGATTAAAGATGAGAACCTCTCTTGGTCACATATTTTATTTTATTACACTTTTTGAAAATTTGTGCCTGATGGTTCAGTTACATTTTCTCTGGACTGAGAACGTTGTCAGTGTGTTCATCCCCTGGTGATTGGACGATTGTAACGCGGTATCTGTGGAATCTAACAGGCTACTTGGCTAGTGGCTCAGTAGGTAGAGCATGGTTCTGTGTGGCTCAGTAGGTAGAGCATGGTTCTGTGTGGCTCAGTAGGTAGAGCATGGTTCTGTGTGGCTCAGTAGGTAGAGCGTGGTTCTGTGTGGCTCAGTAGGTAGAGTGTGGTTCTGTGTGGCTCAGTAGGTAGAGCATGGTTCTGTGTGGCTCAGTAGGTAGAGCATGGTTCTGTGTGGCTCAGTAGGTAGAGCGTGGTTCTGTGTGGCTCAGTAGGTAGAGCATGGTTCTGTGTGGCTCAGTAGGTAGAGCATGGTTCTGTGTGGCTCAGTAGGTAGAGCGTGGTTCTGTGTGGCTCAGTAGGGAGAGCATGGTGCTGGCAACGCTTAGGTTGTGGTTGATATACAGTAGACCAACATTGCTGTAGCAGGTGTGCAGGACACCATTGTTTTATGTAAAATAAAATATTTCATGGAGGTTTTGATGAGCATTTGAATTTCCTGTCTTTTTTCTGCTTTTGATTCAAACCTTTAATTTCTCACTTAAAACTTAGTTTTGGGGGATTTAATGAATATTTAAGATTTGATTATTGAGTCACATGTTCCTCGTGATAACAGTGCTCTACAGTCTGATTAAAAAGGTTGTGTCTCTCCAGTCGTTATACAGCTCCGTGGATCTGATGGTCTCTCAGAGGGAGTCTCACCCCCTGAAAAAACATAAGACCTGAAAATATTCATCAGTAATTATTATCCAACTGTATATTTGCCCCAGATCTCCTCACAATAGCAGGCCAAAGAAACTGAGGAGTGGAGATGGAGGCCTGCAGGTGTGATTTCAAAGCCAGATTTTTTATATAATTTTATTTATTTATTTTGAATCTTTGCATGCATTCAGGAAACAGATGTCGACGCATCGAGCTCCATAACGAAGACTCTTCACACGCACGCCGCTCAGCGCTACCTGCACCTGCGAGCTCCGTAATGAGCCGATTCTGACACTTCACTTCAGCGAAACAAAAGACCTCAGAGTGTGTGTGTGTGGTGTGTGTGTGTGTGTGTGTGAAGAACGTGTGTGTGTGTGTGTGTGTGTGTGTGTGTGTGTGTGTGTGTGTGCTGTGTGTGTGTGTGTGTGTGTGTGTGTGTGTGTGTGTGTGTGTGTGTGTGTGTGTGTGTGTGTGTGTGTGTGTGTGTGTATGTGTGTGTGTGTGTGTGGTGTGTGTGTGTGTGTGTGTGTGTGTGTGTGTGTGTGTGTGTGTGTGTGTGTGTGTGTGTGTGTGTGTGTGTGTGTGTGTGTGTGTGTGTGTGAGTGTGTGTGTGTGTGTGTGTGTGAGTGTGTGTGGTGTGTGTGTGTGTGTGTGTGTGTGTGTGTGTGTGTGTGTGTGTGTGTGTGTGTGTGTGTGTGTGTGTGGTGTGTGTGTGTGCGCTTCAAAGAGACGAGGTGCTGATTACACCCATCTCCTCATTGCTGCCTCCTCTGCTTCTTCACGGCGTAGCAGCAGGTGCCAATTAACCAAACCTAGGCCTATTGCAGCTGTGCTTCATTAAGTGCTGCGTGTCAAATTAATATACTGAATAGCGCAGGCAGAGAGCTGTGATATCTCTTCAGATTCTCTCTCCGTATTTCCACGGCTTGACCTAAATTAATCAGAGAGTAGACTCCTTAGTCCTTGATTATTATTATGATTGTGGTTGTGGTAAAGGTCATGGTTATGGTTGTGATTGGGACAGTGGTCATGATATGGTTATGGTTGGGATTGGGACAGTGGTCATGGTTATGGTTGGGATTGGGACAGTGGTCATGGTTATGGTTGGGATTGTGATGAACAGGAATATGATTTTTTTCACTGGAATAGTTGACCTTTTCCTCTCACATACCCCCAAAGCACCCCCCCCCCCTTCAATGATCCTCTTATTTTAGTCCAGTCCAGTCCAATCTTTACATCTTTACATCTCATTTTTTAAATGAAACCCTTTCTAAATTACAGAGTGAATTAGTGATCTGGTTTTGGGTCAGAGCTAATCAGTGACTCAATTCCATCTGACAAGAATTAAGGTTAATTCAATCAAACCAACCATATGCTCATCAAGACTGAAGATCCAGGGAACAGGAAGAGGTGTGGCCTGAAATCTGCAGTGCCTGGGCAGGAAGCTTTTTTAAACGGCAAGAGATGTTTGCCTGTCTCCAACTTTACAATCCCCAGTGTTTTCATGAAATTAGTAAATATAACATTCTCCAAGATAAGAAAGGTTAAGGAATATGATTATGCTTGATCAAGTCAACATTTTAGGTATAAAGCAATTAACTAGTGTAGTTGTTTCCACTTTGTCTATAGCATTTGTGGCATATGATATGTAGAAAATGATTTTATGTCAAAATTCATAGAGAAATTAACACTGGTAGTTCTAAATGCAATTTTCAGAGTAACAGCCATTTCTGTTTTCCAATAGAAGTTATCATTAATCATGTTATGGGTTAGAGTATTCCATACGCTTAATTGTATTAATATTTCAGATATTGGGTGGAAATATATACAGTATATTCTGGCATGTTTAATTATGATGAGGGAGCAGATGTCATGGATGTACTGCAGCTTGCGCCTGGTTGAAATGGTAAACATTTACAGTAACTCTCTGAAGAAGACTACATTGATTGAAATGCGTTTCCAAATACTGCCGATAAAAACACAGCTGAGGTCTGTTTCAGAGATGGCATTCTTGCAGGGTTCCAGCCAGTGTTCCTGGCACAGCTGAGGTTGGTTTTTAGCGATGGTATTCAGTGTTCCTGGCACAGCTGAGGTTGGTTTCTAGCGATGGTATTCAGTGTTCCTGTCGGTGTTGCTGTGGTGGAGAAACTTCATTTTTGAATAGGAGCTTTGCTGCCTCGCTGCTGTGTGGACTCTTCTCTGTCTCACCCAAGCTTTAGAGAGGAGGGGAAAAAGACCCTCCTCATTAACCTTTTACACAACAGGAAATGTTGGAAACTGCACAAGATGGGTATAAAACCCCTCACTTCCTGTCGAAGCAGCTGTTTGTGCTTCGGTTGCTTTATTGATGCGGAAGCCGTCCTGCTCCAAAGGGAACAACGCCAGCCTTTTTGTCTTCCGTAAATCAGAGCACTGATTCTTATCTTCTTGGTTCTTTTGAAAATGAAAGATGTTGAGCTTCTCCTCCTAGGAGGGAAAAAAGACCCCTCCTGTCGGATTAACCACAACTCTGCACAAAGCCAGGGCACAGGATGTGAATGAGGATGGAGACTACTCTCTACTCTGGTGATGCTGCACTTAACTGCAGGATGCTGAAGGGCATCGGGCAGCACTGTGGTGTCATGGCAACATGACTTGTGATCACAGGGCCTCTACCTTCAGCCCTGGGCTGTGGTGTCCTGAATCACCGTGGTAACAGTGAACAGATAATATGTAAAAATGAGGGATGCCTCAGCCGAGCAAATTAATAAAAACAACAACTGGTGTAATTGGACACCAAACTGGGGGAAATCTGAAACAAAGATGTGTAAAAAAGTTAAAAGTTATTTAATTTCTCATCTTCATCATCTTCAGCTGCTTATTCCTAGTTAGGGTCGTGGGGGGCTGGAGCCTATCCCAGCATGCATTGGGGCGAGAGGCAGGAATACACCCTGGACAGGTCGCCAATCCATCGCAGGGCACTACATACACCATTCACTCACACACTCATACCTACAGGGCAATTTAGACTCTCCAATTAGCCTAACGTGCATGTCTTTGGACTGTGGGAGGAAACCGGAGTACCCGGAGGAAACCCACGCGGACACGGGGAGAACATGCAAACTCCACACAGAAAGGCCCCCGGCCTGGATTCGAACCCCCATCCATCCATCCATTGTCTAAGCCGCTTATTCCTGGTCAGGGTCGCGGGGGGCTGGAGCCTATCCCAGCATGCGTTCCGGGCGAGAGGCAGGAATACACCCTGGACAGGTCGCCAATCCATCGCAGGGCACACACACCATTCACTCACACACTCATACCTACGGGCAATTTAGACTCTCCAATTAGCCTAACGTGCATGTCTTTGGACTGTGGGAAGAAACCGGAGTACCCGGAGGAAACCCACGCGGACACGGGAGAACATGCAAACTCCACACAGAAAGGCCCCGGCCTGGATGATTCTTGCTGTGAGGCGACAGTGCTATCCACTGCACCACCGTGCCGCCCAGTGCTATCCATTGCAGCCTATTTAATTTCTCCCCAAATTCAAACAGGAAACGTGCACACTTCTCTTCAGTGCTGCAGTGGCAGAGCTTGCTACATTTTATCAGAGGCAAACGCAAGGCCGTCCCACCCTATATATCAATTACAGATCCCGCTAGGCCACAGGGCAGAAGGCAGAAAGGTCTCCCTAAGTGATTTTGCTCCATGAAAAATTCATTATGCTTTTTTTATATATATATATATATATCTTTTCAAGTCCCTGTTATTAAAAATGAAGAGAGGGGTTAGTGGTGATTTGCAAGTGTAATTTATTATTATAATTGTATCATGTCGTTTAAGAATCACTGAGGGGAATGTGCTATAGCCTCGTTGCCTGGCCATATAATCAGCAGCAATGATTGCTAATAAAGCAGACATCCCACACATATTTAAAGTGCTGCTGCTAATTCCACGGTTAGCACTTAGCTTGTGTTCTGCCTGCCACAGCATTCTGTCCTGACGTGACCACGAGAATGCACCGCAAGGTGCCAGAGAGACAGAGCCTAAATACTGCACCTAAAACAACGTTCGTTTTTTCTATTCATTTATACACTGCATTACTAATTACAGTAATTAAATAATAAATCAACAATTAAATGTATCTGAACTTATTCTCAAAATAATAATAATATAATATATGACATTCAGCAGTCACTTTTATCCAAAGAGACTTATAGTAGTGAATGCATACATTTTTCAGTATATGTGGCCCCAGTGGGAATTAAACATTTTACATTTACATTTTTAAGCATTTAGCAGACGCTCTTATCCAGAGCGACTTACAAGATGTGCATTAATACACGGTAGGAACAAGAGATCAGTGCAGTAATACAGCGATAGACATCATTGCAGGCATCTGCGTACCATACCTGTAGCACTAGGAAGGAAAAGGTTAGTAATTTTTTTAAATAAATGGAGTAAGGAGGGGTATAAAGTGTTGAACAAGTAGGCAGTGGTGATGACAATTAGTTAGATGGACAGAGTGACAGAGATGAACCCACAACCTAAGTGTTGTCAGTGCCGTGCTCTACCTACCGAGCCACATAGTATATGATATTACATTACATTACATTACATTACAGGCATTTGGCAGACGCTCTTATCCAGAGCGACGTACAACAAAGTGTTAACCGTAGTCAAGAACAGTTTCACTGAAAGCCACCCTAGAGGGAAGTACAATTCCAGGTGCTAGGAGCAACCACATAGTTAAACTAGGACCCTGTAGGTAAATCTGTAGCCACAATTCAAAGGCAGCAATAAAACAATCATATAACAGCAATAATGCCTAAACCTAATACAATACATAAACAAGTAGACATGAGTGCAATACTAGACAGCCATGTCCCTAAGTAACAAAACCGGACTACAGGGAGAGGTGCACCCTGAAGAGGTGAGTCTTCAGTTGTCGCTTGAAGGTGGCCAGGGTCTCGGCTGTTCTGACTTCCACGGGAAGGTCATTCCACCATCGAGGAGCCAGAACCGTCAGGAGACGTGACCGGGAAGCACAGGTGCGGAGGGGGGGAGGCACCAGGCATCCTGAGGTAGCAGAACGGAGTGGTCTGGCAGGTGTGTAGGGTTTGAAGATCTTGAGGAGGTATGTTGGGGCTGATCCCTTGACTGTCTGGTATGCTAGGACCAATGTTTTGAATTTGATGCAAATAAATATGCAAATGATGCAAATTTGATAAAAATGCTCCCATTAAAAGTGCATTGTTTGGTGTAATAAGAGATGGTGCATATGCTGTATAAACTGTCATGTGAGTGAATTCCATTTTCATCCACAAAGAATATACAAAAAATAATGTAATTATTTAGAATGAATGTTTGCTTTAGATAAGTAAGCTTGGGCTTCGATACCCGACTGGTCACTGTTTGCATGTTCATTTTCACTCCTGAATATTTTCAATACATCTTTAATACTGAATTATTTTTTCACTGCAGGGTTTTGCCTGTTCACGACAAATGATGCACAATGTTAAAAATGTAGACACTTCGTATATTGCCAGTTCAGAGCCTGCAATAAAACAGAGACACGATACACTTTGTTATTAACGCCTGGCATTACAAAGTTAATCTGAAACGTATTCACGGCGGTTGTTTCTTGTTTCAGAACTTTCAGAGATTACATCATTTCCACAGGAAAATGATTATGCAATATCGCAAGCAGTTGGGCACATACCCTGCAGAAATCTGAATTTATTCAAACCACAGAGTCTGTGAGGAGATATTTGTGCTGTGTACTCTGGTGTGCAATCCAACCACTCCCCTGCTTAAAACCTTATGAAATACAAGATTTTTAAACATTTTTATTTAACCAATCTTTAACCAGACAGGTTAATTGAGAACAAATTCTCATTTACAATAACGGCCTGGCCAAGAGGCCAAGCACAGCAAAAACGTAATAAAATTGGACAGACAGGAATTTAAAACACACACACAGGCATTAAAGATAAACAAGACACAGCACTCTTGCATCAACTGTAGCAGGAGCATGAGTCTGTGAAAATCCTTGATCAGAGACTTAAAAACAAGAACTGATACAAGATTGCCCAAGCTCTCCATGATTGATACAAGCTGACGTCTCCTGTGTGGCATTGAGCTTTGCACCCTCTTCATTGATTGGCTGTCAGACTGCATCAGGGTGACTGGTGGATAGTGATTGGGAGATTATCAGCCAGTCAAATGTCGGGATACTCAAGGCTTCTTCCATCACCTTTTACCCAAACACCAGTGAGGTGCAGACGCCATGTTCTGACAGTATCCTCTAACCAAGTGACTGAAAATGACCAGCCTGCTTGGGAACAGCCTTTTCTTGTTATCAGGCTTTCTCATGGTCTTATGGTCGTGACATCATAAAATAATGGCGTATTGATGACCTAGGGAGGTGGACTTAAATTTTAAGTTTTAGGCATTTAGCAGACACTCTTATCCAGAGCGACTTACAGAAAGTGCATTTATACATGGTAAGATCAATCATTGTTCACACAAGAGATCAGTGCAGTAATTCTGCAATAGACATCATTGTTGGCAGCTACACACCGTACCTATAATAGGGAAAGACAAGTTAGTAGTTTTGCTACTACTACTACTAATACTTGAACTTAAAATCTTAGTTTCACACATTTCTACACATTCACACACATTTACACATTTGTATTTATCTGTGTGATACGGTATATGAAAGATGTATCATTCTCAAAGGCTCTGCCTTGTTAAGAGCGTTCGCTCGTGCCAAACCGCTGCCTGTGACCGCTGCCTGTGACCGCTGCCTGTGACCGCTGCCTGTGACCGCTGCCTGTGACCGCTGCCTGTGACCGCTGCCTGTGACCGCTGCCTGTGACCGCTGCCTGTGACCGCTGCCTGTGACCGCTGCCTGTGACCGCTGCCTGTGACCGATGTAAGTGTGGCTGTCTAAACCAGCACCGAGCAGCTGGGGATTTTCTGCAGGATCGGTTGATCTTGCGACGATTCTTTTCGTCACGACAGCAGCGTGAGGCGGTGGACTATCTGCGTAGCCCAGAGCTCGCCGTGACCCTGCAAACACAAACACGGTCTCGGGAGAAATTAGATTTCTCTCCGCTCAGCTCTGAGAGAGAACCCTGAGGGCCGGGACTCTAATGAGAATGGATCGTGTCTCTGGCGCAGTGCTTTGTTTTCTTGATTTTATTTCTGTGAATTAAGATTGAGCGTTCGGGCTCTGTCGATGCGTTCTCAGAAGTGGAGACGCCGGGCGGTCCAGATGCCATGGCCTGCGAGAACGTGCCTGCCCCGCGTGTGATCCCAGAACCGTGCTCAGCGAGCCAGGACATGACCTTTACAGGCGAGGGGAGCAGTGGCGGAGAGGTGCTGTCTCCGAGGACGAGACAGGGAGGCTCGAGTCAATTGAAAGAAATAGAGCGTCTAATTAGCAACCAAATTGGGAGGAAAATGGGAAAAAATCTGCTAGCCCAAATCAACCCTTGGCCTCCCGCATGGAGTGGTTACAACGTCCGACGCTGGCCACGGAGACCGGGGTTCAATTCCCCGTCTCGAGAAGCGCGAAAGGTGTGCCTGTAGGGGGAAAACTGGCTTGCCTCCGAGGACGAGTGGCAGGCTCGTGGGGGAGGGTCAATTGAAAGAAATAGAGGGTCTAATTAGCAACCAAATTGGGAGGAAAATGGGAAGAAATCTGCAACAAATGTTTTATTTTTTATTTTTCAAATCATCCCTTTATCATAAAAACATAATGCTTGCAGACAGTGAGACAGTAATATATCTCATATTTACTATGCTACTTAAAATGGTGTATGGGTAGCTGTCCTGAATATCCATTACATTTATTATTGTTATATTATTATATCTCCTTCTTCATTTCATGATCAGAAGGAAACGGAATATCTTTGTTCTTTCGTGTTATTAGCTTCACACACGATAGTGGAATGGAGTGGGCATTGGGTGCTGATGTAAAAATGCACATCATTTTCAGAGATTAATTTTCTCTGGCTCAGCGTAATGAGGCCAGTTGGATATTAAATTGGAAATAGCTTGCTTATTAAAATTAAGATGAAAAAGTAAAACTATGATTGTATATAATAACTGGAAATAATTATGAATCTGCCTTTTGAAGATGCTATTACAGAATGATTTTATCCAAAAATATAGCCATTGTGCATTAAACATTACAGATGTATATGTGTTTTATATACAATAAATATTTGTAACATTTTACGGAGGCAATCAAGAAAAGAGGCACAGTTGGTACATAAATACATAAATAATTACTACAATAAGAAAACTCCACTATATACAAATAAATACATAGCAATGATCTACTCAGAATAATAACGCAGAAGAACGCATTGTTCCCTTGAAGACATACCTGTCCGCTGGGAAGGAGCTGTTTCACAGACGGTATGTCTGCTTAAAAGCCTGTTTTATCTCATGTTATTTGGAATAAACACTGAATCAGCGTCACAGACAAACCAACAAAGTGGCTATTTCACATAGCAGTCTGTTCTGCCATAGGCTGGTCTGCGGTTTGAACAAACTGAAATAACTGTATTATTTGTGCTCGGTTTATTTGGCAGGAACCGAAAGATCATGAAGGACAAACAGACAGGAAGGAGAGAGACAGGCATTAGCAGCATCTGTTAAAAAATTTAGGAGGTAGAGGCGTCAGGTCGCGTGTCGCTACCGGTTGCAGGACTACGGCAGCGAACTCACATTACTAAGGGGGGGGATTGACTTAAATACCAAATTGGGAGAAAATGGGATAAAAATCAGAAACAAAAATTATTTTAAAAAATTGAAATTAAAAAAATTAAAAAATTGAGGAGGTAACAGGAGGAGTGGGGTTTGGAGCCTGTGGAGGGGGTAGTTGAGACAAAACTGAGAACAGCGGATTTCCAGTGGGGGCTACAGGCCTGTGAAACGAAGGCACGCTACAGCACAGGAGCAGCTCCAGATGCAGGGAATGAAGCACACACTCAGGAAAACCTCGGTTTATTTCCACTGTCTCCAGTGTCTCGACGGGCTCTATTAGTGTGCACACAGCTCACAAGGAGCAAGAGGGAACTGTGAACGATGCAGGACACTAACTCCTTAAGAACCCTTTCCGTATCCCGAGGACGGCCAACCTTGAAGGAGTGGCCCCGCCCGCTTACCGCGAGCGTGCGTTACGTGTAGAACTGAGCGCTGTCTGGCCTCCCGGGTGGTGTAGCGGTAGCTGTAGCGGTCCGACGCTGGCCACGGCGACCGGGGTTTGATTCCACCAGGTCGCGCCAGTTTCAGCTCTGCCCGGGAGTGCCACTAGGGGGCAGCAATTGGAGGGGGGAGGGAAGCCGATATGAGTTTGCTGTGTATAGGAGTGGCCCTGTGTGCATACTGGAGTTACAGTGACGGCTTGGCGGGTTCCGACTCGGAGGAGGTGGGGCCCAGCCGCATGTCACTGCTGGTCTCAGGACTATGGCAGCGAACTCTCAGTATGAGGGAGGGTGATAATTGACATGAAAAAGAGAGGGTATAATTGGCTACTAAATTGGGAGAAAAATGGGGGAAAACATCAGAAAGAGAAAATAGAAAAAAATAACTGAGCACTGTGTCTTCCAGCTGGAGTCAGCGCTGTGTCTTCAGCGTGAGCTGACAGCTGCTGCTGTGGTCAGAGGAAGCTGCTCCTCGTCAGCTGAGCTCTTCTCCTTCTGTACGCTGGGATTAATCGTCCTCACGGGACCGTGCAGGCTTCAGCGCCAGACCCAAACGGGCCTCCTGGGGGCGACCGCACCAATCACACTCCGAGTGCCTGGCAAAGCACTGTGGGTACTTTTCTGGCCTCGATCTGCCAATCATCATCTGTCAACAGACACAGAGCAGAGTGAGTCGACTCCACTCCGCCTCCAACTTCAGCTCCTGGGCTTCTCTTGTCATTAAAAAGAAAAATGGCCGGGCAGGGGCCCTGGGTGGCGTGACGGTGAAAGCATTCGGAATGCAGGTTGCCCACTGCAGCCGCGATTCGAAACCCGACTGCGCCAGTCCTGCCCTGGCTGGGAGCCCCGATCAGGGGCAGTGATTGGCTGTTCACCCCCAGGGGAAGGGGGGAGGGAGAACTGGCACGAGCTCGCCGAGGAGCAGTAGGGCGACCTCGTAAACAGGGTTGGGCGAGTTCCGTCTCAGAGGAGAGGAACATTGCCTCGAGGTATGAGCTTGTCCTGTGGAGGCAGGCGGCGAGTTCGTGGGGGAGGGTTAAGAATCGAAAAGAAAAAGAGGCTCCCAAATTGGCAGAAAAACAGGGAAAAAATGTGAAACAAAATAAAAAAAATAAAAAATGGCCAGGTGTCCACAAGCCCATATGGGCAGTGGGCAGACATGCTTCAGACAATATTTATGAACATGAAAGAGAAAGATGTGGTGTTTGATATGGAAATGAGCCACGCAGACGTGGGCTGGACTGTGTTCCACAGAGCCATGTACCCGTGGGTCACAATGAAACAATCGGAGCATTATCTCCAACCGACCTGCTTCTTTTCCTCCTTTTCCCTCTTTTTCTGCAGAAGGGAACTATTCACTCTGAGTTTTTATGGGTCAGTATAAGAGAAGTGTAATGATATATGCACAGCCTGATTTACATTTAAAAGAGCACTCTGACCAAAATACATAATTTCATGACATACTACTCACTATATGTCTTGTCGATCCAGCCACATGGCGCTGTTGATACTTTTGTGTTTATGTCCGTTTCCCTGTGAGCTGTGAGCATCCAAATGGAAAATATAATGGGAGTCAATTGTGAAATAAATTACAAAACAAACTGCACACCAAAATAACCCAGACTAACCAACCAATGTCTTTTCTGACCACGCATTGACATTATGAGAATGAAATAAAGATGAATATTGTCTTGGTAGGTCTTTCTTTTTTAATGCAATGCTAGTGAAGCAGCAAGTGTTATTTACAGCAAACAAGAAAAAGAAAAAAACTTACTTTTTCATAGTGATAGATAGACCAGTGTTTCTCAATCCATTCCTACAGGACACACTGCGCTGCATGTTTTCATTCCGACCACAACTTAATCACGCTCAATACTCATTAACAGACGACCGATGCAGATGATAGTTTGGGAGCAGAGGTTGGAATAAAACTTTCCAGGGCAGTGTGCCCTGTAGGAATGGATTGAGAAACACTGAGATAGACATCACAGCACAGCATCACTTTGGGGTGAGGTGGCAGTGTAGTGTAATGGTTAGGGAGCAGTGTGGTATAATGGTTAGGGAACTGGGCTTGTAACTCAGAGGTTGCTGGTTCAATCCCCAGGTGGGGCACTGCTGTTGTACCCTTGAGCTAAAGGTACTTAACCTGAATTGCTTCAGTAAAAAATATCCAGCTGTATAAATGGATTGTATGGAAAGAAATGTAAACTGTGTAAATCGCTCTGGATGAGAGCGTCTGCTAAACGCCTGTAATGTAAATGTAAATGAGTACAGAGAGATAGCACAGCATCACTTTGGGGTAACGAGAGACCACAGCGAAAGCACATGACACAAATGAAAAAATGAAAATGAAAAAAATATAAACAAGACTCGTATAGTTATAGAGGATCTTTTATTCTTTATAGCGAACATTACCTCATATCGTAAAGGCATAGTTAAGTGCATCATAAACAATACAGGACCAGTGTAGGGCAATGCTCTGCAGCTCTCTCTAACTCACTCCTGGTGGATTCAGGCGGGCGGTGGACACACACACAACTCACACAACTTTATCTTCAATCCCGAGTATAATGTGATGCACTTCAGGGAGATGAGATTGCAATCACCTTAAATTCATCAATATTCCCCCTCTAGATCACTTCTTTGCGTTACACTTTATGGTTTCACATTCAAATAGGCCATCGTAAAACTTTTTAAAGTCGCCTCAGGGTTGAAAATACGGATGAGTATCTGTGATAAAAATGAAGATGCGGCAGTCAAGAGCAGAGGGAATGCTAATAGCCGCATTGCTCTTGTTGTTTTGACACATTAGCATTAAATAATTTAGTGCTTCTGAGCACAAACAGGAGCTTGTCTGTGTCCCGCCTCAGAACGCACGAGGTGGATTCATATCTGGCTGGACGGCGAGGTGATAATTCAGCGAGATACAGGCAACGGGCAAAATAAGGGAAACACAGACATAAACTGTTTTAATAGGGCGTCGGGCTGCCATGAGCCACCAGAACAGCTTCAGTGGATTCTGAAGTGTCTGGAACTCTACTGGAGGGATGCAGCACCATTCTTCCATGAGAAATTACATCATTTGGTGTTTTGTTGAGGGTTGTGGAAAACATTGTCTCAGGCGCCGCTCCAGAACTCCCATAAGTGTTCAGTTGGGTTGAGATCTGGTGACTGATATGGATATGGACATGGTATCATTTTTATGCTCATCAACCCATTCAGTGGTGGGCCCTGTGGATGGGGGCATTGTCATCCTGGAAGAGACCACTCCCATCAGGAGAGAAATGCTTCACCACAGGATGAAGGTGATCACTCAGAATGGCTTTGTATTTATTGGCGTTTATCTTGCCCTCTAAGGGGTTGAGTGGACCTAAACCATGGCATACCATGCACCCCACACCATAACAGAGCCACCAGAACCCTTCACTGTGGGAAACAAGCACTCAGGCCTGTAGGTTTCTTTTAGCGTGCGCCACACATGCACTCATCCGCTTGTTGAGAACAAGGTGAAGGATGACTCATCTGACCATGTGACTGTTTCCCACTGCTCAGTAAACCACTGCCTGTGTTCTTTGCACCACTTTACTCACAACCATGTGGGGCACATCACTCTCTGACACCAGGCAATCGCTGCAACTCTCATTCCACTCGTCCACTCTCATTTGATAAGTAATATATATAAATATTACAGCTATCTTTACAGGGAAGTCTCACAGACAGGCAAGTTTGGCCTGACTTACATACACATGCCATTTAGCAGACGCTTTTAACCAAAGCGACTTTAACCAAAGCGACTTGCAGTAGTGAATGCATACATTTTTCAGTATATGTGGTCCCAGTGGGAATCAAACCCACAACCTAAGCGTTGTCAGCACCATGTTAGCAGCAGTTTGTGTCTGTTCTGCAGGCTTTCTGCGAACCACAACCACTGGCCTCGCCTCAATAACCATGGTTAGCAGGATCACCATGACAACAAAAGAAGGTTTAAAATGTTTGTTTGTTTGACATTTAGGGCGGTGAGGCTTGTGCGCTTCACACTGACGAGTGCCAGCAGTTTGAGGCCCCCGGCGCTGTGTTTGACATTAGCACCTACGGAACATTACTCACCAAAACATCCTCGGCTCGTTCACCTCTGCCTTGATCCTCTGCTCAGCTGTCCTGCTAATGTTCATTTTCTAACGTTGCACATTGTAAATCTGTTCCTAGTGAACGGCGTATGGTGTTATCACTGCGTGTGATTTTCGAAATGAAAGCATGACAGTCATTTCATGTCAGTGAAACCAGTTGGTATTTTTATATGAGGCTATTTGGTTAATGACAGACCTGTGTGGTGTGAAGTGTGGCGTAAGTTGATTTAGAGATCCAGGATATCTTGACAGGTAAAACACTGCATAGACTTTTGATACATAATCATTTCCCCATGCAATACAACACAAAAAGCTCTTCTATAGCACTCTTCTTGCAAACAACCCAGGACTGCAGTAGCTACAGTCGATTTTGAAAACTATTTTTTTAATCTTCATGTGTTGTCAGATGTGGAACAGTTGTGCTGGACGGACGGTACTGTAGGTGGCCACCAGATGGCAGCAGAGCCCCCACCTGATTCCAGCCAGGAACACAGCCCCACCCCTTACCCAGCACACCTGCAGCTGATTCCCTCATTAAAGCCGGCTCATGCCGCTGCTCTCGTCCGGTACCTGATGAGAAAGAGACACTGCCCCAAAACCTGACCTATGAAGTCATGAGATCTGTTTGGCAATCGGTGAGTGACAGGCACAATGCCCCAGAACTTTATTTTGTGGTGTGTTTTGCTAACTTTCTTCTGTTGAATGAACATGCAAACAAAATGTTTTTTCCCACAACCTGGTCATTTGTGGTGTTCCTCCAGCAACCCCAACCCCAACACCCCACAGCTGTATGTGGTGCTGAGTCACAGTGACACTGTTTTGCTAATATTAAAATTAATTATTCATCTACACATGGGTTCCTGTTCGAGTTCAAGTCAAACTGGCAGCAAGAACTGGCGCCTTTTGACTTGACAGTGGAGGCCTACTATCATTGCAGTATTATAAACTTATGGAACCTACGAGTTACATATCGGTATTATAGTGGTTGTCTGTCCAAGGTCATTACGTTGTATCCCTGCTTTGCTTTAATGCTATTCGCTCATCCTATGTTGGGTTTAACAAAAATGTGTCTGTTTATTATTGTGCAGCTCTAGGCAGGTGTGCAATGATCGAACAATCTATCAGCTTGGGACAATATATAGAAACGCATTTCAATTGATGGTCTTCTTCAGAGTTACTGTAAATGCTTATCGTTTTAACCAGGTACAAGTACATGTATGACATCTAAAATATTCAACTCCTCACACATTTCAGAATATATACCTGAAATAGTAATAAACTTGTGTGGAATACTCTAACCCATAACATATTTAACATAATGATCCATTCTATTAGCAGTTGAAATGGCTTTTACTCTGAAAATCATATTTTTAACTATCAGTGTTTATAGGCTATACGTTTTTACACCATTATTTTCTACATATATGCCACAATTATTAGACTTTTCATGAAATGGGGTGATTTTGAAAATAGATAACAGACGACGGGCAAATGACGCAGACGTGTGTGTGGCAACTAAGAAGTATCTGTTATTCTTTGTCCCCAAAGAGAGAGAAATTTGTCAACAAGTCGAGAACTGAACATTTGAACAGTTGACAGGGAATATTTAAAGGCGCACAAAACAGAATTTTGTTTAGACTAAGTGTAAGAAAATGTTTTTTTTCGGATAAAACTGTTTAGTTATTTCAGTTCTTACAGTTTTGTTTTCCTTAAACTTCAGTGGTGCACACACAGCCACGTGATAACTCTGCATGTGTCGTCTGTGTGAACGTGAGTGTGAATGATGTTCTCTCCCGTCGATGAGATCCTCAACAAAATCAGTTTAATGGAAATGTCCATCTCATTCGTCCCCTAAGAACACGCAGATGGACTGTTTATCAGACACTGTTCCTACAAAGATAAAAACTGTGGAAAACAGTTCTGTTTCAGAGGCTGTTAAATAATTCATCCTGTTTTGGTGGGAAGAGACGTCCTCTGAAATATGTGCAGACAGGATCTCCTCTTCACTCCCAGGGGCACGCACACACACCAGGGATCCCCTTCATCGCATTATTCTGGACTGTTTGGGGGTGAATTCAGGAACCAACTCAACGCTTTCAACTGTGTTTGCATAAAGTCACACTTTCTTTTTTTTTAGATTTTCTATTTTTGCTGTTTATTCCCATTTTTTCTCAATTTAGTATCCAATTGACCCTTCGCTAAACCACGCCCCAAAACGCAAACTGGCCAATCACAGCGGCGTGTTTTACATACTCCGACAGTTCCTCCGACATTATTTTCCTGCCTTCCATTCAATTACACGCAAAAATTAGACATTTTCTTCATTTTAAAGCTGGTTTTGCGGATTTTTAGCAAATTATGGTTAAATGTTGTGCCTGGGGCAAGTGTAACAGTGACACTCGTTACCCAGACAGGTTTGAAGGAGATATACGTTTTTTTCCCTTTATAAAACCTAAATCAAACCCTGAAAAGTGTAGGCTGAATTGCTCGCGTATACACGAAACGGTCCTAAACTTGCCTAATTCCAATCCTTTCGTAACTGAAATGCCCGAAACACCTGGCGAATCTCCATTCGTCCAAGCGAATTGTTTTTTTAACCATAGCCTATATATATAATAATTACGACAGCGCAAATATTTTACTGCAAGTTTGAGGCTTTGTGAAGTCTCGCCGCGGCAGATGCCAAGCTATGCCTCGTTAATACCGACTTCCACATCGCGTTAGTAAACAGTATTACGTTATACTGGTCAATAGCGAATTTATATGTCGGTGACATCACCGTGTACGCTAAACTTGAGATATCTGCTTCACGTTGGCTAGCTAGCTAGCTACCGTGTTTAAGATCAGGCCATTGTCAAGTGAGCCAGGCTCATTACTAGCTAGCACTAAATAGCTTGCTAGTTAGGTAGTTGGCTGCGAAAATAGTTAACCAGCGAGCTAGCAAGCAAGCTGATTTAGTAAGTTCATGAGAGATCTGGTTGGCTAGCTAGCTAGAGGATAAGGTACAAGTTAAACAGAGTAATGTCGTTACAGCACACTATAGGCGACTAATGTTACGTTAGTTAGCTAATGCTAGCTAACTTACTACTGAATGTAACGTTATATAGGCCTACTGCTTTTGCTTTTTAATGATTGTAATAGTGAATAGAGACCTACCCAGCTTTACAGGAACAGTGTAACTTAATGTCGTTGTCCTCTGTCTTAATCGCCCGGTGATGCGGTGGTTCCCTTTTACTCTGATCTGTAGGCTTTCGCTTCTATCTTAATTTTTTTAACGTTATTTTGTTGCTGAGTCAGTGTGATATCTTGAATATAACCTTCAAATGCATATTGTATACCCTTCTGTCTGCTTCTATCTGAAATCGCTTTTTCTATTTTCCAAAAATTGGACAATATTTCTCCAGGGAGTGCAGTTAGTGACAGTGGGAGCGCCATGCTGGCTCCGAAAGCTTGACGTACATAGCAACAATAACTAAGGGGGGCGTGGTTTAGCGAAGGGTCAATTGTACCCTCTCTTTTTCATGTCAATTATCCCCCTCTCTCGTATGAGAGGTCACTGCCATAGTCTTGAGACCGGTAGTGAGCGCTGCACCGCCTCCTCCGAGCCGGCACCCACCACAGTCACCGTAACACACAGGACCACTCCTATACGCAGCAAGCTCATATCGGCTTCTCTCCCCCCTCCCTGGGGCGGACAGCCAATTGCCGCCCCCTAGTGGCACTCCCGGCCAGAGCCCATACTGGCAGAACCTGGTGGAATCGCAGTGGGCATAAAGCAGTCTGACACAGCACCTTGATGTGGGCCTGTGGTGAAAGGAGGCAGCATGTTGGGCGTGGTCAGTGGGGCGTGGTCAGTGGGGTGTGGTCAGTGTTGGGGCGTGGTCAGTGGGGTGTGGCGGTTATGAAACTGGGCTCGTGTCCTCATGAAGGAAGCGTCTGATCAGAGATACACGCAGGACTGTCTCTATGTGAAGAGGACAAAGAGATACATTTTTTTGTGTGATCTTCAGTCTTCAAAATCTTCAGCCTCCACAAACTATCCAGTCCCCCTGTGACACTGGGAGAGGTGGAGGGAGGAGTGGAGAGGGCTGCGCCTCCCTTTTGGCTGCTGTCAGGTGCTCCTGTTCCCTCCCACAGCCTGGAGAGGACTACAGGACCTTGGACAGCAGCGGCCTCACCTACAGGCAGGCTCACCTGAGGCTAATGAGCAATCAACTCAGCTGTGAGCCATTGCCTTCGTTAGGCCGTTATAAAAGCCCAGCCTGCCATGCCTGAGGGGAGAGTTTTCTGGAGGAAGAGGTGCTAGCATTTTGTTGCGGTTTTGACCCTCTAAGCAGTAGCATTTGATGTAGCTTTGTAATTTTTGTGGTTTGTTTTATTTTATAAAGTTTAAGGAAAATAAACTGGCCATTGGCCTATTAGAACTTTATGTTGGGTTTGGGTTGGCTGGCAGTGTAGTGTAATGGTTAGGGAGCTGGGCTTGTAATTCAATTCCCAGGTGGGGCACTGCTGTTGTACCCTTGAGCTAAAGGTACTTAACCTGAATTGCTTCAGTAAAAAATATCCAACTGTATAAATGGATTCTATGTAAGGAAATGCAAACTGTAAGTTGCTCTGGATACGAGCGTCTGCTAAAATGCACAAAAAAAAGTTTGTCTTTCATCCACTCACCACCTGGCAGGATGGCCACCCCTGCCACCTTGCGACGGCCCCTTCCTGCTGGCCTAGAGTTACGACTCCTTAGTGACATTTCAAATCTGCCGTGTTGTCTAAACCGGGATGTTGCTTGGCCTATTTACGGATAACGCCTGTTAATGTATATGCTATTTAATATTTATATATGCTGTTAATGTAAGCTGTGCAAGTTACGCTACATCGAGGAATCTCTCATGCAAACAAATGATGTAATAATATATTAAAATAACAGTGCTATATATGAGCACAAGGGGAGGGGGTTCTCCTTTCAAACGACAAGATAATCACTTGGAGAGATAGTTATTAATTTACGCACTTCTGTGTTTCAGCATGTCTGCGTTTGGTATCAGGGGCTTTAAAGCTGGCTTTCATGGCAGATCAGAGGAGGGAGAGTCAGGAAGGAAAATCACAGCCTGCGCTAATCAGCAGCCCCGGAATCAGAGACTCCGTTTGGGGGCTGTGAGCGCGCTATCAAAGCAGAGCCAGCGGGATCCACCGCTGAATTAATCATCACACACACACGCACGCACGCACGCACGCACGTCCCAACATGCCCCAACACACACACACACACGTCCCAACACGCTGCAGCCCGGACACCAGAAACACAACTCTGTGCCACGTGGCCGTTCCCAGCGGAGAACAAGCAGCCTCTCCCCTCGAATGACCGTGGCGTCCTCTCGGGTGGTGTAGCGGTAGAACGTCCGACGCTGCCCACTGCATTTTTACATTTACTTTTTAGACATTTATCTTATCCAGAGCGACTTACACAGTTTACATTTCTCTACATACAATCCATTTATACAGCTGGATATTTTACTGAAGCAATTCAGGATAAGTACCTTTAGCTCAAGGGCACAACGGCAGTGGCCCACCTGGGAATTGAACCAGCAACCTCTGAGTTACAAGCCCAGCTCCCTAACCATTACACTACCCTGCCTGCCACTGTGACTGGGTTCGATTCCAACAGGTCACACCAGTTCGGCTCTGGCCGGGAGTACCACTTGGGGGCGGTATTTGGCTGTACGCCCCAGGGAGGGGGAAGGGAAGCCGATACTAGCTGTGTGTTGTTGGGTTATTGAACTGGAAACCCCACACCCCTATTCCCGCTACAGTTTGTTTCCTGTCCACTCACCGCCTGGCAGGGTGGTCACCCACCATGCTACAGGCCTGCTTTAAGCTTTGCTTAAGCTCCTCCAGTTAACACAACAGTTGCGTTGAAAAAGGTCGCTTGTATTCAGTTGTTTTACTTCTGCTAACGCACGTGCTCAACCCTGCAAATTTGGGCGGAGCGCCAGAGAAATGTCAATGATTGTCGGAATGTCGGAATGTCGGAATACCTGACCCCTGATGGCTAACTATAATGTTTCAGAGTTTTTTTCCAATGGTGTATTGATTCAAGGAGCATGTGCCTTTAATTTATTAAAATATTGTGCAGATTTGACTATTTATCGATTATTGCAAATCCTCACATGTTTGATGTTCACTGAATTTGTGAAATAATGAATAATGTTGTGTGAGAATTGTATAAAAACTTAACGCTTGCTCCAACATTATGGACAGAATGCCTTGCAGATAGATTGCACGTTCCCCCAGCTCTGCGGGGGGAAATGCTGGTCGTTCCCTGGAGATATTTTCCAATCGGAGGAGAGGTAATAAAACCTTCTTTCAAAGAGGATTGTTGTCTCTGAAATGGCAAAGCCGCCTCTCTTGATCATGTCTAATGGTGCTGACAGTCCTGCTGGACGTGTGAGACACCTAATGAATGGATTCTGCAGACAGGCTGAACGGCTCTGTTTGGCTGCTTCAGGAGAAATCGAAATGCTCTTTTATGCTCTATCGCTCTCTTTCTCTCTTAAAAACTGGCAGTGTAGTGTAATGGTTAGGGACCTGGGCTTGTAACTCAGAGGTTGCAGGTTCAATTCCCAGGTGGGGCACTGCCGTTGTACCCTTGAGCTAAAGGTACTTAACCTGAATTGCTTCAGTAAAATATCCAGCTGTATAAATGGATTATATGTAAAGAAATGTAAACTGTGTAAGTCGCTCTGTATAAGAGTGCTAAATGCCTAAAATGTAAAAGATTTCAAATGTAAAAACAACTAGTAGTGTCGGAATGTGATAGGACTAGGATGATTATAGTGGGGGGTGATTTTTAACTGTACTGGAGATGTTGTACTTGAGAGGAACCGTGGGGGACCCCATTCACATTCAGCTGATACATTGTGGAGAGTGGTGCATGCTCACACTTTGGTAGACGTGTAGAGAAACAACATCCTTTACAAATTTTGCTTCTTATTTTTTCCTGTTTTTCTCCCAATTTAGTGGCCAATTACACCCTCTATTTATTTAGATTTACCCTCCCCCCCACAAACTCGCCGCCCGTCTCTACGAGGCAAGCTAATTCCCTGAGGGCAGCGAACTCCGCTTCCTTCGAGACGGAACTCGCCCAATCACATTCTGGAGTCACCCTTCACGCTTCTCAGCGAGCTCATGCCGGCTCACCCTCCCCCTCCCCCCTCCCCCTGGGGCGGACAGCCCCCAGTGATCGCCCAGTCCCTGCAGTGGGGAAGGGCGGGTCTTAAGGTATTGGGCATCTTCTTAGGAGACAGACTATATGAACTGAGAAATTGGGAGGAAGTGTTGGACTTGATTAAGGTGAGACTGTCTAGAGATGGCTATTACCACAGTTGTCCAACAGAGGGAGTGTTCTGGTCATGAATAATCTAGAGGCCTCCATGCTGTGGCGTAGGTTGGCCTGCATGGACCTTCCTGTGGGACCGCTGAAGGAAATCCAGTTTGCTCCAGTGTCGTTGTTTTGGGATGGAAACCACTGGCCACGGCCAGCCGTCCTATATCTGTGGGAGGGCCCCAGGGCCGACCAACAGCAGAGCAGCTGCTTTCACAGTGCGAGCTGCAAATAGACAACTGCACGCAGCAGAATTCATCTGGGGGCCAGGGGCCTCGCACTTCCTGGGACAGGTGGGGGGGCGTAGGCTGTGACTGGCAGCTTTTTGGAATCGGCCTCTCCAAGCTCAGCGACCTGGTTTTTACTGCAGTGTGCTGAACGCCTGGGGAGTTGCTGAGAGCGGAAAGGTGGGAATAAACGGTGACTGGAGACTCCCTTCACTGGGAGTGGTCGCTCTTTAACCCCCACCTTGTTCTCCGTCTACATTGACAATGTGGCCCAATCAGCAGGAAGCCCCCTAACCCACCTGTACGCAGGTGATACGGTTCTATACTTCTATACTCCACTGGTCTGTCCATGGACTCTGCCCTGGATGAACGTCAGCAGAGTCTCCAGGACGTACAGCATGCCTTCTCTGCCCTTGTCCTAAAGCCCAGTCAACCCAAAGTCATGTTCTTTGGCAGGGAGGCCTCATTCTGCCCCTGCAGGATGACCACAGAAGGAGGGAGAGCTTGAGATGGCCATCTCCTATAAATACCTCGGTATCTGGCTGGACACTGCCCTGTCCTTCTCACTTCACATCTCACAACTTCAGACCAAAATCTAATCGAGACTGGAGTTTCCTCTATAGCAGGGCTTCTCAAAGTCCGGACCCGAATCGATCCGGACCCAGTGTCAAATGAGACTCGTTAAATCGTGCTTTCACTTTCACTTTCACTTTCACGAAGCTGCTTGTGTGTGCGCACGCCTGCCGTCAGTGTCTCCGTTTCCATGTGTGTGTGCGTTCACTCTGCTCCAATCACGTGAAGCGTAATGTCATTGCTATGACAACGAGTTGTCAGTGACCTGCGATCGTTATTGCACAGGCTAGCAGCAAAATGTCGTTCTCAAAGTGTGCAAAGAAAAGGAAAGTTGACCCAGAGAACCAAGAATTCAAAGAGGAATGGACAGAGAAACATGCGTTTGTTCTCCCACGATCCGGCACCAAACCGATGTGCTGGGTTTGCACTGAGACCAGGGCCGTCATAAAGAGTGGTAATGTGAGACGCCACTGTGACATGTTTCGTTTTAGAGACGCACTGTGAAACGTATAGTTTTAGAGAAGTTATGGACTTTGATTGATGTTGGTGCGTTTATCTGGCATTGTTCTAGCCCTCTGACTTTGTGTAAAATTCATAAGTGGACCTTTAATAAAATGGTTTGAGTACCCCTGCTCTATAGGAATATGTCTCTCTTTCATCGCCTCCACCAGACTCACTCTGGTTCAGATGACCATCCTCCCGAGACTGGACTATGGTGACCTCATCTACAGAATGGCATCTAAGGCTGGTGCCCTTTTAAAAGCTAAACATCCTTTACCACTCTGCCATCAGATTAACCACCAATAAAAAGCACACCACTGCACTATAAACTGCTCTGTGAACTGCCCATCTTTACACACACACACCACACTGGTCTGACCTCGTCTCATTTTCAAATCCTTTCTAGGTCTGACCCCCCCCCCATACCTGTCTATTCTACTGCGAACGCTTTCCCCTGGTTTACAAAACCAAACCCGCCAGAATCATTCAATCAGAGACCCCCAAAGTCAGCTCTGTGCTGGGCCACTCCCCCTTTCACTATGAGAGACTGGGAGGAGCTGCAGAAAGCCCTCAAAATGGGCACTCTGGTCTCCATTTCTGTTTTTAAATCTAAGATCATTGTTTTTATTGTCTCTGATGGCAGTGCCCTGTTTTATTCCCCTTGTTTTCTGTGCATCTGTTTTAGTGACTCTGTTGTGCTTGTGGCCTCTTGGCCAGGCCGTTTCTGTATATGAGAATGTGTTCTCAGCTCGCGTGTCTGGATAAAGATTGGTTAAATAAAAATAAACATGAATAGAAGAGTTTGCATATTATGTATTATTAAATAATTTTGAATCTGGAGCTAGGTGGTGTGTACGGTGGAGCCCGTGTCCTAGGGAGGACGGTGGATGGAGGATGAGTCATTGAGCCTGATCTTTTTATGTGTTTCAGATTTTGCGTTCTTGTGGGTTTTTTCCATTAGTTTTCTGTTTTCTGGTTGTTTTTTCTTTAGTTTATAAGTGTGGCTGAAGTTAATCAAGGTTACATTGGAAATGCTGTCCTGATCTGGGGTAAGCAGGCCGTAATAAAACTGGGTTTTAAAAGTAAAGTCTCTATCTCCCTCTCTCCCTCTCTCCCTCTCTCACTCTCACACACACTCTCTCTATCTCTCTCACTCTCTTTCTCCCTCTCTCTCTCTCTCCATCTCCCTCTCTCTCGCTCTCTCCTTCTCTCACTCTCACACACACTCTCTTTCTCTCTCCCACTGTCACTCACACACACACACACACACACACACTCTCTCTTTCTCACTCTCTCTCCCTCCCTCTCTCTCTCTCTCTCCCTCTCCCTCTCTCTCTCTCTCTCTCTCTCTCTCTCTCACCCTCTCACACTCTCTCTCTCTCTCTCTCTCTCTCTCCTCTCTCTCTCTCTCTCTCTCTCTCTCTTTCTCTTTCCTTCCCTCTCTCTTCTCTCTTCTCTTCTCTCTCTCTCTCTCTCTCTCTCTCTCCTCTCTCTCTCTCTCTCTCTCTCTCTCCCTCTCTCTCTCTCTCTCTCTCTCTCTCTCTCTCTCTCTCTCTCTCTCTCTCTCTCTAAGTGATGAGTTTCAGGAGCTGTGTCGTGTCCTCATTCTTCCTGTCTCACCTGGTGTGGATGTCCGTCATCCAGTTCAATGTGTTTTTTCATCATTGGGACCCAGAGCCCCATTCTGACCTGTATGACCAACGAAGACCCCTCCCTCAGTACAAATACTCCCCAATTCAGATGTTAATGTACTGTGTTAACCCTCTCTCTCAGAACAGTGTTAATGTACTGTATTAACCCTCTCTCTCAGTGCAGTGTTAATGTACTGTGTTAACCCTCTCTCTCAGTGCAGTGTTAATGTACTGTATTAACCCTCTCTCTCAGTGCAGTGTTAATGTACTGTGTTAACCCTCTCTCTCAGTGCAGTGTTAATGTACTGTGTTAACCCTCTCTCTCAGTGCAGTGTTAATGTACTGTGTTAACCCTCTCTCTCAGAACAGTGTTAATGTACTGTATTAACCCTCTCTCTCAGTGCAGTGTTAATGTACTGTGTTAACCCTCTCTCTCAGAACAGTGTTAATGTACTGTGTTAACCCTCTCTCTCAGAACAGTGTTAATGTACTGTATTAACCCTCTCTCTCAGTGCAGTGTTAATGTACTGTGTTAACCCTCTCTCTCAGAACAGTGTTAATGTACTGTATTAACCCTCTCTCTCAGTGCAGTGTTAATGTACTGTGTTAACCCTCTCTCTCAGAACAGTGTTAATGTACTGTATTAACCCTCTCTCTCAGTGCAGTGTTAATGTACTGTGTTAACCCTCTCTCTCAGAACAGTGTTAATGTACTGTACTGTGTTATGTCTCTCTCAGTGAGCAGGTGCAGTGCCTTTACTCAGTGAACAGCTGAAATAAAATCTCTCTCTCCCCCCAGGAGGGTAGAAGACAAAGAAGGGTAGCAGACTTGCGTTCCTCTGCTCTGTCTCTCTCTCTCTCTCTTCCTCACCCCTCTCCTGTGCCTCCTCTTCTCTATCTGTGGCTCCATTCCTGTCCTCCCTCTGCGGAACTTTACCTTCGTCATTCAGATTCTCAGAATGGTCTTCCTCGTCAGTGGCAACTCTGCGTTTATCAGAATCGCGTAAGTGATATCAGCAAACGTGGAAGGGTATCCGTGTGACGGTGGTGGATGGTACTTATATGGTACCAGATGGTATTACCATAGTTATATCATATTTATCTGATAAATTAACATGTTATCATGATGTTAATTCTGACTTAGCATAATAACACAATGACAAAGGACTAATGGTTTTGTCTTTGTCAAATAACTACGACCATGCCATGGAAAAATCAACCCTAAAAAAATAGTTGTATCTCTCGTAAAAAAAAACCCACAGCTACGGGAGACGTCATTCAGCTGCCACTCACGGTGTCCGCCTCCGTCTTTGTTTACATTCCTTAAACGGTCTCTACGGAGCAGGATATACAACCTCCTTCAAGACAGCGCTCTGGCAGACTGTGTGAAATGTGAGAAGGAGAGAGAAATGGGGCTGAGCCACTGGAAAGAGCGGATCATCCAGCTCATCACCGCTGAGGGGGGGTGTGTTCTGGCAACCACTGAGAGCCTGAACGCTGACAACCTACTAATGAACTAATCCCAGACCTGTCCTCCCACGCCCACCCCAGTCCCTGGATCTGGACCCCCTTCACGTGGTTTAGCCCCCCCCCCACTGACTACCCAACTCAGAGGCGCAAAGTCAGCCAGCCCTGCGTCACCTTTGGACTGACCATGATACAGTCTTTTTTGGACACACCCTGTGCCGGCCAGAAGAGGATGGGCTCCCCCCCTTTTAGTCTGGTTCCTCCCAAGGTTTCTCCCTACCAAGGGAGTTTTTCCTTGCCACTGTCACCTTAGGCTTGCTTTTGGGGGGGGGGTCTAGACCTTCCTTTGTTAAGTGTTTTGTGATAATGCATTTGTGAAAAGCGCTATACAAATACATTTGATTTGATTTGATTTTGCTTTGAAAGTTATCCTGAAAAAATATCCTTTGAATGATATCTCCTTTTTGTTTCTCTTCCCCTGTATATGCAAACACCTCAAGTGTGCCAATGTTTACTACTGTATCCTGAATGTTTGCATTTCTGCCCTTGTCCTTTGTGAGGAAAGCTTTGTTGCCCTCTTGTGTACTATTTTTGTTTGGCAGGGAAATTAAAAATTAAAAGAGTGAAATAATTGTAAAATTTAAAAACCAACAAAAGACCATTTAAACAAGCAATAACAAAATAAGCAAGCAATTTTGGAACAGGAACCGAATGAGAGAGATTCTTCATGTAGCATCCTCTGTGTCATGTTTTTTCAGTGGAGGATGGACTACGATAAATAGCATCGTGTAGCAAGGGAACACCTACACTGAAGTCTTCTGCACAAGAGTATCGCTTTCCCTGGAGCCAGGGGTGCTACCAGCAACTCTAGGCCCCGATAAAAGATATAATATATGCCATTTAACAGATGTTTTTATCCACAGCGACTTACAGTAGTGAAAGCATACATTATTCAGTATATGTGCCCCGAGTGTACCAGACCAGCCAAAATACAGTGCGTTAGATCGCTACGCTATCCGCCGCCCATAGGTTTTTATTTTTAATTAATGTTCAGAAATTTTTGAAGTTGTAGGGTAAAATGTAAATAAAGGTGGAAAAGTCTGATTTCATATGTTTTAGACTGCACGGCAACAGAAGGTGACATTTTTTAAACTGGCTGTAGACTTTAAAGGGGCACTGTATATTTGGAGATTTGTCAATTAAATATCAAAATATGGATTAAAAGATGCAGATGTAAGGATCCCAACAAACCAAATCTCAAGGTTTTAATCATAGTTCCGGTCATTTTTACATGTTTGCAGACAAAGGCTCAAGTTCAAGTAAATTGTATTATAGACATCACCGCAGACAGTTGCATACCGTACCTATAACAGAAGCAGAAAAAGGTGCGTACTTTTTTTATTATTATATATATGTGTGTATACAGTGGTCAGATATGTCTGCCAGGGCCTGGCAGCGATTCTGCGGTCCTGGCCGATCGCCACCTGGGGGGCAGGGGCGGGGGCCGGGACCCCGGAGGGATGGGACAGTCATCTGGCCAGAGGAGGCAGAGGGGACGGGGTCTGGCTGGGGTGTAGGGTGTGAGTGTGTGGAGGCAGGAGGGAGCGGTTCCTCTAGCGGCCTGGTCTGCCAGCAGTTGCGATTTAAATGTAATACGCGCTGCTATACGGAGCCAGTGAAGGGTGGTGAGTAGGCTAGTGGGCGTTCAAATTAGCCACTTGCGCAGCTAATTGTCATTTTATTATCACCAATGCATGTGTTCCTCAAGACCACAGAACAGCATTGCATTGAAACCGTTCAAGCTTAAGTAAAACATTTTAATCCACGCATGCTGGCATGTTATTTATTGGTATTTTTTTAAATATACGGGTCAAGTGTGATATAACTGTTGCTTGTGTGCTTGCGGAGAAGCCGTGTCCGAATATGGCAAAACGTTCCATCATTTAATCGTCGAGTCTCGAGTGGAATTGCGATCTCATCTCAGATGTGTGAAATTGCGTTTCCCATAGGAAACAATGAGGAGTTTCAGATATCTGGAATTGCAGTTTTTGACAGCAGAAACTTGACTATTAAATGTTAAAACGGCTTGTGTGGAGGACCAGGGTTCGAGCTGCGGGTTTGGAAGCTGCGCTCAGAGAATTTCGCTCCGAGTTCAGGTTCGGTGAACTCTGACCGGATAATGCGAGTGACGCACCGCCGCTAAACCAATGCCAGGGAAGCGGGTGGGATTTATTGAGCCAACATACGAACATTAAAATGGAGGAGCCAGTGATGATTATAATGGCCGTATTGGGTGTTATTTAATACATCGCAACCCTTTCCGAGTGCGAGCTGCGAAGCGGGAGGGATGCTGCATGGCTGGCGGTCAGCCATGAAACGGGGATCGAGGGTAAATAGATCGTGGAGAATATTCGCATAGAGACACTAGTTGTTCATGTTTATCTCGCTAGATAGCCAGCCAGCCAGCTTAATATCTTTAATAACGTTAGATTAGTGATGCCTCTCACGTCGAATAGACCATAATAACGTTGATCTTAAACACACGGTTCACAGTGACTGTTGCGTAGACCATCTTAAATTGTTTGTTTTTCGTCATCGCATATTTTTGGAAATATGCCAACAATTATATGCGCTGTAGTGTATCCTCGTATTAATACGAGTGGCAGGTGTTGTGCTGTATAATGCACCCCTCTTCATATCTGTGGTAAAACGATAGCTCTTTCCTATCCAGGAGATCAGGTTTTGAAGCAAAATGTAGCCTGATCCACCGTTATAGAATTAGAAATTAATATGCCTACAACATCTGATCCAAGTATGGACATATAGTCAACTGTAGACTACCTGTAAATAATAAAATATGACTTCTCTCCTTGCTACTTACTAAAAACATTCCCAATGTTTGATTCCACTGTAGGCTACTGTATAAAGCATTTAATACTGGGGTGTAGTATAATGGTTAGGGGGAACTGTGCTTGTAACCAGAAGGTTGCAGGTTCGATTCCCAGGTGGGGCACTGTCGTTGTACCCAGGGCTGGACTGGCTAATAGTCTACCGGGCAGATTCCCGGTGGGCCTCTAGTTTTGGGCCGGTAACCTGGAATTATTTTATATATATTTTTTTAAATTAAAAACTATAAATATATATTATACCACGGACATTATTAAACCTGAATTGCTTCATTAAAATATCCAGCTGTATAAATGGATTGTGTGGTAGGTGGTGAAGGGCTGGAGATGTGTTTGGGTTTTGAGTGCTCTGTGTTGGTTTGAGGGATTGGTTTCTGTAGATTTTTTGTTCCTGTTTAACTCTGGTGTTTTGAGTTTGTGTGTAGGGTGGAGGGGGTGTGTAGATTAGATGGAATATTGTTTGTGTTTTATGTAATGGCGGAAAGCTTTTGGTGTCTTCAATAAAATAACCTAAGAAATCAAAAGCTCTCTTGCTCAGTCTCTCTCTTGTCTGTTTAGTCTAAATCTCTCTCTCTCTACATCTCTGTCTCTCTTCTGTATTTGTTTCTCTCCTCTCTATCTCTGTCTCTATCTCTCTGTCTCTCTCTTTGGCTGGCAGTGTAGTATAATGGTTAGGGAGCTGGGCTTGTAACTCAGAGGTTGCTGGTTCAGTTCCCAGGTGGGGCACTGCCGTTGTACCCTTGAGCTAAAGGTACTTAACCTGAATTGCTTCATTAAAATATCCAGCTGTATAAATGAATTGTATGTAAAGAAATGTAAACTTTGTAAGTCGCTCTGGATAAGAGCGTCTGCTAAATGCCTAAAATGTAAATGTAATGTCTCTCCTCTCTACATCTCTGTCTCTCTGTCTCTGTTTCTCTCCTCTATCTGTCTGTCTCTATCTCTCTTTTCTCTTTCTTTCCCTCTCTCTCTAGCCTGCTCCATTAGTCAGTCAGTGTTCAGTCATTTTTCTGAGTGCTTCTCAGTGGTATTTTTTCCTCCAGCTCCATGTCTTCGTGTGTAAAGCCGGGCCACTGCTCCCCACACACATAAACTAGTGTTTGGTGCAGTGAAGATTCAGCCCTGTGTGTGCTGGCAGTGTTAGTGTTGGTGTCAGGTTACTGTGTGCAGTGGATCCGTTACTCAACAGGATGTGGTTTGTGGATATGAACGTGAATCTCATCAGTGTTCTCTCTTCTTTTGTCCCTGTAGACTGAGCGCTTTGTCCTTACACCGGGGATCACCTTCACTCTCACGCCCAGGAGGGAAGCTTTTGTTTCACAGGTATGTTAAGTGAGGAAACTTAAGAGGGAGAGTGTGTCACCTCAATTATTCAGAGGGTGAAAGGGTCTGCCACAGGAGGAGTCTGGTTTCTCTCAGCGCGCCGTAGACACAGCGCACTGCCCAGGCGCTCAGCGCGGCAGATCACACGAAGACGCTGAAATCACACTGTTTGTGTGACATTGTGTTCATTTAGCAGACACTCTTATCCAGGGTGACTCCCAATCAAAGATAGCTTAAGTCCTCACGAGTTATATGAGCAACAGTGACACAAATCTGGGGCCGTTTGTACAAAGATTCTAAGAGTAGGAGTGCTGATCTAGGATCAGTTTAGCCTTTTAGCTCATAATGGATAAACTGATCTAGGATCAGTTCTAGGATCAGTTTATACTTTTAGCTCATAATGGATAAACTGATCTAGGATCAGTTCTAGGATCAGTTTATGCTTTTAGCTCATAATGGATAAACTGATCTAGGATCAGTTTATACTTTTAGCTCATAATGGATATGTTTAGGGTATGGACAGGGGAGACCTGATCGTCCTGGACCAGCGAGTGTAGGAGCAACATCACTAAAGCGCTACTAACTACTCCAATCCTAGAACCATGACGCAGATCGTAAACGTGTACAGAGACATGTACAATATCATAACGGCTAAAAATAAAACCAATAAATCAGCAGAATTGAAATGGCTAAGTGGTAGGGGGGTGGGGCTGGCAGGGCAGAGGAGACGCAGTCTGAAGGGGATGAGTGTTCAGTCTGTGTGGGACGATGGAATCACAGACGGGCATTGTGGCTGGGAAGTATTTCATTTTAATTTATTTTTTTATCTGAATTTTTCCCTGTTTTTCTCCCAGTTTGGTGGCCAACTATACCCTCTATTTCTTTTGATTTGCCCTCCCCCACAAGTCCGCCGCCTGTCACTACAGGGCAAGCTAATTCCCCGAGGCCGGAATGATCCGCCTCCTCTGAGATGGAACTCGCCCACCTGTTCCATTCACTGCTCTGTAGGCTAGCACCAAGGTTTTACCGCTGTAACCGGTAGCCAATGAGCATGATGCACACTGTAACCTGTAGCCAATGAGCATGATGCACACTCTAACCTGTAGCCAATGAGCATGATGCACACTGTAACCTGTAGCCAATGAGCATGATGCTCGCTGTAACCTGTAGCCAATGAGCATGATGCGCGCTGTAACCGGTAGCCAATGAGCATGATGCATGCTGTAACCTGTAGCCAATGAGCATGATGCACGCTGTAACCTGTAGCCAATGAGCATGATGCTCGCTGTAACCTGTAGCCAATGAGCATGATGCGCGCTGTAACCGGTAGCCAATGAGCATGATGCATGCTGTAACCTGTAACCAATTAGCATGATGCACACTGTAACTGGTAGCCAATGAAGTGAGGTGATGAGGGTATGACGTGCCGAATGGCAGCAATTAACAGTCCGTAGTTAAGTAATGTCCACTTGATGTAAAACTGTCCAAATAGTTGGATTTATGTTTCCGCATAGAACTTCCTTTGTAGATAAAAACTTTATTTATTCTCAGAAGTGTGTTTTGATTCGTGATGTCCCCCACGGTCTGGTGTAGCTCTTGCCAAATCTACAAGGATGTTGCAGTGATGAAAATGGCTGTTGAGTACAATTGAGCGTTCAAACAATTTAATCAGGGATTGAAATATACTGTATAATTTATATTTGTTTGCATACAGTTTTGATGGTCTTGCTTCTGTTGTGCTCTTGTGCTACACTTTCATTGTTTTGCAGTGTTTCATTTTTTGCAAAAATCATTTAAACATGAATCAAATGAAGATTCAACATTTCTTGTAAGGGACCAGATAAATGGTAAAATCCCGCCCGCAAGGACTAGGTCCACATATGGAGAGAGAGAGAGAGAGAGAGAGAGAGATTGCCTCATTTTGCAAGAACTGTTCCAATTAAATATGTTAATCATCTTTTGAGCCTGCTGCGGCAGTATTGATGCATCTGCCTGTATCTGCATCACCGTCACAGGCCACTAGAGGGAGCACTGCAATCAAATCCAACCTTTTGGCCAAAACGTGAAAACAAGCGCAGCATATGATCGCGAACAGAGAGCCACTGCGCACGTGCTGTTTGCTTTGAACCTGTAGGGAAATCAAGCACCACAAGGAAATCTTCTGTGTCATACATGCAAAAAATGTTGGAGATGTTGAGGTAAAATCCAGTTAAACATGTTAAGGAAAGTAGCAGAGCTAGTTTCATTCCTCCACTTCTTAGTCTTTCCATTGTATATTTTACTTTAAAGTTGTATTTAAGTTTGTTTACCTTTTTAAATATAAATCTGACAGCTTTTTGTTAAACATTTTAATCAGACTTGACCCTTCAGACTGAAACATCAACCCCGTTTCTCAGCGTTCTGTTTAAATTAAGGTGGGGGCCATTAAGGTTTACTGGCTGAGCCACGCAGAGGAATCCTGGTGTGTCTTTCTGCTGTTCCGGAACATTCCGTTTTCACCACACGCTGAGCAGACAATGCACGCGATCTAAAACTGCTCCTTGATCAAACATTTACAGAAATAGCCCTCCCGGGTGGTGTAGCGGTTACAACGTTCAACGCTGGCCACTGCGACCGGGGTTTGATTCCACTGGCCGCACCAGAGTCGACTCTGGCAGGGAGTGCCACCACGGGGCGGCGATTGGCTGTCCACCCCAGGGAGGGGGGAGGGAAGCCGACAGGATGTTTGCTGCGTGTAGGAGTGGCTCTGTGTACCAGAGTTATGGTCGACGGCTTGGCAAGTGCCGTCTCAGAGGAGACGATACTTCGCCTTTGTCATTGCCAGTCACAGGGCTACGGCAGCGAGCTCACAATACGAGGGGGGGGGAATAGAGGGTGTAATTGACTACTACTAAATTGGGAGAAAATGTGATGAAATCTGAAACAAATTATTTAAAAAAATAAAACATTTTTTACAGAAATAATTAATGACACTGCAATGTTCTGTGTGCACTGCTTCCATCAATCATGGGAAATAACACAGTACTTTCAAAACGCCCTGATTCACTAGGCTAGGTGATCAGAGCTCGAGTTGGTTATTGCTACTGGTCAACAGTAATGGCAGCAGCTTCTCGAAGCAAGCTGATGGAACTGAGAGATGCTTATCTGAAATGACAGCGTGAATCTAAAGGCTGTTACTGGTAGCATCTCAAAACCACAGCGCTTTGACTACTGGAATAGAGTTCTGTGCTGCTTTACCACATTCCTACTGGGACACTGTGCAGGAAAATGGCAAACCTGGCTGTACCTAACCAGACAAACCAGACCACACCTAAACGCACGCATCTAAACCAATCTAAACAAACAAACCTGAACAGAGCAACACGACCACACCAGAACACACAGCTTTACAGAACAACATTGAACCCACAAACCTGGCCATGTGAATTCAGCTGCAGTCGTACCACGCCTTGGAAACCTTTTATTACAACAACAAAACAGGACACACCCATGTGTCCTGACAGGCTGTCTGGGCCTGTATGAAACGATGCATGCTCTTTATTACGTAAGCCGCCTGAGCCTGCCTGTGTGTGAGCCAACGCACAAACACATTCATCCTCATCGCTGGAGGTGGTGACAGGTCATCATATATTTTAAATGTGCTCACAAAGTGCAGCAGAACCCCATCTATCACGTTAAATCACACTGAATTATGTTACCAGGAGACATGCATCGTTTTTTTTTTCTGTAGCTGTGTGTTGCCAGGGAAACAGAGCCAGGAGCAGAGCTGTGGGATCTGGACTTGTTTGTGTGCATCCTGTGTGTGTGTGCGTGTGCGTGTGTGTGTGTGCACTTGTGCCTGTGCCTGTGTGTATGTGTTTCATATCTGGCAGCCTAGGACATACTCACAGGTTGGTTGTTAGAGGGTTTCAACAACTTGAGATGCCCAAAAAGGGGGCTAAAAGGCTAGCAAAGTATTGTGCTGTCTCTGCTATCATTGGCAGCCGCCATATATGGCGGAGACGCTGCTACTTATACCCATGAGAAATTAGTGATGTGTTTTTGTATCTTGAAGACCTATGCCATGATTTTGTGAATGTAACTTTTCTGCACCTTCAGTATTTGTGTCCTTGTATGCTTTTCTCTATGTGGACATAAATACATTGTTAAAATCTGTGTGTGTGTGTGTGTGTGTGTGTGTGTGTGTGTGTGTGTGCATTTGTGTGTGCGTGTGTGTGTGTGTGTGTGTGTGTGTGCGTGCGTTTGTTTGTGTGTGTGTGTGTGTGTGTGTGTGTGTGTGTGTGTGTGTGTGTACGTGTGCGTGCGTGTTTGCAGAGTCTGGTAAATATTTATGACACTGCAGTCCCACATAAACCTGTAAAACCCCCTGCAGCTCCAGCTCACTGAGAGAGGTGTGTGTTATCCTGCAGCTTTAACTCCACACCCACAACAATGTGTGCGCATCCACTGTAGCTAAAGGGTGAACTGAGGACAAGCTTGTCCTCACTTCACCTTCTCGTACCTGCTAATGTTTTACAGAACACTGTTCTATGTTCTGTACAGTACGGCAAACATATTCACACAGATTCCCATAGAAAATGCCTCCTCCAGGAATGTCCCACATTAAAATCTGAATCCAAATATTACTGTGTGGTTCCCATGAATATGAATAACATATGGAAATGCGTGAGTCTGGGCTTCTTCTGCAAGGTAAATGAGGGAGAACTCTGTGGCATCGTTACTCAATTAAAATCCTCTACCTGTGACCCTCGACCCCGTTCCAGCTGGCTTCTTTAAAGAGGCTTTTGATCGCCTAGTTACTGATGTGTTACATAATAGTGAACTGCTCCATAGTTACGGACATTTCCTGGAAACCGCCTTCGTTAAACCATAACTTGGACCGCTCTGTCCTGAGAAATTAGACTTATTTCAAAGCTTCCTTTTTCCTTTTTAAGTGAGATTTTTTCTTTAAACAGCTTAATGAATACCTGAATAACAACAGCATTCGTGAAAAATGTCCGTCTGGTTTTAGATCAAAACACAGTACAGAGACTGCTCTAGTGAAGGAGTGACTGAGTGATTTAAGATTAAATGCTGACACTAACAATATGTCACTTATTATTCTTTAGAATCTAATGCTGCCTTTGACAGGATTGATCACGGTATTTGAATCAATCATCTTGAACACTGGGTAGCTGTCACTGACAGAGCTCTTAATTGGTTTAAAATGTACATAACTGAGAGAACATGTTTTGTCAGTCTAGGTGACTATGTTTCAAAGAAACTCGATATAGTGTGTGGGGTTCCTCAAAGATCCATTCTTGGCTGAGTCCTTTTCTCTGTATACATGCTACCATTGGGCAGTATTATTCGTAAACACGGTGTCAACTTTCACGGTTATACAGACGACACACAGTTATTTGTATCTGTTGATATACATCGATATATATCAAAAGATCCAGATGCCTTGCATTCACTGATGAACTGTGTATCTAGCATCCTAGACTGGATGAAGCACATTTTTCTGAAGCTGAATGAAGATAAAACTGAAGTTCTAGTTTTTTCCAGTGGAAAGAGGGAATAATTACATTACGGTCAAACCAGAGATGAAATATCTGGGTGTCAAGTCTAGAGAGAGTTGTAAATTCACTGCACATTCACTGCATAACTAAAAAAATTTTTCATCTTAGGAATTTAGCTTGGGCTAGGCATTTCCTCTCTTTTCAAGGTGCCAAGAAGTTGGCAAATGATTTGTTGCTTAGACGAATGTAATGCGCTTTTTACAAGGTTGCCAAAAAAGACTATTGATAAACTGCAATTAGTGCAAAATGAACAAGAACACGAAAGTCTGAACATATCACACCCATTTTAAGAAATGGCTCAAGACATTTTTTTTTTCTTGCTATTCTTTTCCTTTTTTTTTTTTTTTTTTAGTACTTTTTTCTTATAAAAAATGTGTTTCTGATTTTCTCCCATTTTTCTCCCAATTTGGTAGCCAATTAGACCCGCTATTTTTACGTCAATCCCCCCCTAGTAATGTGAGTACGCTGCCGTAGTCCTGCGACCGGTAGTGACGAAGCGAAGTGACGCCTCTTACGAGACCGTAACCCGGTACTACAGGGCCACTCTACGCAGCGAACGTCCTGTCGGCTTCCCTCCCCCCTCCCTGGGGCGGACAGCCAATCGCCGCCCCCTGGTGGCACTCCCGGCCAGAGCCGACACTTGGCGAGACGGGGAATTGAACCCCAGTCTCCGTGGCCAGCGTCGGATGTTGTAACCACTGGACCACGCGGGAGGCCTATAGTACTTTTTTCTGATTTTCTCCCAATTTAGTGGCCAGTTACACCCTCTATTTATTTTGATACCCTCCCCACACGGGTCTGCCGCTCGTCTGTACGAGGCAAGCTAATTCTCCGAGGGCAGTGAACTCCGCTTCCTTTGAGACGGAATTCACCCCCACCCACGTTCTGGAGACACCCTTCCGTGCTTCATGGCGGACCCGAGCCGGCTCACCCTCACCCTGGGGCGGACTCAAACGCCCCTTTGAGGACCCCACCAGGGCCGGTGTGACAGTCGCATTTCAGATTACTCTTGCTTTTCATGAGCTTTTTACCATTTTCATATATCCAGTTTTATTTATTTATGTATTTTATATCTTTTATTTCATTTTAATTCATTATTTTACTTCCCTTAACGTGTCGTGCTTTATTGATGTTTCATTGTTTTATTTGCTAGCTCTTAACATTCCTGTTTTTATATCTTGTTTTATCTTGTCATGGAAGAATAGTCATTCATGGAAGAATAGTGTTGCATCCCTCCAATAGAGTTTCAGACACTGGTAGAATCTATGCTAAGGCACACTGAAGCTGTTATGGCAGCTCATTGTGTCCCAACGCCATATTAAGACACTATGTTTGTGTTTCCTTTATGTTGGCAGTTAGCTGTGTGTCTTGTGAACAGTGGGGGTCACTCTAACTCAGTGGAGATTCCAGGCGATTTCCCCTAAAGGGAGAACTGGATGGGCTGTGCGCTGGACGTGTCTGTGGTCTCTTTTGAAACAGAGACCATATTACAGCTCACAGACACAACGTGCTTCTCACGATTTCCCCTCCCTGCATATCGCATTCCACTTCTAAAGGTGGGGACAGTAGGCCTTCTTCTCATCACATTGTTTGCTTAGAATCTATGCAGCTGGATTCATTTGCCATAAATTCTTGGTCAGTTCACCTTTGGAGCAGCTTAATGAAACAAAAGCAGTGCTCACTGGGGAATTAAGTCTACGCCCTTCAGACTTACAATCCATTTCCTCCACCACTATACCAGTGTATATGTACAGTACCAGTCAATAGTTTGAGTACACCTGCTGGAAACTAGGTTTATTTCATAACTGACAATGTTTTACACCTGATTTTCCACCAATGTTTCTGAAAATTACTAAAAACACATATAAACATAAGGAACATCAAAGCAATGTTCAAGAAAATAGAAAATTGTCTCTAAATCTCGGATTCCTCTAAATAGCCACCCTTTGTCTTGATAACAGCCTCACAAACACGGGCCGTTCGGTTAATGAGTTTCAGCAGGAAATCACCTGACATGTCTTCCCAGCTCTCCTGCAACAATTCCCAGACACACTTGTGGGTTTGCTTTGCTTTGACTCTTCTGTCCAGTTTGTCCCATAACAATTTCTATGGGATTGAGGTCTGGACACTGGGCAGGCCAGGCCATTAGTTTGAGTTGTCCTTCACGTTCCTCCTTCAACAGATAGCTCTTGCACAACTTCAAGGTGTGTTTCAGGTCGTTATCTTGCTGAAGAAGGAAGGAGTGCCCGATTAGCCGCAATCCAGATGGAAGGTGTACTCAAACTATTGTACAAACTTGTACTGTATATATACATGCCTTTTTGGCATGCGGAAAAAATAACAATGAGAAGGAATAATCGTGGGTGGTTTGGTTTTATTGAGCTGTTCTATGACATCATGCAGCAGCGTAGCGCCATGGTGACGCTCTCAGAAGCCTGGCCTCGGCCACGCCAAACGTGCAGGTGACTCATGTGTGCCCAGCAAGTGTTTTCTCTGGTTGTCAATCAGTTTTACTGCTGACAGGACGACCGCAAGGTTATCGCCTTCTGAAGGTTACAACGGCAGGGTGCTGTAAGTGTCACATGGTTGTCATGCACGTTCCCCAGCTGTAAACACGGCTAATTATGAAACTTGGATTCGGGGATCAGCATTTTACATAGTGGCCGTTTTATATGGTCGGGGAATAGTTTGGCGTCCTCCTTCACAAGGAACATTTTCCGTTGGGAGTCCAAAGACCAGCATTAAAAAAATTCCCCCCAGTTGAGCAAATTAGAAAGTTGTAAAATGATTTCCCCTGACCCCTTAAGCTGAATTCCTGGAAAAGGGCGAGAGGCGGACAAGAATAGCTCACTAAAACACGTTGGAGAAAGTTGTCCGGCACTTGTAAGGGTGACCGGGCGAAGTTTCAGGTCCTGTGCTGGCCAGCTCTGCATGTTGTTTGCAAGAGTAATGCTTAAGAAGGCTGTGAAAATGCGGTGTAATTCAGGGGGTCTCGTGGGATCTGGGGGCCAGTGGAAGGACACTCTTCACCAGCCTTAGTGTCCTCAGAATCCAGACCGTTCATACGGGACAGATCGGATCGTGGGGGAACAAAGGAAGGCAGGATCAGAGGAGATAAATCTAGACCAATCTATCAGTTGGGTGTGCTCGTCCTGTCTTCAGGTTAGGCTTGTCCTTAGCAAAATGGAAGATTACGAAAGGAAAGTACTCTGATCAAAGTGTTTGTCCATTTGTAGAGGCCACAGAACCAGTTATAACCAGATTGGCTGGAATGCACCTCTGAGAGGGAAGGAAAGGGGGGTAGGAAAGGGGGGTAGGAAAGGGGGGTGTTAATGGATCCAAACCCGTCAGCAAACTTTGATCCAAAGACGCAATGAGCACAGCGAGTGCTGAATGCAGGGACATCCGTTAACGGAATAGTCCACTGCTGGTCACGCTCTGGTTAGTGCTGAAGCCTGACCAGTCTGACCGGTTTTAACTGACCTCCCAAGTCATCACTACTGAACACAAATCCACCGGAACAGGGGACTTCATTCAGGTTACGAAACCGTGCGCTTCAGAAAGCCACACTGTCCAATACTGCTGTGTCTTAGTTTTATAAGAACAAGTAGCCACAGTCAGTACCTTTCGTAAGGGAACTTGTTCACTGCTGTGAGCACACTGTGCAATGAAGGCTCTGGTTGTGCTCATGTTGATTTTCATCTCAATCACAGAAGGATAGTGGAGCATTAGAGCCTCTGTCTCCCTGGCTTTGTTTTGGATTGTCAGTCAGTCAGTCAGTCAGTGGAGTAGACAAAGATATGAGAGTTTTTAATTTGTTTTTAACACTGCTACAAAAAAAATTGGTCCCCCTACTTTTTTTCATCATTAAGCTTCTACTGCTTTTTTTAACCCTTAACACACGATTGGCAACAAACACAGGCCATTTTAACAATCAACAGTTTTACCTGCGTTGACCTTCCCTGCTGGCAGCCAGCCCCACAACAATTAGCATCACAGTTACCCCCCCTGGGGCAGGGAGCGGCCCTTGTGACCTGAGCGGGGCCGTGACTCGCTAGCGTGAGCCTGACAGACTCACCGACCTCCCCTGAGCGTGGGGAACGGACAGCCTGACAGACTCACCGACCTCCCCCGAGCGTGGAGAACGGACGGACAGCCTGACAGACTCACTGACCTCCCCCGTGCGTGGAGAACGGACAGCCTGACAGACTCACGGACCTCCCCCGAGCGTGGGGAACGGACAGCCTGACAGACTCCCCGACCTCCCCCGAGCGTGGAGAGCGGACAGCAGACCCATGAGTCGCGCTAAAACACGCTCGCTGCGGTCAAGCAGCAGGAGGAGGAGCAGCTTGTACGGGTGTTTGCGTGCAACGAGCGCAAACAGAACTTTGCCCTTAAAGGCCTTATCATCGAGTCGAGTGCAGAAATTAAAAACCTCAAAGGAGTGCCTTGAACTTCTGAAGGAAAACAGCAGAGTGGACTCAGCGCTGAGAGGGCAGCGGGCTTGAGCAACAAACGTTTATTAACCACCGGGCACACGGGGAGAGCTAGTTCAAGGCCAAACCAAGAACGCTCTAAAAAATATCTACTTTACGTCCATTATTATATGATAAGCGGGGGACCCCTTCCCCCCCCACACGGCCCCCCATCCACTACCCCATCCCAGGCCGACACAACCACCTCCACTACAGTGGTTTGGGATTCCATTCCCACGATGTGTCGCTCTCCTCTCTCGGACACACAGTACACTGCTACCCTGGTGCTTTTGTTTTGGACATAAACAAGCAGCTGCCCTCCATGTTGGAAAAGTACACCAATGTAAGTACTATAGTTACACATATGGGTACAAATGGCATTGCTGTTCATCAATCAGAAGAATAAAAAAAAAAAAAAAAAAAAAAAACACAAATTCTGCTGAAAACTGTAAAAATCGAGCAGAAACAGGCTATTAATATCTAGCCCTCTCGGATGCTGCAAATGTTTCATAGACAGATTCACTTCTCAAAACAGACTTTAAGTTCTGCTTTCGACACCATAGGCCATACGATATTAGCGCAGAATCTCGTTAAGCTAGGTTGGTCGGTCTAGCTTAGGACATATTTCACTGGGCGACGTTTCCTTGTCAGCCTAGATGAGTATGTGTCAGAGCAGGAATCTCTGTGGACTGCCACAGGGGTCCGTTCTTAGTCCTGCTCTCCTCGCTCCACACACGCTCCCCTTAGGTTCAATTATTTGTGAATGACACACAACTATTTACAGTGGGGTCCAAAAGTCTGAGTCCACTACCACGGTCTGTTTGTTTTCATCGTTCATAAAAAAGGAACAGAAAAGTTTAACTTTTTTTTGTGGTATTTGTTACTCCAGAATGTTATAAAACACTGATTTGAAAGTTAGTTTGTTTGTGAAAGGCTGGTATGAACTTTAAATATCTATAAATATTTTGTTTGCACACCATTGCCTTTCATTTCCTCAAAATGTTGTGACAGCTTATTTTTCATTTCAGTTTTAATACATGGACACTCCTAATACAGTGTGAGTTGTTCTGGTCTTGTAACAATTAATACTGGATATTGACGTAATTAATATGGTCCTCTATGTGTTCTCGTTGCTACTGCAGGTGCTTTAATCTTGAAAAAGGACACTTCTTTTGCAAAAGTTTTTGCAGCTGTTTGTAATTATGTCAGCAGAAGTATTTAGAGGTCAAATTGTTCTCCTGAGTAAAGAATGTGTTTTAGTTTTTGATGAATGAAAATAAACAGATCTTGGTAGTGGACCCTACTGTATACCTCAACCCATTGATAAGCTGTTTTACAAGCATTATGATCTGGATGTCCCACACTTTTCTAAAACTGAATGAGGACAAACTCAGATTGGCCCTCAAAGCCCAGAGGGGAAAAACTAAGCAACAAACTTTATTACTACCCACTAAATCTGAAGTAAGGAATCACTTGTGATCTTCCGGAAGAGACTCAAAACCCACCTTTTCAGATTCCACTACCACTGAATTCTGTACACCTAGCTAATTGCTCAACACTATATACCCCTGCTTACTCCATTTATTTGAAAAAATAATAATAAAAATAAAAATAATTACTAACCTTTTCCTTCCCGGTGTTACAGGTATGGTACACAGCTGCCTGCAATGATGTCTGCAATGATGCTGTATTACTGCAGTGATCTCTTGCACAAACTATGATTGTTCCTACCATGTACTTATGCACATCTTGTAAGTCACTCTGGATAAGAGCGTCTGCTAAATGCTTAAAATGTAAAATGAAAATGTAGGAGTTATTCTCAACTCAAAACCTTAACTTTGAGAAACACATACACTTTGTTAGAAAAAGAAATCCTTCCAAGAGATCTATCCAGAGTCCGTCCTTTCTTAACCTTACAAAAGGCTGAGAAGCTGACACATGCCTTTATTGCCAGTCGCCTTGACTACCGCAATGCCTCATTCACAAGTTACTAGTCAGTTATCGCCAAAAATAATCCAGAGATAAACTTGTACATAATGTACGGCGAGGATTCTTACCAGGACAAAATAAAAGAGAGAACACGTAACCCCTGTACTTTTTAAACCTCCACTGGCTTACCTGTTGTCTTTTAGAGGTGATCTTAAGGTCATGTTAATGGAGGAGTTGGCATCTGCCTACATTAGAGACTGCCTCTCTGCCTTCTCCTTTGGTGATCCTTAGGGTGAGCTCTTATGAGGAGTGGTGAGGCAGCGTTCAGCTTTTATGGCCCAAAACTGTGGAATTCTCTGCAAGGCCATATCCGAGAGGCAGGAAAGGTCAACTCTGTTCACCCATTACACAGCAGTAATTCCTTGCAGATTACTGAAAATTGTGAAAACTAAATACATATCTATTTTCAGAAATATTTAATGGGATTTTTACGTTTTGGTTAGTAACATGTTTCATTTAAATTTCACAGGGATCTACGGGAGCCCCCGGTTCCCCCTGTGGCCCCTTGTTCTGCAAACTGATCTCAACCTAAAAAATATTTTGTAGTTCACTTGTTAGTCACACACTGTTAACCCTTTGATGGTCTGCTCAACCATTTTGGTAGAGCACATTGTGACTTTTGCCATTGCTTTTTTCTAGGTGAGACTATTAAAGGGTTAATCCCTTTCATGAATTTAAAAACTTCAATCAAATCCTCCCCTTGGTCTCATTTTGCTTGAATAAATTAAGTGTCTTAAGTCCTATCCTCTTTCTTTGAGGAGGCTACAAGTATTTTGACTTGAACCAGGCTTAGGATATTATATACTTGGGCTTTCAAAACCGGGAGGTTTGTTAGGCATGACTTCTCCCTGAAAAAAACACTCTGGCTATCCTTTAAAATACTATTATTTTCCAGGAATAATTCCAACTTGTCCCTAATAATACATTCCAGTATTTTACATGAGATGCAAGTTAGAATGACGGGCCTATAGTTCCCTGGGTCAGTACGGTCTCCCTTCTTATATATTTTTATTTTTATTTATTTATGGTTTATGTGATAGGGACAGATACAAATGCACATTGACAAATTTAATACACAATTATCAGATGTGTTGTACCATAGTGTTTGTAGCTTACGCTAATTTTCAACACCCATCTCGAGAAGGGCTTACATAACAGAAAAATAGAAACATTTACATTGACATTTTAGGCATTTAGCAGACAATCTTATCCAGAGCGACTTACACAGTTTACATTTCTTTACATACAATCCATTTATATCCAATCCAACTGGATATTTTAGGTTAAGTACCTTGCTCAAGGGTACAACAGCAGTGCCCCACCTGGGAATCGAACCTGCAACCTCTGAGTTACAAGCCCAGCTCCCTAACCATTACACTACACTGCCAGCATGTTGACATGTTGCACAGTACATGATTATACAGGATCTACTCGATTGAAAATGTGAATTCTTGTGTGATTTTGTGCATTCAAGTTCAGACATGATTGCATGTGTTATTCCATCAGCCATGACAGCTATTGGTGTTTCTCGTAAAGTTTTTAAAATCTTCTGCTAATTTCAGGTGATCAGGTAGTGAGTTGAGTTCCAGAACTTTGTACCTTTCACAGAAAAACCTGTCTGGCCACGGGATGTTTCACAGAATGGAACTGCAGCGACCTTTTACAGCTCCTTGAGTAGACCTACAAGAGCTTTGCAAAACATATTTGCATTGCAAAGAGATTGTGGAGCAAGCCCATTTATACATTTAAAAAGAACTTCACATATGCAAACTCTGAAAACGTTTAAAAGCTTAGCATTTTGTGCAATGTGGCAGTGATGGTACCTTCGCTTTTTATCTAGGGTTTTCAAAGCATGGTTTTAAAGTGACTCTTTAAAGTGACCTGTTTACTGGTCTGGTTGGTTGATGTTAAGCAGTAAGACAGATCTACATGATTCTTGAATTTAAAAACAATAAAGGCATCTCTGCAACATGTCGCAGAGCACTCCTCTGCAATTTATACTTCTGCGCAACCTACGCGACATGGTGTCCTTACACTTCTGTACACTAGTAGGCGTAAATGTATTGAACAAGGTCGGTAAAGTTTTCATGAAAGCAGGGAAACCTTCAAACTTCTTCAGCCAATCTTTCCTGAAGATGGTTCATTTTATACCGTGTTGAACAAATTATGCTAGCCATCTATATCGTTAGCTACTGTTAGCGAGCTTTATTTGGCCGTGATACCAGGTTTCTAGCTAGCTAGATATCGATAGTTTTGCTTAGCTAACGTTGACATAGATATATACAGGTATGGTATGCAGCTGCCAACAACGATGTCTATCACTGTATTACTTCACTGATTTATGTATTAATGCACATCTTGTAAATTGCTCTGGATAAGAGATAATGTACTGTCAGTACAATAGACTTTAACCTTTGGAAAAAAAGGAAGTACGCCTGTCATGAAAGCAGCTTGTGTGCGAGCAACTCACCTTTATAGCATTAAAATACTAGAGTAAATTCACGTGGAACAAAGGAATGCTGTGCAACATCTACGTGACATGTTATGAGTTAGATTTTTGTGCTATGCAACATCCTCTGCAACACCCTCTGCAACATCAACGCAACCTCTGCGACGTGTTGCAGAGGATGTCGCTCGCGTGAGCATGTATAGGCCTTAAGGCACTGTCAAAAGGCAAGCAGTTTCTTATCAATCTAAAACAACTAAGGCTAGCCTTCACTGCTCTGCTGATATTTTTAGTGTGTTTATCAGATTTTAGCTGACGGTCTTAAAATTATCCCTAGGTTGTTGATATCTGTTCTTTGTTCAATTGGTTCACCATTGATTGTGACACACATTGATTATGTAACAGGTAGCTTTCTAGTAGAAAAACAGATTGAGGTTTTTTTCACATTTAATGTCAAACAGGAGACATCTAGCCAATCAGATAAGACTGATTGGTCTGTTATTACTGGTCAGTTCGGCATCTCCAGATTTAAAAACAGGCGTTACAATGGAACTTTTCTATCCTTCAAGAAAATGCAGCGTCTAAATTATATATCTCTTTTGAGTATGTGGTGGTTAAATTGCTGTTGGTAGCATTTCAGTGTTTCTGTTTGTCCAACTTCCCTCATTTTAAAGCTGTTTGTTTCATCCCTATTAGTAACCCTGTCAATAATTTCAGTTTGAGTAAAATTCATAGCAAGCTCCTTAGTGGATTGGATAAAAAAACGAATTTGAATGAATTTGCCACTTGTCCATAGTCAGAGATCAGATTCTCTCAAATTTGTAGTTATTTTATGGTTTAACGTGAGCTTGTGGTTTCATTAAACGATTTATTTGTTTCCATATCATTGTACCATTCCCTTTGCCTCTTATGACTTTCATGTAATATTTGGCTTTTGCATTGCCTAATTCCTTTACTACATGGTTTATTCATTATTCAGTTATTCAAAGAAAAACTAAATCCTTATTAAAAAAATAAACATTTTTCTCAAAAACATCCCTTATGCTCTAAAACATCCTGTGTATTGGATGTCCTTGTAGGCATATTTACAACCTCTCTGCTGATAAAGCTCTCCATAAAGCAACCGTTTAGGATAACGGCAATATACTTATTATTATAAAGCAAAGCTCCTTTCTTATTCCTAATACACTGAACCTTTCCTTAACTACAATATTGAAAAAAGCGATTATGATTTTCAGGCGTATAATAGTCCAGAAAATCATGTTTTTATAATGCATGAAAAGCGCTTTTATTTTGAAAGTCAGTGGGTAAACCCAACCGGAAGTCGGATTGTTGAGCTGGCTTCACGATGCTTATTATGTTGTGGTGGGTGGCGTCGTCAACACTATAAACGCTCCTCTACATAATTCGTCATCAGACGGATTTTCCTTTAGGAGAACAGGTAAACAATCCGTATATGCGTGGCACATCTCCGGCAGAAAGGCTTTATTGGTAAGAATATTTTAATCAGTTGTGTTGGCTCTATTTCGTTTGTGCGGGCTATTGTTGTCGGAACCGGCTTAGGGCGGTTTGAGCTCTCTCTCTGGCGAGAGTTTTAAAATTTAACCGCTTTAAAATCCAATAGTTTACGTTACGCTGACATTTCATTAAAATGGCTTTGACGGCGATTTTTGTTAAACTGATTTACCTAACTGCTTAGTGTTATATCATCCTTTGACGCGAGTAGCTGGCTAGTTACTGCTTTTATTTCCCCAATAATACTTTACGCGCCTAGAGCTTATAAATTGAGTAACGTAAATTAAATGTAATCGATAACGAAACGAAACAACGGTAAACCGTTATCCGGGGCGAGCTCGCGTTAACGCTCGACCAGCCGTTAAACTGCTGCATTGCAGCTGACGAGCCTGGCGCTTGGCACATCGGCACAACTCTGTTCCTACAGATTACTTTTAAATACAAATAGTCAAAAAATGCTTCCAGGTAATCAAATGATGTAAATTGTAATGGCAAGTTGTTGGTCTTCTCTTCGCTATTCCGTGTTTACAGAAAGCAAAACGGCTTTTTATATTTTCCTAGAGAGGGGTAAATAGTGTGACTTCCTACGCATCGGCTAAAAAAGCTGATGGGGGAAGACCTGGGTCCTATTGAGCTCATTCTCTCGGCTAAACTTGGGTTTAAAACGATTAACTTGTTGGTTTCTCCGTTTTTAATAAGCCGTTGAACATGTAAACATCTGATCAATCTTCATTTAATGGGTAGTTTAGCCTGAAAGAATATGAAAATAGAATGTAAAAATCGGGCTGTACGAATGCCATGCATTTTGTGGCGTTTTTAAGCCCTGCGGGAAAACCCGCCACGACGTAGCTGTGTTGTTTTACATGCGCTGTATTTAAATAAATAAAAATATATGGTTTTCTTAGCTGACCAAACATGACGATGTAAAAACGAGAAACACAGCGAAGTTTATATTCGGAATTGATGTGTTTGTGTTACCTAGTAGTCAAAAATGTAGTAGGCGAAGAAAAAGGGAAAACATGTTTAATTTATTCAATTATATCGTTAAAATGAATTTTTTTTAGAACAAATAAACGATTCATATTAATAATATAAAACAGTATGAACAATACATTGTCCCTCAGAACGAAGAATCCAGGCAATAACACTTAATAAGTCAAAAGTCACGTTAAAAATGAAACGTTGCGTCGTACATAGTAAAACTGGGCGGCGTCTCCAAAACACTTATAATTAATGTTGCGGGGGAGGGTGAGAAACAATTGCACTGTAAATATTCTAGTGAACCAAAGTTACGATTACTTGTAGAGAGCCTGGTAATACCTCAGTACTACTGTTCGTTTACCCTCAAATAATATCGCTTTGTTGTATTTGATTTACTGGCAAGTCAATACCATTCATTGACATTTATTTCATAAACTACGGTACATAGATTAAGTTGATTTTTTTTTTTATAAGCCCAAGCAGTATAATTATAAAATGTAGTAATGATGAGTGACAATAATACAAATTTGGTGGTATTCCTTGCAAACAAAATGATGTTGTGACAATCAGATCTGTGCATGTCTCATTTTTCAAGGCAATCCCTTTGCAGCCTCAAAATGGAGCCCTTTTTTGTTGACGTTTCTTCCAGGTTGGTCGGTGCATGGCATCTGGTCGTACAGGCAGCTAGCTGTTAGCCATGGATTTCATCCAAGTCACCCTCTCTGTGAGAGGATCAACATCCCTCGGTAAGAGTAAAGCACATGGGCTCTGGTGTCTGTTCCTATTATGAAAAGGTTTCCGGGAACTTAGTCTAAAGGCAGAGAGGACAAATCAGTCTCAGGAATTTGGCAAATGGCAGAGTTCATGTTTATTACTCCAAGAAATTGCGATTCATGATGAAGTTTATTTTGGCAGCCCTAGTCTCCTTGCAACAGACACCACTTCCATATAAAATTGCTTTATATTCACTGAGTGCTGCCAAAGAAAAAAAAAGATTTTAAAGACGCACCCATCCTGTTAAACTCAACTTTGCAGTGTAAAGGTGTCAAATTAAGAGTTATGATGTCGAGACCTGCTTTCGCGTAGTAATGTCTGAACTCTTCCGTCCCCCACAGGTGAGCAGATAGCGGTGGTAGGGAGTTGTGACGCCTTGGGAAACTGGTTTTCTCAAAGAGCGGTGACTCTACAACCCCAGGAGGATGATGGGTAAATATTTTTTATCCGTAGACAAGTTTTCAAGGTTAATATATATATATTTTTTAAATATATATTTTTTGCATTACTGGCAATAACTGCACATCCCATCCCCCCCATCAGAACCTTGTGGAAACAGACTATCTGCGTGCCAAGAGCCGTTGAATGTAGTTACCGGTATTTCAAAGGATTCTTTCTGGAATCAAAGGTGAGATTGTTTTTCATCTTTCAGGCACACCTTTACCTGTTTGAAAATGGCTGCGTGTTCAGATCTTAAAGCATTTAATTTAATATGCATTCTTTTAAATTTGTCTTGTGGGCATTCGTGTTATAATGTGATTTTTATGTTAATGGTGTGAATGGGCTGAATGCACTTTCTGTAAGTCGCTTTTGGTAAAAGCATCTGCTAAATGATTGTATTGTATTGTATTGTATTGAAGAGAGTATGTTTGCTATCTGAACGCCAGTGGAGACCAGTTAGCAGCTGCTAACACAGTGAGAGCGGGAGAGAGACATTGATACAGATATCTTTGGCTGGATGTTTTCACTGTCACACACAGTGGCAGCACTTGTGGGCATTTAGTGGGTGTGGAGTTTATACACTCACACATTCCTGTGGAGTGTCATTCTGCCCATTGCCAGCCCCACACATGAGCCCTGCCTGTGGAAGCATCACCTCCCACCTCTTTTTCTTTTCTTTTCTTTAATGATTTTAAGAAATTCAAACTGTTTTTAATGTTTTTCTTTTTTAATTTATTTATTTATTCAATTTTCTGTCTAATTAACTGAAGCTTCTGAGGAAGCACTTGCTAGCATCGCTTGAAGGATTTTTCTTCAGTGCTGTTAGAGGATTTGTAGAGGAAATGCTGAAGTCCTTTTTTCCTTGTTAATTTGATTCTACAGTAGAATGTCAGTTTTGTTAGGAGGATGATACAGAGTTAATTTCCATGACTAATTGATCCACTTTTCAGATGTCACCCAGTCGTGGCTGGCTGGCTGGAAGATTGGTGAATATTTCCAGCTCAAATCTTTTGTTGGAGAACTGTGTTTTTAGTTTAAAACACCACAACAAACACTGAGACCAAAGTGATAAATTCTTTATAGCCTATATAATCTTAACACTTAATATTGAAATTACAGCATGCAGGTGGTCCATGTCAAGTGATAGTCAATAAGTGGGAGACCCATCAGCATCCAAGAGCATTGAACTCAGGTATATACATGCTCTTGGGCAACAGTGACAATTGTAGGGGGCCTCGGGTGGCGTAACGGTCAAAGCATTCGCCCGGAATGCAAGTTGCCCACCGCAGCCGCGGTTCGAAACCCGGCTGCACCAGTCCGGCTCTGGCCGAGAGCCCCGATCAGGGGGCGGCGATTGGCTGTCCGCCCCAGAGGGAGGGGGGAGGGTGAGCCGGCACGAGCTCGCCGAGAAGCGCGAAAAGGCATCCCCTGTACGGGGGAAAAACTGGCCTGCCTCGCGACTCGTGGGGCGGGTGAATTGAAAGAAATAGAGGGTGTAATTGGCTACCAAATTGGGGAGAAAAACGGAAAAAATCTGAAACAAAAATAAATGGAAAAAAACAATGACAATTCTTCCCCAACGATATTCACTTTGAGGTTGCATAGTCAATGGGGAGGGGGGCTGGCTGGCGGGGGGGGGCTTGGTTTGGGCTGTCTTATCTTCTTTGTGGCTTCAAATGTGAGGCATTTTTGCACTGCTTAAGCTGGCGGGGGCTCAGGGTGGATGAAGGCAGTCTCTCCCCTTCACACTAAATACATATTACTGCTCATTAATTAACACTGAGGGGGGACTCCCAGCTCTTGCTGCCTGCGATCCACACCCCCTCCCGCAAGAGGAGGTCAAAGTGCCATCACCAGTTTTCACAGTTGCAAAAGACAGTACCAGTGTGATTGGGAGTCCGTATCCGTTAGTGTGTCATAGCGACACATGGGGCGAGGGTGTAGCCATTTTGTAGTATGTTTGGGGAAGCGCTGTTTTCAGTGAGGAGCTTGGACAAATGGCGCAGTGCTGTTTGTCTTGTATTTAAATGCAAAATCAAAACTCCAGGCAGTAAATACCTTTTCAAACTAAAGCTAGTGATCCTGTAGATCCAGTTTAAAAGCATTGTTCTTGAGTTCCGGTTAACTAGAGTTGCAGTAAACTTGTATGAGCAATTTAAGTGCAAAGCATTTCCATTTCCACTTTATTGGTTACGTACATTTAATTTCTTAAAATGGAATGAAAAAGAAAACTGAAGGGCAATACTAAAGGTTCTCAACAATACTCATGTCATGAGTGTCTGTCATGAACATCCTGTGGTTGTGTCCTGTTTCCTCTTTGGGAGTTATTTTAGCAAACATGAAAAAACTAAATTTAACTTGACTGGAAATTGGAATGTTCTGCACCACAAAGTGTTGAAAGGTTGTTGTTGAAATGCTTTTAGTTTCCTTGGTTGTAATGCTTGTCTTTCATTTCAGAATCAGACCTTGTTATTGACGATGGGCAGTTTGGCTTTTACAGTAAGCGCTATTTACATTCTGTACAAATGTTCCCTCATAAATTAACTGTAAGATGATAATGGAAGAAGTTAAATGTGTGGCGAAAGTATTCTTCACATATTTTTTCTTTTTACAATGAGAAAATGTGATGTAGGTTATTACTGACATGGAGTGTGTGGCAGTGTGGTGATGTGCAGTGTGTACTGATGTGTTGATTGAGATTATGATGGTGATTTTATGATTTCATATGATTGAGATTATGATGGTGATTATGATTTCATTATGATGGTGATTATGATTTCATGTAGACGATATGGAGTCCGTTACTGGGTGTGATGATTGAGATTATGATGGTGATTTTGTAGACAATGTGTGTGATTTTGATGATGATGATGGTGATTTTATACACGATGTGTGAGATGATGGTGATGATGATGATGATTGTGATTATGATGTGAGATGATGATGATGATGATGATGATGATGATGGTGATTATGATGTGTGAGATGATGATGATGATGGTGATTTTGTAGACGATGTGTGAGATGATGATGATGTGATGATGTGATTATGATGATGGTGATTTCGTAGACGATGTGTGAGATGATGATGATGATGATGATGATGATGGTGATTTCGTAGACGATGTGTGAGATGATGATGATGATGATGATGATGATGATGATGATGATGTGATGATGATGATGGTGATTTTGTAGACGATGTGGAGTGCGTGGACTCTGGGTGGCTGACGTGCCAGACAGAGATACGGCTCCGGCTGCACTTCTCTCAGAAGCCTCCAGTATCCATTACCAAAAAGAAATTCAAGAAGTCCAGATTCAGGTACAGCCCTGTGGGGGGGTCTTGTGTCTTATGTGGGGTTTTGAGTGAAAAAATACTGAAGGCCCTTGATACTGTCAATTTGCACATCTTGTGATTTTTCTTTTTGTTTATATGCAGCTTGGGGTGTGTGTGCGAAATCTGTGCAGCGCTTTTTACATTAAAAAAAAAAGTGTTATGAGGTTTTTGCTGATTTCATTAGATATATTGTGTATTAATGTGAATGAATGTGGATGCAGGCTGAAGCTGAACCTGGAGGGCTTTGAGGAAGAGGAGGAGGACGAAGAGCTGAGCCCCACCTGCTGGAACAGGATGGCGAGCACGCTGGAGATGAGCATGATCAGCAGCAACGGCTACAAGTCCCGCCACTCGCAGCCCGAGTGCGGCTACGCGCTCGAACCCTCGCTGTGGACCGAGTACAGCATCCACACCATGGACCCCGACAACCTGGAGCTCACCTTCGAGTTCTTCGAGGTGAGTCATGTTATCGTGTGACATCATTGCATTTCCAAGAAGCCCTGGTGTGCATTTCACGAGGTAGAGGAAGTGGGTTCATAGGGTGACAGGGCACAGTTGTTCAACCAATGAGCAGAGAGAGGGCTGGGGGGTGAGGCACAGCTGCCAATAAATGAGAGGAGTGGGGGCTGGGAGGTGGGGCACAGTTGTTCAACCAATGAGCAGAGAGAGGGCTGGGGGGTGAGGCACAGCCGTTCAGCCAATGAGCAGAGTGGGGCTGGGGGGTGAGGCACAGCCATCAGCCAATGGGCAGAGTGGGGCTGGGGGTGGGGCACAGCCCGCTGGATACTAACCTGTGGCCCTGCCTGCAGGAGGACCTGAGTGAAGTGGTGCTGGGCGACGGTCACCCTGGTCACATGGGCATGGCGTGCCTGCTCTCCTCCTCCTTCCGCGAGAGCGGCCGCAACACGGGCGTGGTCACGCTGCCCATCATGAGCCGAAACTCCCGCCAAACCATCGGGAAAGTGCGAGGTGAGCCACCATCACCGGCGTGTCGCAAGCGTCTCAGAAAAGTGTGTGTGTGTGTGTGTGTGTGTGTGTGTGTGTGTGTGTGCTCAGCTCACGCCGTGGAGAGCATGCCCTGTGTTCTGTGTTCTGTGTTCCTGCTTCCAGAACATCACCCACTTCATGACCCACTGCTTATGTATGTAGCCTAAACATATGGTTTAATGTGGAGTTCATTGTTTTTCCACATCTGTCAAAACCACTGCATGTACACTAGGGCGCTCGCTCGCAATTTTGATGCACTTAATGATGCACAGAGAAAACCTGGCGCTATAAAAATCAGTTCAATATATCATTACATTACAGGCATTTAGCAGACGCTCTTCTCCAGAGCGACTTACAGTTTCACATTTTCTTTTTACATACAATCCATTTATACAGCTGGATATTTACTGAAGCAATCCAGGTTAAGTGCCTTTAGCTCAAGGGTACAATGGCAGTGCCCCACCTGGGATTGAACCTGCAACCTTTGCGTTAGAAGCCCAGTTCCTTAACCATCATGCTATCACTGCCGCCTATCAGACACACATCACTGTTTAGGGGCCGCACATATTGAATTAATAGCCCAGTATAAATAGGTCTTGTCAGATCTTTTACATTGAAAATGCCTGCAAGCTGTAAAATGTGTGTTTCTGGCCGCTCCAGTGGACTACATCGTCATCAGGCCCATCAAAGACTTAATGTGCGACATGCTATGGTTTTTTGATATACAGATAAATAAGCATAATCCATAATTCAGGTCCCAATGTATATAATGGGCACAATAGAGATACATTACAGAACAGACCGAGAGATAAATAAATAGTAAATAAGTAAATACAAATATTTTTTTATATTTTCAAGCTGTTATCACACTGTTCTACAGCAGTAGAGTGCTTCAAAGATTGTTAATCTATAAATGTAGCATTTGCACACACACGCTCTTATTTTGAAAGGAAGTCTCAATGAGGGTATTTCCTGCTGCTGCCTTAAAGGAGCTTTTACCTGGCTTGACCTGACCCGGTATACACTAATACAATGCTTTTAAACATGTGTACAGGAAAAGGGGAGAGAAGGGGCACGTCGTCCTGTGAAAATGTTGACTATGTGAAAATTACAGGCTATTGGTTTGAAATAATAGTGGTTAAACGTACTCTATAATTCTATAACAGTGGTTCTCAACCTCAGTCCTGGGGACTCCTCTGTGCGTTCTGGTTTTTGTTCCAAACAGAATTGCAACCTCTGAATTGTAACTAGCGATTAATTGTTATTAATTACAACTTTTAATTAATTAATTACTTTAAAAAAAAAAAAAAAAAAAATAAATAAATTTTTTTTCTCCCAATTTAGTGGACAATTATGCCCTCTATTTCTTTTGATTTTGCCCTCCCCCACAAACTCGCCGCCCACCCCCACAGGACAAGCTAATACCTCGAGACAATGTCAGTCTTGTCAGATCTTGCTGCTTTGGTTTCAGAATTGTATCAAACCATGAAAATGTTTAGGATCCCCCGTTTGCTTACAAGCAATCCAAGGCAGTAAAACGAGGGGTTTCACCAAACGAAGGAGCAACAAATGGCTTTTCAAACCTTTCTTTAAAACCCCTGACACTGGAGTGTGCTCTTATCACTAAGCATGTATTCAAACACTCCGGGCAAGCGCCTTTACCATTACGCCACTCAGGGGCCAATCTGGTTTTTATGTTTCATCTCACAACCCACATCAACCCCTCTCACCTCAACAGCCTCCTGGCCCACGGTTTGGGAAGCACTGTGTCGCTGTACCTAACCAGGGCCTGTAAAATGTGTGTTTCTGGTCGTTTCCAGTGAACTACATCGTGACCAGGCCTGTAAAATGTGTGTTTCTGGTCGTTTTGTTGCAGTGGACTACATCGTAACCAGGCCTGTAAAATGTGTGTTTCTGGTCGTTTTGTTTGCAGTGGACTACATCGTCATCAGACCCATCAAAGACCTGACGTGCGACATGCGCTTCTGCTTCACCAAGTACTGGAAGAAGCGGGTCGCCCTGGACGTGGGCCACAGAGGGGCGGGCAGCTCACACCACACCAAGTGAGTCCCTCCACACCTGCACACCTGCTGTCCCTGCAGCCAAACCTGCTGTCCCTGCAGCCAAACCTGCTCCGAGCGACCGCTAACCGTCGACAGAATCCTACTGCGATAAGCAGACGAGGCCAGCTTTGATCTGTGGTTTGAACCAGAGTCAGTCCCACCACTGAATCTTCGTTTTGAGCAACTTGTTGAAGTGTTGCTTACATTTCCTTTGTACTAACGTGACGTCATGAGTTTGGGGACTGAAGTGGAAAGTGAAAGTGATAAGAGACGTGCTTAAACAGACTTCTTTCCTACAAGAGCTTGATACAGGCTACTCAGGTCTTGTGTTGATGATTTCTTTAATATCTATGATATTTGTTTATGGTTGATTTTGTTTATGATTATTATTTTATTTTTTTTACTTTCTCTTTCTTTATTGACTCGAAATATCCAGTTATTATTATTTTTACATTGTTGTTACGGCCGGATCAATTTGGTTGTAAAAAATGCTGGCAATCAGTATCAGCCATAAAACTCCAGATTAGTGCCTCCATAGTGTATATGACTTTCTGTACAGTGCGTGCGTCTGGGACACAGCAGTGTTAAATAAAACTGACACGGACTGTTGACTATCAGTACTGCAACACCTACACTTACAGTACACTTATAGAACACTGCATAGACGTTTACATTCCTACTGCACTTTTGTTTGTATGTTTATACTCCAACTGTATTACACTTCTGCCATAGTGAGCCACTGCAATTCAGGATATGTGCAATATCTGGAAGTGCAATATCTCATCAAAATAATGTAACTTTTAACTCTTAACTTTTTAACAGCAAATGTTCACATTTCATTTTATTTATTTATTTAATTTTATATTTAGAACCTTCATTTGTTTCTTGTTTCTGTTGTGTTTTTGTTTTTGTTATTGGTAAATGTACCGTCAGGATTACCACTCAATTTCGTTGTGCAATGACAATAAAATAAATCTGAATCTGAATCTGAAATGTGAGGGGAGTGTGATGTTGCTGTGTGGTGACTAAGTATGTTCCTCTTTTTTCAGACACACCAGAATTAGGGAGAATACCATTGCCTCTATCAAAAGTGCTGCCAATCATGTGAGTGACCAAGTCTTGTGCATTTCATGGTATTTGTTTGTCAGGGACCACGTGCAGTAATATATGCCATGTAGCATTTAGACTCGCTAAAGTCCAGCATTTATCCAAAGCGACTTACAGTAGTGAATGCATACATTTTTCAGTATATGTGGTCCCAATGGGAATTGAACCCACAACCTAAGGGTTGCCAACGCTGTGCTCTACCTACTGAGCCACACAGAACCATTTACCGTAAATAGTGACATGCATTGCACCATATTTGGCTCGTTGTTTGCACTTTTCCACAGACTCACAGAATTAGTTACAGGAATGTTGAGCTGCACCCGTGGGGGCCACGGAGGGGGCTCTTAATCAGCTGAGAAATAATGTTATAAAAAATGGCATTTAGAAGATTTTAATTAAATAGCTAATCACGGCGTGGGTGGCTTTGAAACCTTTGCTCTGTGGTAACACTTTGAGCCATAAACTCCAAAACAATTACAACATTTTGAATTTGAACAGCTTTTCATTAACCATAAAACAGTAGCTGTTTCGACAGATATTGATGTCATTATGCTTACACTTATTAAAAGTCACATTGATTCACATCATTTGTTAGTCTGTGCTATTACCTATGTAGTTCAAATGCATGTTGTACGTCGATCCGGATAAGAGCGTCTGCCAAATGCCTGTAATGTAATGTAATGCTGCAGTAACTACAGTACTGTATACAACATCATTTATGTGAAGGAAGACACTTGCTGGTATATTACTGCAGCTGGTCTCTTGGTTGGCCTAGTGGACTGGTCTCTTGGTTGGCCTGAGCTGGTGTAACACAAGCTAGTGTTCATAGCTGTTTAATAAATGTGTATGTCTTCTCATTGTAATTGACTAACTTAATAAATTGACCTAATTATTGATTGAGCTGGTGGTATCACAAATGCTAGTTTGTTTAATCGGGTAAGTTGTTTAGTTTGTGTTTGTTTGTGACATCACAGGCCTCAACATTTCTTTTTGTGCCACTTTGACTGCGTTCAGGTTGCCTTCTTTGATTGTCACTGTTACACAGTTCATGTGGAGTGTGCATTGCTTCCTCCTGCATTAGCATGCTGATTTCTTTTTTCACATTGTAGGGGGCAGCATACGTGGAGTTTGATGTCCATCTGTCCAAGGACTTTGTTCCCATTGTGTATCATGACCTTACCTGCTGCATCTCAACCAAAAAGGTGAAACTCGAAAGTGACAAACAAGCTTTAGAACACTGGCTAAAAAACATGCACCTTAAGTTTGAGTCTCAGCTGTGATGCACTTTGTCTTTAAATGTGGGTGACATAATTCTGTGTTTCCGCGACTGCTTAAATGTTTTGTGTGAGAATGAAAGAAGTGACTCTTGTTTAAATTCCTTGCTGTGAGGACAGCGGTTGGTTCGTTTGGAAAGAGGCTGCTGTGTGGAGATGATCTTTTCATCTGTTTGCCTCTGCACTTGTTCACAGAAAAATGATGAGCATTCTCTGGAATTAATCGAAGTTCCTGTGAAGGATCTGACGTTTGACCAGCTCCAGCTTTTAAAGGTAAAAACACATTAATACACTGGCATATTTATTGTACAAATATCAGCCATTTTATGTCCTCCAGCCATTCCAGGTACTACCAGCACTCCTGATTCAACTAAGTGATGTGTTGACTAGCTGAACTAGGTGTGCTGGTGGTGGAATTGAACAAATGCATGGAATGGCTGGAGTGCCTCGAGGAGAGGTTTGGAAATGGCTACACTAACACAGTGTATCATCGTATAAATCATAATTTTGCATCAACAAGGCAATTCTCAGTGAGCAATAGCCCGCCTAACCGGATTTTTAAGATGTGGTGTTCAAGCTGTCATAGAGAAATTTGAGGAAACTGGGCAAGTTGAACACGGAAAACACAGTGGAACATCCAAAAAGCTGTCTGCATGTGATGAACAGCCCTGAGAGTCCACTTCCTCGAGGGACAGAAGGAAATCCAGTGAAGTGCTTGCTCAGCATCTGGCACCAAAATACACGCTTCGACCGTGAGAACAAGTCTTACAAGAAATGCTCTTGTAGGACGTGTTGCAGTTAAGAAACGGTTCTTGAGGAAAGGCAACAAGCAAAAGAGATTTGTGTTAACCTCAATGTTACATAGTGTTTTGTAAACACTTACTGCTCAGATAAATGACTTTAATTCAGATGTTTCAGAGTGGCCTAAGACTTGTGCACAGTACTGCATATAACCAACCTATCCCCTTATAACTCAAAGAAAATCCAAAACAGCTCAATCCAAACGAATTGGTGAGATTTCAGTTGTCACTGCCATAATGCAAAACCAACCCCTTCACACGCACCATTCCCAAACACAGTGACTGTGGGTGTGGGATGAAAAGCAGGCAGTGAATGGGGTTAGATCTATTCAGAGATTCTCTAGAGTCTTCAGAACAAAAACACATTGATGCCAGGAACGAACATCACCTTGTAAAACCGGTTTGGTCTGGTCTGTGCTGTGGCTCTTCAGGGCATTAAAAATGCACATCTACAAAGAGCCATACATGGAGAAGCTGCATCTCTCTCACAGTGGAGAGTCATTTACTCTTTACTTGGCGGCGTTGGCGTTAAACTCTCAGGGCCTGTCTCACAGACCCCTCTCGTGTTTAAGGCACGTGGAAAGTTTCTGATTAAGCCGTCATGCTCAGATGTGCTTTCCTGTTTGTGTTTCAACAGCTGGCCCACGTGACCGCCATGAAGGTGCATGACCAAGGTACTGACCAGCGAGCTTAATCACGATCACAATCGCCGCTCACAGAGCGCACGTACAAAAGGCTCTGTCAGCAAGCGTGACCGGCAAGCTTTTGTACAGCTGACCGAGCACGTCCCATTTCTCATTGTTCAAAATCTGCTTACTGCGGCGGATTTTTACATTCATCTGTTTGTCGTAGCAACAGCCCCCCCCATGCATTCGGGCCAAATCTTCTTAGTTCCTGTGGAAACCAGTTTTGGTGAGGCAACCAGATTTGCGTGCCAAGGTGCTTGTTATGGCTCGTCGAGCAAACAGCACCAGCACTGATCTCAGGTTCAGCCTTTACCTCCTGCCAGACATTCACACCCCTGACACATTCTCCAGAGAACAGTGTTTTTACACACCTGACACATTCTCCAGAGAACAATGTTTACGCCCGACTCATTCTCCAAATAACAATGTTTACGCCCGACTCATTCTCCAAATAACAGTGTTTACGCACGACTCATTCTCCAGAGAACAATGTTTACGCACGACACGTTCTCCAGAGAGGGTCCAGAAATGTTCCATGCTAATGGCTTACACCCCCTCCCCCCACCCCACCCTACTCCCAGATGTAGTATTATTTTGTCATGTTTTGTTCTTCTACTGTGACATTTGATTTGGCAGTAATTTAAATGAATAAATAATGTTGAGCAAGATTATTAAAAAAAGAGAGAACGAAAAGCCCCAGGAGCACTGGCTTGTGTAAATGTCTTGCTCAGTGAGTTGAGCACGTTGGTGTTTAAGATTGGTTTGGTAAACGGGGAAATTGTGTCTGATTCTCCCAGAGCTCCAGGATGAAGAGGAGTTCATCGCTGAGCATCAGCCTTTCCCCTCCCTCCACCAGGTGAGCTGCTCATTCGTAATGGTCTCCTTTTACTTTAAAGTGTTTCTCTTTGCTATGATTGATTGTCAAAATGTTTTCTCACACAAAAGTCCAAGCTCATGTGACATTTCGGTTCTTTAAAAGAAAAAAATCTGTGTCTATTTTACAGATCTTTCAAGCTGTCCCGGAACACGTGGGGTTCAACATTGAGCTGAAGTGGATCACACAGCTAAAGGTACGCGCAACGTTTATCTGATGGCCAAGTCTGGACCTGTCATAATCCATCTGATTATTCTGTCTGTCCCATCTCATACCCTCCCTTCTGACTACAAGCTTTTATCCTCCGGCAGACGATACTGAGTCCCTAGGTGCAAACAATCGATTTAAAAACTAATTTGTGCCCATGTCGATCATAATTTTAAACAGCAACGCAGTATGAGGCCATAGGGACTGTGCAATAGTTTTATGATGTGTGATGGTTGTGCAATATGTTGCTCCAGCGTTATTGGTGGCACAATGTATGTATGTTTGTTTGTTTGTTTGTTTGTATTATGTATGTAAGAATAGATGGACGATTTGATACATGCCTATGGGTTTTTGTAAGGCAGCGACACTGAGTCCAAGACAAGTTTCCCTATGGGGACAATAAAGTATATCTCATCTTATCTTATTGAATGACATCACTGAATTACGATTTGCATAATCAAACTGATTGGATGGCATTGCTTAAACGTGATTGGCTGTGTGTGTTTTGTTACAGGACGGGTCCTGGGATGGAAACATGTCATCGTACTTTGACATGAACCTGTTCCTGGACATCATCCTCAAATGTGTCCACCAAAACGCCGGCAAGCGAAGAGTCGTCTTCTCCTGTTTCGATCCTGACGTCTGCACAATGTAAGTGTACACTGGCAGCACTCTGACACATTCTGTGTGGTTGTATTATATTCAAGGTATATACAGCCAGCACTAGTGTGTGTGTGTGTGTGTGTGTGTGTGTGTGTGTGTGTGTGGGGTATAAGATATCTACAGCTGAATGTCATATTTATAAGATATCTACAGCTAGAATGCTCATATAGGTGTTTGTACAGCCAGTAGTCTTGAAATACAGTATATTAAACCCAAAATGTTTAATATACTGTTTTAATTGCCAGATAATGTCCTGAAATACAGTATATTAAACCCAAAAAAATTAATATACTGTTTTGAAAAAACGAATGAGTAATAATTGAATGATTCAACTTTAACTTTTAAATATTTTAAATATTCCATTTAAATGCACATGAGAAAATTCAGAGAAAAGAAATACAAAAATAAATCAGATTTCAAGTTAATTGGAAGTTACATTCAACTTCCAAAAAACATTCAAATTCAGTTCACCCAAAAAAAAATAGACATCTGGGCACTTGGCTAGGAAAAAGTAGAAGATTGTGTCTCAGAAAACTGAATTTTTTGGTGAACTTAAATGTAAACTGAATGTAACTGCCAAATAACTTGAAATCTGAATTTAAAAACAATGTATTTAAACGGAATATTTTAAATTAATTAAAAATGTAATAATAATTCAATTCAATTACAAGCCATTAGTTTCAACTTCATATTGTGAAATACGAATACATTTTTTGCATACAATTATTCAATTCAAGCCTTACAAATTCAATATGATGTCATTCAAATTCAGTTTGTGGTGGCACTAAAATTGCTCCATAAGCAAAAGCCAAAAAAAGCTATGAAATCCACACCAGCACCTCGACCATAAGCTTGACCTGTGCACTGACGAGGCTTCCAACGCACAGCACTTTGATACCTGATACGGTACTGTAACTATGTTTTTCCACTTCAAACAACGTACTCATCCCTGGGCGTGCTGCCGAGGATTCGACCAAACTTTTCTCTCTTGAACAAACTTTCCCTTCAACAACCAAACCGATTATATTCACAGGAAAGCAGGACTTAGAGGTGATTAATTTCCAGAGAATTAGCTGAGTATTTGGTTGCTCTACAGCATGTACTTAAAATTGTGTCTTGTTACCTTCTAGGAATTAATGCTCTATAAAAGACACTAAGAGAGGTAATCGCTGTCCAATGCCATGCATGACAATGGAGACGACAAATAGTTGTGGAGGAGAGTCAACACCTAGGCTACTCGTTTCAAACAGCAGATACAGGGGGGAGACAAAATAATGGAAACAAGATGAAAGAGGATTTTCTTTACACAGAGAGTTGTCAATGCCTGCAACAGCTTGCCAGGTCGGGTAGTAGAGGCAGAAACACTTGGGCTATTCAAGTCCAGGCTAGATGTAGTACTAGATACCCTTTAGATTAGGACATGACGAGCCTAGATGGGCTGAACGTTCTCGTCATTATGTATTCTTATGTTCTTATGTTGTCAATATCAATGCTAATTACCAATATGTTTCTGCTATAAAAGGCATTATAAGGTCGACATTTTCACATGTGAGTTTTTAAAACAATATAAGAGACCTAACAGATTTTGAAAGAGGTCAAATAGTTGGTGCCAGAATTGCAGGTGTCAAAAATTATGACTGCATGATGGCCAAACAAGGAAAAACTGCATCAGGAAAGAGGAGCAGTAGTCACAAGACCAAGTTCAATGACAGGGATAGATGGACACTTAACAGGAGAGTTGCTAAAAACCACAAAACAACAGCCAAAAATGACCAGAGAACTGAATCTACAGCTCCATGACCCATTCTCAACAAAAACTGTACATTGTGAGCTTCACAAAGCTGATATTTATGGTAGGGCTGCCATTTGGAAACTGCTTGTAACCAAAGCTAATGGGCTATAATGTATAACCTGGTCCAATGAGCACAAAACCTGGACTTATGAGCAGTGGAAGAAAGTAATATGGTCTGATGAGTTGTCTTTTACTCTGTTTATGTTTGGAGAAAGACAAAGGAAGCCTTCAACCCACACTGCCTGTTCCCAACTCTTAAACATGGTGGTGGATCTGTTGTGGTATGAGCAGCCATCTCATGAGCAGCCATCTCTGCATGGTAGAATTATGGCCAAGTCACTTTTAGGGTCCAGTTATTACTCTGCATTGTTCCCTCAAGATGGTCCCATATTCCAAGACCATAACGCCCCATATACACTGCTAAAGATGATTAAATGATTCAAGAGTGGTTTCATGAACACCAGGATTAAGTCAAACACCTTCCATGGTCTCCCCAATCACCAGATCTAAACATCATGGAACCTTTATGGGAAGTTCTGGAACACACAGAGTAGATTTCCACCGCCTTCATCTCTGTGAACTGGAGGATTTCCTTCTTGAAGAACGGTTCAATATCCCACTAGAAACTCAAAACTTGTATAACAGCATTCCAAGAAGGCTTGAAGCTGTTCTGAAGGCAAAGGGCAGCCCAACTCCATATTAGTTAATAAGTGTTCATGTATTGTTTGGCATTTCCATTATGTTGTCTACCCCACTGTATTTGTAATCCATCTACATTGGTGCTGGAATGGCAACAGGAGGAGACGGGTGATTTTCAGATTTTGAATGTAAACGCCGACCGTTGACTAACAGTACAGCGTACCTCGTCTACTGCTCAATCGACACGTCTCTGTCTCTTTACGTCAGGCGTCCTCAACTCTGCTTCTGAGAGCCGCAGGGTCTGCTGCTTTTCATTGTTGCTCAGCGCCCAACTGTGTAACGGGCAACAAAAAAAAAAAAAATATATTTAATTTTTTGTTTGACTTCATCCCACCTCCTCAGAGCCGGCACTCGCCAAGCCGTCGATTGTAACTCCGGTACTCACAGAGCCACTCCTATATGCAGTGAGCTCATATCGGCTTCCCTCCCCCCCTACCTGGGGCGGACAGCCCATTGCCGCCCCCTCGTGGCACTCCCGGCCAGAGCCGATACTGGCGCGGTAAAGAAACACTTTTAATTGATCAATCAACTCACCTCAACTAGTTTCTCGGGTCTAAAATGGTTACTGATGTTTAAGGTGGAAATAAAACCCTGTATGCCCTGGCTCTCCAGAACCAGGGGTGAGAACCCCCTACTCTACGCGTCCATTCATAGCCTCTGTGCAGTGATAACTATTTTACATACTATGTATTATTATTATTTATTATTATTATTATTATAGTTTTGCCAACAATTCTTCAGATAAAGGTCCAGAATTGGCAGGGACCCAGCGTGCCTGATACATTGTCAACGCATGTGCGTCCTCAACACGCACAGGGAAATGCACCGTACACATTCAGCATCTTCATGCAAATGTTGGGTGCAGTGGCTGGCAGTAATGAAAAACGATTGTGGTTTATCCTCAGGGTAAATCTCTTGCTAAAAGAAACAACAACAAACATCTAAAGGTTATTTATGGCTATTGCTAGTTAGAGATGGGTTAAAAATGGGTTTATTTTAGCAAGCAACCAAATTAGCCAAACTTTTTCTAATAAAAGTTATTTTTGTTTTATTTAGGATGGTCCCTTGGTTTAATTTATCTGTTAAAAAATACAAATGTACAGCAAACCGAGGGCTTAAAGTGCTTTGCAATTTAAAAAAATGAAGTAAGTAGTTGAAATAAACAGACATTGAAATAAATCACATTGATAGGTTTTGTTTTGTACAGGATTGATCACACAATTGAATGTACATTGAGGCTACCTCTTCTGGGAGAGTAGGGCGTTTGTGTTTGCGGGCGTATATGCGTTGACATTCTTGCCCTTTCCACTGGAAAAAATGGCATTCCTTCAATAATATCAGTTTCACAGGCACAAAGCCGAGGTCCCAACCCAAAAAATATATAAATTGAAAAAATAAAAATAAATTACATTTAAATTTACAGTTTTTACTTTTATTTAGACTGCAAAGAGGCTTTACATTTTCTAATTTCCCTCTTCGTTCAGTGTTTGAAGGTGATTAATCCTGTTTCCTGTGTCTGGAAATGAGGGAAGGAACATTTCCAAAGTTCCTCAATTCTTAGGAGTGGCAAAAGCTGATGATTGCTTATAAAAATGTAAACGAGCACAAGCACAAGAAGGCACTGTCTCCGTACAGCTGCTTGGTGTGTGTGTGTGTGTGTGTGTGTGCGTGCGCGTGCGTGCATGTGAGTGTGTGTGTGCATGAGTGTAACCGTGGCTGCTTGCTCTGCAGGGTGCGACGGAAGCAGAACAGGTACCCCGTCCTGTTCCTGACCCAGGGCGTCTCCGTGGTTTACCCTGAACTCATGGACATCCGTTGCCAGACCACCTCCATCGCAATGAGCTTCGCCCAGAGTGAAGACATCCTGGTGAGCTGCCTGCGCTTGTCTTCAAATGTTTGAGTAACGCCCTTCTCTCTAGAGTATTTACGCTCCTGAGTATCGCCCCTTCCGTCTTGCCAATATATATATGCCATTTAGCAGACACTTTTATCCAAAGCGACTTACAGTGAATGCATACATTTTTCAGTATATGTGATCCCAGTGGGAGCCACACAGAACCACGCTCTACCTACTGAGACACACAGAACCACGCTCTACCTACTGAGACACACAGAACCACGCTCTACCTACTGAGACACACAGAACCATGCTCTACCTACTGAGCCACACAGAACCACGCTCTACCTACTGAGACATACAGAACCACGCTCTACCTACTGAGACACACAGAACCATGCTCTACCTACTGAGACACACAGAACCACGCTCTACCTACTGAGCCACACAGAACCACACTCTACCTACTGAGACACACAGAACCACACTCTACCTACTGAGCCACACAGAACCACGCTCTACCTACTGAGACATACAGAACCACGCTCTACCTACTGAGCCACACAGAACCATGCTCTACCTACTGAGACACACAGAACCACGCTCTACCTACTGAGCCACACAGAACCACACTCTACCTACTGAGACACACAGAACCACACTCTACCTACTGAGACACACAGAACCACACTCTACCTACTGAGCCACACAGAACCACTGTTGTATCTGGTGAACTTGAATAAATAAGGTGTTTCATGTGGAGTGTGTAATGGTGTGGGTGTGGTGTGTAATGGTGTGGTGTGTAATGGTGTGGTGTGGTGTGTAATGGTGTGGGTGTGGTGTGTAATGGTGTGGTGTGTAATGGTGTGTGTAATGGAGTCTCTTCTCTCGCGCAGGGGATCAGTGCGAACACGGAGGAGTTGCTGAAGAACATGGACGCCATCGTGGAGGCGCACGCTAAGGGCCTGGTGGTGTTCTGCTGGGGCGACGACAACAACGACCACGAGAACCGCAGGAAGCTGCGCGAGCACAGCATCGATGGACTCATCTACGACAGGTAACGCACCGGGAACGCACCGGGAACGCACTCAGAACAGCGCAGGATTGCATCTGTGGCTCACCTAACAGGGTTCCCACACGTCATGGAAACGCCTTGAAAACCATTGAAAATGATTCTGTCATGGGAATGTCATGGAAATGTGTGATTCCATGTAACGTTATATATTTTTCTTATTTTCCGATAACGTTAACGCAAATTGTCTGTTTCCCTGCCACCATTGTTGCCACCTGCCACAGCTGTTCTCTCTCACACACACACACACACACACACACACACACACACACACACACACACACACACACAATGAGATGTGTATTTGCACTGGGGCAACAAAACATGTTAAGTTATGCAAAAATGGACTTTACTTTCATCAGTTGCAAAAAAAAGAGTAATTGAAAACCTTACATTTGTCATTGAAGTGTCATGGAGTAAAACCACACCGTGCAGCACAGAGACCTTTGGCATTTGACCACCGGGGTGTGTGACCGCCCAGTGATCAGCCGTTCTGCCTGGGATCGTCTCTCCCTGTACGGCTGTTGAGGGCAGGCCTGTGTGTGTGTGTGTGCATGCGTGCGTGTGCGTGCGTGAGTGCGTCTGTGAGATCGGACCTTGTTGTGATAACTCTGCCTCTCTCTTTCAGAATTTGTGAATCACTGGCACCCAAATTTCTCTGACTCGAGTTCTCCAGACACCAGTAAAGTGTTTCTAGTTTCTGACTGCGTTCATCACTTTGGATGCATTTATTTATTTGTTGTTTGTTTGGTTCTGAACAAACATACTCACTTACTGTACAAGCAACCGCGTAGCGTCCCCCCCCCCCCAAATGATGCGTGGCGCTTGACTACTCACACAGTACTGCTCACAGGAGCGGCACCTCAGTGTTGTGAAAAGCATCTTGGCAGCGCACGGCTGGGTCAGGATTTGGGTGACTAGTCAACCGCCTGCAGCATCATTTCTGAGAGCAAACCCCCTGCAGCTCGTGCCTATGGTTATACTCCTCTACCTCAGCACTGGTCTTTATTCTTTTTATTTTCCATACAATACATTTTATTTATTTATTTGTATCTCTTTTTTTTCCGATTGAGCATATGCACGCTGTTCCTGGGTTTCCTTAATGGACCAGACAGTCGGGAGTGAGAGGGAGAGAGGGAGGGAGAGAGAAACAGGGGGTTAACCCCTACTTTTCTGGAATGCTGGACTGTCTGTGCCGTGGTTCCGCATGACTGCAGGAACACCGCACTATTTTTAGGTTGTGTTGAAAAGCTGAGAAACTGCTCTGCTGAAACATGATGGGGTAAACAAGGCGTGTGTCCATCCGTGTCCCGTGCCCTTTGCGTGGTCACAGCGGTAATACGATACACTGCCAAGTAAAAGGGCTCAACCTTTCTGTTTGTTTCGATTCCTATGTTTGTAGTGTTTCATTTTGATCATTTTGCTTTTCATAACTAAAAACTAAAATGCAAACTACTTATTGTAGGCTTATAATATGTATAATATGTTATTATAATGTGTATTATATACCATTATATTCTGATAATGCATAGCTGCCCAAACCTCGTATGTTATTGGTTCAAAATGATTTGTAGGGGGCCTCGGGTGGCGTAGCGGTCAAAGCATTCGCCCGGAATGCAAGTTGCCTACTGCAGCTGCGGTTTGAAACCCTATTGCACCAGACCGGCCCTGGCCAGGAGCGCCAATCGGGGGCGGCGATTAGCCGGGCGGCGATTAGCCGTCCGCCCCAGGGGGAGGGGGAGATTGAGCCGGCACGAGCTCGCTGAGAAGCACAAAGGGTGTCTCTAGAAAGTAGGAGGGCGGGTTCCGTCTCGGAGGAGGCTGATCATCGCTGGCCTCGGGATTTAGCTTGCCCCGTAGAGACGGGCGGCGAGTTCGTGGGGGAGGGCGAATCTAAAGAAATAGAGGGCATAATTGGCTACCAAATTGGGAGAAGAAATGGGGGAAAAATCTGAAACAACATTAAAAAAATATATATATATACACATTGATTGAAAAACATATTTATTTGCTGAAAGGATTTAATTTTTTGGTTGTACCTTGAATGCCTGAAAATACTTTTTTTTGGTTTGTTTTTGAACTGGAGAGGTGGATTCTGGTTTGTAGTTTTTGTAGTTTGTTGCAGTTACCGAACGCAAAAGCATATCTGCATGAAAGCACCCTATGCCATGTGCCCCGTGATGGTGTGGAGCGCAGGTGTCTTTGAGCCTCCAGTGTGAAGCCCCATCGGCCTTGCTCTGCACCCGTGTGTGGTGGTAGACAAGCAGAGGAGAGCGTAGCTGGTAGAAGCATTCTTATGGCCCTTTTCCATTGCACAAAAAAACAAGAACCAGAACTTTTGTTACTTTTTTGGCACTAGAAAACGCTAACTTTAGGTTTTCCATTTGCCAAGGTTCCAGTTCCGCATAGTTCTCGTTGTTGGATTTTGGTGCCTGTTCAACATGTGGTACTTACCGTACCAAACAGGACCTTGGGGGCAGGGCTCACAGCACTGTTTATCGCTGATTGGTTACGCACTTTGCATCACTCAAGCGACTGATTGTGAGGGGGAAGAAGCATTGTTGTTCGCATTTGTTGAAGAAGGAATATCAACATAATGGAGAAAACCACAGGACCGTGAAACAAGTGTAGTTCTCATTAATAATAAAGTGTAGCCTAATGTTGTTACAGAAGCGCAGTGTCTGTTTTTAATGCGATTATGTTCCAGTTAAACCGCGCCATATGAGGGCAGTTCTCGCAAGACGATTTCTGGTTGAGCAAGAGAGGAAAATACGTTAACGTCTAATGCTGCTATAGCTTGCTATCAAGTGATACGTTTTTCACATGGCAGCTTAATATGTATGATAAGATACGATATACTTTATTTGTCCCTGTGGGGAAACTTGCCTTGGACTCTCAGTATCCGTTTCACAGTAATTAACAAAAATTAACAAAAATAGTGCCTCAAAAGAGCAGCATCAATCAAATAACTATTCTATACAACAACACAGTATATCAACACATTCTCATCAACACAATACATCTACACATGTATCAGGTGATAAGTTTTTTCATGTGGCAGCTTAACCAAAATGAAGTGAAAAATCGTTCCTTAGCATCGCTGATGTTTGCTCTGAATTGGCGCAAACCGTAACCGTTTCCCCCTGCATTTTACATTTACATTTTAAGGCAGACGCTGGAAACAAGATGTGCATTAATACAAGGTGAGAACAATCAGAACCAAGACCGAACTAGCGCTAGTTCCTGTTGGTTCCTGTTAGGTCTAGTTCTTGTTTTTTAGTGCAATGGAAAAGGGCTTGTAATATCTGCCCCTGAGTGCTTTTCCTGCCCGAAGCTGCTCCATTCCTCCACCCAATCACAGAGTAAACTTGAGCACCTCCCTGTGGTTGGTCAATGAAACTGCAGTCAAGAAATTCGAGCAGGAAAAAAACCCAAGAGCCCTTTTTAAATAGTGCACCCACAAAATGAGTATTTGAAAGTATTTTTTGATGATTGGTATTTGTGATTGTATTTTAATGTCTGTATACATTATTGATATACTTTGCTGTAGTCCACAGGAATACTAAATACTGTGCATGTGGTATTTCACCACTGAATGTATGTTAATATTTATGCTTATTATTACTGTTCTTGTCATGGAGACTTTTAACATTGTTCGAAGATTTGACTTCTTAGTTTTTCTTAATTAGTCTGTATAAATGTTGACATTTACCTCCCAGTGTTTTGCTTTTGTACAGCGTGGGGTCTTAACCTCCTCTTCTGTACGTTTGACTCTGACACCCGGACGCACTTTTTTTTTCTGTTTGCAGAATCTGCGACGACCAGGTGGAGCAGCCAAACATCTTCAAGGTGGAGGAGCAGGTGTCTCTGCAGGAGGTTCTGCCAGAGGAGGCGCTCAAGAGCTGCATGTGCTCCAGCTTCAACCTGCCCTGCACCTCCGTGCCATGCGGGGGCGCTGTGGGGGCCGGGGGCGGCAGCGGGGAGTCCGACTCCGGGCTCAGCTCCTCCTGAATCCCCACTCTCACCACCGTTACCCACGAGTGGGGGGAAGAAGGATACTGTGCTAAAACAAAATCTGAACAAACAAAACCTCTTAACTTTTTTGGGGGCTTGGGGGGGGGGGGGTAAGCTACCATTTATTTTATGCTGATTAAAGTCCACCTGGTTTTCGTGTTAGCTGTTAAAGTGATGGCTCACCCAAAATGTATGTAAATAATCATTTATTGCCTTTCAATACGGTGAACTATGTACGCATCCAAAGGTTTCTTTTTGCTAATTTGCTGCATACATGAACAGGGAATCCACAAACAGGTGTCGTTAGCATCGCTAAAATCCATGTCCCAAAACAACAGGAGTGTACTCACAGGCACGGTTTGCATGCTTGGGTATTCCAGATTGGGAGAAAAGCCTTAAAAATGTGTGTGTGTGTGTGTGTGTGTATATATACACACACACACACACGCACATACAGTACACCTTAAGTCTACAAAAATGTCACATTTTGTTGCTTTACTGCCTGAAATTAAAACGTTAAAAAAAAATCAATCATTAATTAATTAAAAATAAAAACTAGGAATAACTGGATTGATAAGTCTACACCCTGAGTTAGTACTTGGTAGAAGCAGTCTTTACTTGAATTACAGCCATGAGTCTGTTTGGATATGCCTCTACCAGCTTTGCATGCCTAGATTGGGCAACGTTTGTCCGTTCTTCCTTACGGAACTGTTCAAGCTCAGTCAGATTGTGTGGCGACCATCAAGGCATTCCACAGGTTTTCAAAAGGATTTAGGTCAGGGCTCTGCCTACTCAACGACATTCACCGTGTTGTTTTTTAGCCACTGCACTGCTGCTTTAGCTGTGTGCTTTGGGTCGTTGTCATGCTGAAAGGTGAGCCCCTTTCTTGCGGAGGGCAGCAGGTGCCCCAGTCCCTGCGGATGAGAAACACCCCCATAACAGAATGCTGCACCACCATGCTCTACAGTAGGGATGGTGTTCTTTGGGTGATGCTCTGTACTGGGTTTTTGCCAAACGTAACGTTTTGCATTTACGCCAAAGATTTCTCTTGGTTTCATCTGACCACAACACTTTTTGCCACATGGCTTCAGAATGTTCACAGTGTTTTTTTGCATACCTCAAACAGGACTGAATGTGGATTTTTATTTTATTTTTTTACTAGTGGCTTCCTTCTTGCCACCCTGCCATACAGACCAGAATTGTGGAGTTTTCTGTATTGACACATTGACCACATAAAGTCCTGTAGCTCCTTCATAGTTGCCATTGGCCTCTTGGTGGCCTCTCTGATCAGTCTCCTCCTTGCTCGGTCATCCAGCTTGGACAGACGGTCTGATCTAGGCATGGTCCTGGTGGTGCCATGCACCTTCCACTTCTTAATTATGGTCTTGACCTTGCTCCAAGGGATATTTAAGGCCTTTGAAGTCTTTCGATACCCATTTCCTGATATGTGCCTTTCCACAACTTCATTCCAGAGTTCTATTGAAAGCTCCTTGTTGCTCATGGTGGATTCTTTACTCTGAAATGCACTACCCAGCAGTAGAATCCTCTAGGAACAGCTGATTTTATTCTGAAGTAATCAGAATCACTACAGCTGAACACAGGTGGAGGCTAATCAGTTTGGCGGGTGACCTGGAAGGTGATTGGTTACCCCTGAGCTAGTTTACAATTGGTATGACAAGCAGGGTGTAGACTTATCAATCCAAGTTATTCTTGTTTTTTTATTCTTAATTAATGTTCAAAAACTAATTTTACTTTGAAGTTGTAGGGTAAAATGTGTAAATAAAGGTGGAAAAGGTGATTTTTTTTCTTGCTTTTATTTCAGGCTGTAAGGCAACAAAAGGTAACATTTCTGAGACTGGGTGTAGACTTTAAAGGGGCACTGTGTATATATATATATATATATTTACAAAAATAGCAGTTACTGGGGAGGCGTTTTGGCGTGCAATTTCGAGCATGCTACATGCGATCCCACTGATTTTCGGACAACAATGCTAACAATGCTAGCCGATGGTGGATTTGCTGTTCATGTAGATTGTGAATTCTCCAAAAATTATTCTCCGTACACCTCATCGAAAGGAAATGGGTTACATTTACATGGATTTTGGACAGACTGTCACTTTAAGGTTTGATCACCCTGTAACCATGACGGTGGAGTTGAGTTCCACGCACCTCGCACCACACGCATGCCCAACGCACACGCCTGACGCACACGCCTGACGCACACTTGAAGCGTATCGAGTTTCCCTGCCCCCCGAATGTGTCTGAGGTGAACACGTTTCTCCCACGTACCGGAGCTTAACTAGCACCTGGGAGACTTCTATGGTCTTAAGCTGTCAAAGGGAAATCGAATGCTGCCAAAGCCTTTTGGACATGACTACAGAGGTGATCATCTACACAAATCTTAAAGGATCCAGGTCTTATCCGTGTGCCCGCTGATCAAAGGCCCGTTTAACAAGCCGTGTCAGGGGGAAACACTTAAGTTATTGTGAAGCTTATCGTCGTTGTTAAGGGAAAAGCTCAGGATTAATCATAATTAACATCATGACATAATCACCATACTCCATGGGCCGTCAGGTCTGCAACTGCCACTCCTTAAGTCAAACTTCATTTAGCCAATTAGCAATGCCTTTCCAGCGCAGTGAGACTGTTCTGTGGCTCTGTATATATCTGCAGGACTTTATTTTGCCGGTGTGTCGGTAGGGCCATGACGCAGGGCCGACTCCCTGTGCCTGAGGCGGGCGTGCCACACATCGCTGGCACCTCTGCTGAATGTGAAAGATTAAGCCAATGTAGACTTTACATCAACAGTGCCAACGTCACGTTGTCAACACAGCGAGTTGTCAACACAGTGAGTCAGCGTTCGGGGTTAGAGGGCGACCGACTCGCGGTGGGAGCCTCGGCGATCGGTCTTCTTCACGCCGATCAGTGCCACACGCCATCGGCCACGGCGCTTTGAGCGAGCGGGCCGGTGGGAATTTAAACCTGTGGCACGACCCCTGTGAGGTCTGCGGTTTGCTGAAATTGACAAATGTGTGAGAAAGAGAAAATAAAAGCAGAAAAATAAAGATAGAGACACCTTAGCTTGGGTAGAGGCCTGAGAACATGATTACTGCTACTGCTTTATAGTATTTATTATTATTATCAGGATTTGGGGTGAATTCCACTGTATTTCGGTCAATTTGGGGGAATAAATTGAAATGCATTTCATGAATTAAAAAAATGGCCATAATGTTCTATGAGGATTTTTTCAGTGTGTTTAATTTCCTGAATTTGCTGAAATTATATGGAATTGACCCCATTCCTTTTTTTATATAGTCCAATATTATGTTATATAGTTATATAGTGTACTAGGTATTTCACTTGTAACTGAGAAATTAAAAGTACTAGAGACCAAGACCAAGTTTTTCTTTTTCTTTGATCAAATGTACCTCTGCTAATCTTCTACTAAGCAATTTTACAGCGCAGTGCAATGCTTCAACTTTGCTTTATTTTTTTCCATTTATCACGATGAGACATGATGTATAGTCTTTATTTTACTGAAACCTGCCTAATGCCTGCATGCATCACCTTCCATATAACGTTTAAATGCAAATGTGACCTGATTTTGCTTTAGAAGTGTAAATTGTGTCTTACTGAATATGCGGCCGTCTGTATGTTGTTACTCCCACCTTGGCCTGCATGCGGAACCGAACCACGCATGTGTGTTCACGTGTGACTAACCCAAGTGAGGGGAATCGCTAAAGCGGCAAAGAAGTAAATAAATAATTACTGTTTTGCATCTTGGAAGTATTTTTGTGGGTTTAAGGGAGGGGGCTATGCTGTTGGTAAATGCTGTCCTACATAAGCTCCCGTTCACGTGGAAGTGGCGCACATACTTGCACATGAAGTGCACATCACGTAGAAAATAATCTTTTGAAGTGATCGGACAAAATATATTCCGTTGCGGTTCGAAACCAAACCGCATCAGTCCGGCTCTGGCCGGGAGCCCCGATCTGGGGCGGCGATTGGCTGTCCGTCCCAGAGGGAGGGGGAGGGTGAGCCGGCACAAGCAGTAGGGCGAAGGTTCGTCTCGGAGGAGGCGGATCATTAACGGCCTCCGGGATATTAGCTTGACCTGGAGGACGGGCGGCGGGCTCGTGAGGGGAGGTGGAATTGAAATAGAGGGTTGAATTGGCAGAAAAACGGGGAAAAACCTGAAATTTTTATATATATATAATAGTGTTCAATGTTTTTTTTACTGCTACCACAGATTATAGATCTGCCAGACACTCAACATTCCTTCCGTCCTCTGTGCGTCTTGCCTACAGGACGTTCTAGCTGGTACCAAGAGTTTCCAATGCTATATATTACAGTAAAGACTGCCCTTTGGCACAGATTGTCTGCGGTCATCCCCTTAATTAAATTTCAGAAGATTCAACAAATTGGAAAGTGTTGGCTTAAACCGTTGGGAGACAGAGCTTTCAATGTTAAGAATCCAAAGCTGAACATCTGGTGAATCTAATTAATCTACTGCTATATGTATATATATTATATATATTATTTTTCCGCAGAGAGAAAATGTCTGCCAAGCTAACTGCTGGTGACTGCCACCTAGTGTATAGTTATATGATGACACTAAATATTAATAAACTGACTAAACCAGTCATGAATTGTGTGTACATATATATTTGGCTGATGCGCATAGAGAAACATCGTTGAGGGGGAATTCGCTGCAATTCTACACAATGGACTAAAACTTTAATTGTTTTACAGGCTTATGGTTATATATTTGCAGCATGATTAGCATACAAGTCATTAGACAAATGTGAAAACAAACTCCCTTTCACCTCCGTACCGTAAAGACACGGTTTATGAAGTCGTGGCAATGACATTTAAAGCTGGAGTTCATGCAGCAAGCTACAAAAACTGACCTCGTATCGCTTGCTAGTTGGCTAGTGATCTAGGACTATGGTATTTAACCTAATTCCTGGAGAATCCATTTTGTATGCTGGTTTTCTTTCGAACCAATCTCTTTATTAACAATTAAGTTGTTGAGGTTACGTATAAATTTGTGCTGAAAAATAGGTTCTAGTGCAGGTTTGGCTCTTGAACTCTGCTTTGCCTTTTAAGTTTGAACTCCTACTAATTTTCCACACAGACGGTTTAGTTTTAACGACTCACACTTTCAGCGTTTAAGACTTCATTGATTTCAACCTTTAGGTCTATCAATAAATCAATTAAAAATGTAACCTCTTTCAAAAGGGATCATTTGCAAAAGCATATTACAGAAAATGAAAGCATTAATTGTCATATAACTTATCTGACGTATTAAAAGTCCTTAAATGAATATAGAATATGAATTATGTGTAACGTGAATATCTGTTTCCGACATAATGTGGCATTAAGATGGTAAAGATAAATCATCCTTCATTAGACATGAAACGTGTCTAATTAAAAGCAACGAACGGCTCGTTATACTTAAGGAATTGCCATTATGATTGGAACGAAAACCAGCATAGCTTACGCAGCGGTACGTCGTGGAAATTCTACTATTCAAAAGAAGTGAGACTGTGATCTTAACAGTTCAAACGATGTTTTATTACTGTTCCGAAACAGGGGAGCAGTCCAACACTCTCACGTGAAGAATGTCAGAGTATCTCCGACGAGACAAAGGAAATACAACAGTATATATATTTTACATTCGAGGTGACCATCGCCCCTTGGAGTTTCACCCATTGGTCATGGTTGAAACCCCTCCTTTATTGATGGGTCCAGATACGTTTTACCCTCCCAACATACACATTTCTTGCATATATTAGGATGGGGCAACTCTCACCCATGACCCAGTAATAACTTTCCATCCGTGTTATTATGATTTATAGCCTACAGTGCAATAATGAAAGTCATTCCCAAGTGACTGACCTTGACGCTTCCTGCTCCCCAACCCAAACATCTCAGTATCTCATACTTTCACGAGTTGTTTCTCTCCCACTTCTGGCAATAGCCTACACACTTATCTCTTCCTGACAGGATGGTAGGCGATATGAGGACAACATGTTTGACCTGCTCATGGAAGCAGAAACAACTTAGTAAAGCAGAAAGCGGCCTGTCACAAGGCCTAATTAAATTTTTCCCTTACAGGTACTCCACGACCAAGGTTGAGAAGCGCAAACAAAGTAGTAACACAAAGTAATTTGCTGTTTTTTAACTTTTTATTTCCCACAAATGTTTTCGTTTCAGTGACCAGGGGCCATATGTACACAGATTCCTCCTAGGAGTAGGAGTGTTGATCTAGGATCAGGTTTCCCCTGTCCATAACCTAACCTTATCCATTATGAGCTAAAAGGCTAAACTGATCCTAGATCAGCACTCCTACTCTTAGAATCTTTGTACAAACGGCCCCTGGTGTCCACTTTAAGCAATTAGGGCCAAAGTGATTTCACCTGCCAATCTGAATATTAATATGAATACATTTAATCAATTAAAAATGTGACCTTTCTAAAGGAATTATTTGCCATATAGCACATTTAATAAAATAAAAGCGTTAACATCGCTGCCCTGACTGTCTAACAGCCCTGGGGTGGGAATATGGGACATTTATTCTTAATGGCATGCATAGCTATTTCTAAAATGGTGTAGCGTTCAGAGGATAAACTATTATTCAATATATATTATAAGTGTATAATTAAGAGCAACAAACAGCTTGTTACAATTCAGAGGTTGCAACGAAAACCAGCATACAGTCTCCAGGACCGAGTTTGAGGGCTGGAACCCCGTGATCTTGGACTTTGTGGCGCTTTTTAACCACAAGGCTTGCGGTCTGCATACAGGTACATCCAGCCCGTGTTGGTTTGTCGCAGGCGGGTCCAAGTTTGGTCCTCAAGGTCTACTGGGAGTGCGAGACTTCGTTCCAGCCCAGCATTAACAACACACTTAATTTCATTAAGCAACTACACATCAAGACAATATTAGAAAAATGAATATTTACATTTACATTTTGGCATTTAGCAGATGCTCTTATCCAGAGCGACTTACAAGATGTGCATTTATACGTGGTCAGATCAATCATTGTTCGCGCAAGAGATCAATGCAGTAATACAGTAATAAACATCAGTGTTGGAATATAAATAGGCTATTTCAATCAATCAATATTGATTCATCAATTGATCCATCAATAGTCAATTAATATTTGAATCAAACCCCTGGTTTAGAGCAGCGGTTCTCATACTCGATCCTGGAGAACCACCGTTTATGCTGACTTTCATTCCAAACAATCTCTGGCATAATTAAGGATGTTGAAATCAACTTTAGGTTGTGTTTAGGTTCCATAATTATGGGCCGAAACAGATTTCTACCGCAATACAACTTTGGTTCATTAGGCTACCATTGGCTTTGTCCATTTTCCGTAAACGTTTTAGTTTCAATGACCAGGGGCCGTACAAAGATTCTAATAGTAGGAGTGCTGATCTAGGATCAGGTTTCCCCTGTCCACATCCTAACCATAACCAGTATGAGCTAAAAGGCTAAACTGATCCTAGATAAAAACTCCTACTCTTAGAATATTTGTATGTATACGGCCCCAGGTGTCCACGCTACTGGTGCTGAAACAGAACAGATTTTTAACACAACGGAGTATTTGTCTTTATTGGTTTAATTAAAAACCAATAACAGCTCGTTATACTTCAGGAATTTAAATTATGGTTGGAACGAAACCAGGTGGTGCTCCAGGTCCCAGTTTGAGGACCACTGGTTTAGTGCTTTCCACAGCTTTAGTGCTGGTTTAGCGATTGAACGTTATCACCGCATATGTCAAAGATGACCCAGTAAAAAAAACAAAAAACGGCCGCAAAATACGGTCACAGCGAAAATCCCGATGCGTGTTACCATTAAACCATTAATCAGCGAAGAACAGTACGCCTTAGCAAAGACCATTTTATGCTACAAAAACCGAAATATACCGAAATAAACAACATATCGACAGGACCACGGCGTTTCTAATCATACGGGTATTTTAATCCTGGGAGTTGGAGTTTTATTTTTGTCAAACTGCGTGGAATTCAAAGAGCCGTGGACTACAAATCCCACGATCCTATTATTCGGTGAACGCTTGTACACCTACGTAAGCAAACCATCGACGGTGGCTAATCCTATATGAACACTGATGTGGGATCGTGGACACAGTACAGGCAGCTTGTATTTGTGTGTTTAATTCTTAGTATTATAGGGAGCTTCGGATAAACAAAAATGGACAACACCGGTAAAGAGAAAGAAGCAATTCAGCTCATGGCTGACGCAGATAAGAAAGTGAAGTCTTCTGGTTCGTTCTTGGGCGGAATGTTTGGGTAAGATTAGCTAGCTATCTTACATTCAGATGGATCGATGGCTGACTGGCTAGCTAGCTTAGCTAGCATGTCGAGAGACGCAAACGCTTAATAATTAGCCGCGGTGGCTAACACGATAGCGTAACGCTGTGTGCTATGCGGTGAAGCTAGCGAAATGGACAGCTGGCTACGCAGGACATGAATGCGCATAGTGCGTGGGTACAGGCTAACGCTAACCAGCTGCGGGCATCGCAAAAACAAATGTGTGGAGAAAGAGATTAATGAGAGCGGGGGTTAAGGTCGCAGCGCTTTTAGCGAGCTAGTTGGATCAGGACAGCTCACGACCGTTAGCCAGCTCCTTCCCAAACACGACACATGTAACAGCGACGATGTTTGCACCCTGTTTTCGCGCTAGCTTTACGAACTACTCGCGAGGAGCTGGTTAATGAGCTAGCGAGCCGTGTGGCTCATAACAGACTAGCTTTCCACGCTGCTACTTCAGTCAGCTGGAAGAAATGCGGCTTGCTGACGTTGTACTACTTGGTTAAGAGGGCGAAAGTTAGCAAAGTCATCGGTTTCGGCGCTAGTGACATCCGGGAGACTGTAAGAGAACTTGGCTTGCTAGCTGCTGCTAACACTGTGGAGGAACAGCGGTGTGTGGATGTCCACCAGCCCGGGGAAGGGTTCTGCGATGCCGGGAGATCACTGCATTGATGGGCCGCGGAATCGCCTGTGCTTAAAACAGCCAGAGCAATGCCATCTGTTTTCCCAATAACGTACATTACAAACGACACGGTGTAGATGCACAACCACTAAGGATATAATACGATTTCCGACAAATCTAATAACAGCAAATTCATTAATTTGAACGCTGTATGTATTTGATTCACTTTCCGTAACATGTGTGTGTGTGTGTGTGTGTGTGTGTGTGTGTGTGTGTGTGTGTGTGTGTGTGTGTGTGTGTGTGTGTGTGTGTGTATATTATATAACGTAACATATGTTATACCTTGTCACGTAATTTTAGATGTAACGTTGCGTTGTATTGTTTACATGTATGTGGATATAGAGCTGTCATGTTAGCCTCATTTTCGTGTTCGAACTATTCCGAGGGGCTATTGATTAACTCGACTATTAAATAATATAATAATTAATAATAGATGCCATTTAGCAGACGCTTTTATGCAAAGCGACTTTGAGTAGTGAATGCATAAGTTTTATGTATTCATAAATGTATGTATTCATTAAATATTTAATTAATCTCTAACCCGGAGAGTCTTATTTTATTCACTAACGTTGGCTACATTTGTCACGTTGGTGACATTAGATAAAGGTGTCTGTTAAGGAAATAAACTATTGAAAGTAACATTTAAGCTACATTACTTTGAGGTTTATTGTGATACCTCAGGTTATGGATGTTACCGTAATTCTTACCTTTTAAATAACGTGAAAATATGAGATTTTTGAAAGGTGTTGCATTTTTTAATATTTCATGCTTGTGAGCATGCAGTTCTGCAGTAAATGGCCCTGTCTCATGCATCGTAGAGCGAGACATTCGCTGTCTGTGGCCGCTGTGGAGCAGCCATGGTTCAGTCTGACTCCTGTACTGGTCACCATGCAACATTCATGGCAAATCAACCTCAGTATCAGGCTAACATTTACATTTACATCACAGGCATTTAGCAGACGCTCTTATCCAGAGCGACTTACACAGTTTACATTTCTTTACATACAATCCATTTATACAGCTGGATATTTTACTGACTTTTTTACACCTAGCTCAAGGGTACAATGGCAGTGTCCCCACCTGGGAATTGAACCTGCAACCTTTGCGCTACAAGCCCAGTTCCTTAACCATTATGCCACTGCCGCATCTATCTGTCCCCACCAGCCTCAGTATTGGTTCCTGTCATCTGTCATCTGTCCATATCAGCTCCTGTCAGCCTCAGTATCAACCTCAGCGTTTGCTCTGCAGCCTCGCATTGCAGCTGTTTATGGCAACGCCACCAGCCCCTCAGGAGGTTACGCAGGGGGGCGGATAGTGCAGCGGTCTAACTGCCCTGGCTGTCCGCCCCAGGGGAGGGGGGAGGGTGAGCCAGCTCGGGTCCGCCATGAAGCACGTAAGGGAGTCTCCAGAACGTGGGTGGGGGCGAATTCTGTCTCGAAGGAGGCGGTGTTCGCTGCCCTCGGAGAATTAGCTTGTCTCGCAGAGATCAAATATAAAAATAAATAGAGGGTATAATTGGCCATTAAATTGTGAGGGGAAAAAAACGTGAAGAAATCTGAAACGAATATAAACTGTGTTCTCTCAGGTGTTTTTTTAGCTGGGCTGAGGTTCTGTCTTCTGGGCGTGGTGTTGGGTGTGTGGAGGACGCAGTGTGCGTTTTTGGGAGCTGGTCACGGTGCAGCAGATCAGCTGCATCACCCAGCCCTCTGAGACCATGGCTTCAGTGTGCAGGCAGCCTAGTTCTAAAGTGCCACAGTCTTCGATGTTATTTTGGGTCTCCTAAATCATGAAATATTGAGAGCCTTGCATCACTTGCTGTGTTTATATACTCGTATCCCCAGTGACCACCATCGCTTACTTTCTTTTCCAAATGTAAATGTAAACTGCTGGATATTGGACTGAATTGGTGCAGATGAAGTACCTTGCTTAGGTGTGCAATGCCAGTGCATTACATTACATTACAGGCATTTAGCAGACGTTCTTATCCAGAGTGACTTGCAGTTTACATTTCTTTACAATCCATTTATACAGCTGGATATTTTACTGAAGCAATTCAGGTTAACAGCAGTGTCCCACCTGGGGATTGAACCTGCAACCTTAACGTTACAAGCCCAGCTCCCTAACCATTATACCACACTGCCTGCAGTGCCCCCAGCTGGTGTGTGAAGCAGATCCCCAGACAGATTCACTAATCACTTTCCTCCCAGGTGGTCTAGGGGTTACAACGTTTGACACTGGCCACTTCGACCAGGGTTCGATTACACCGGCTGCGCCAATAATGGCTATGGCGAGGAGTGCCACTAGGGGGCGACAATTGGCTGTCGGCCACAGGGAGGGGGTTGGGAAGCTGACACGAGCTTGCTGCATATAGGAGTGTGGCTCTGTGTGTACCGGAGTTACAGTTGACAGCTTGGCGAGTTCTGGCTCGGAGGAGGTGGTACATCGCCTTTGTCACTGCCGATTACAGGGCTACGGCAGCAAAGTCACAATACGAGGGGGTGATTGACATGAAAATAGAGGGTGTAATTGGCTATTAAATTCGGAGAAAAATTGGAAACAAAATGGAAACAATAAAAGAAAGAAGAGAGAGAGTCCCCATGTCTGTGGGACTTCAGGGCTGAGGTTACTTACCTCTGCAGTACGATGTGATGTGAAGTGTAGGACTGGATCCTGGCAGCGCACCCTGGAGGAGGCCAGGGTTATAAATGCATAAGAGCGTGTGTTCTAGCACAGATTGCTACAGGAGTAGAACAGGATGTGGGAACTGTGTTTACAGTGTGTGTAATGTGAACACAGAAGGACATGTCACTCAGCCGATGGGCATTAATGAAGCGGGTTCCCTGGAGACCGCGGTGTGGGCGTGATGTCAGGGGTGTGGAGGAGGTGGATGATGTCATCTGGGGCGCAGCGTTTCTCCCCTGGGGCGTTACCCAGAGGTCACCTTGGACCGCACGCCGAGAAAACAAAAATGTGATCTCTGGCAGTGAAGTTTTGTGGGGTGTTGATTAAGCCAGGGGTTCCCAAATCTGTTCATCTCACGTCCCCCTAAAAGGAACACCTTCTGGTGTAGGACCCCCACAAACCACTGACACGTTTGTCCAACACACGCTACACACTGCAGTGCAGTCGCTAGATAATACACAAGTACAAATAGTAAAACACTTGATGAGGGCTGGCAGATTGCGTAGTGGTCTAACGCACCCGTATTTGGCTGGTCCTGTACGAGTGTGAGCTGCCTATCGGGGACGTGGTTCGAAACCGTCTCTGCCAGACCGGCCCTGGCCGTTAGCCCTGATCGGGGGCGGCGTTTGGCTGTCCACTCCTGAGGGAGGGGGGAGGGTGGTCGGCACAAACTCGCTGTGAAGCATGTAAGGGTGCCTCCAGAAAGGGGGTTGGTGAGTTCCATCTCGAAGGAGGTGGATCATCACCGGTCTCGGAGAGTAGCTTGCCCCGTAGAGACGGGCGGCGAGTTCATGGGGGAGAGGGTTAATCAAAATAAATAGAGGGTATAATTGGCTATTAAATTGAGGAGAAAAACTAGGAAAAATCTTAAACAAAATGTATAGAATAAACTAGTACATAGAAGTCTGTCCATATTGTGATGTCATGATATCTTGAGCCTACGTGTGTGTCTTTATCCCCCTCCCTCACTGTTCCCTCTCTTTGTGTCTCAGGGGAAACCACAAGGTGGAGGAGGCCTGCGAGATGTACGCCAGAGCAGCCAACATGTTTAAGATGGCCAAGAACTGGAGCGGTAAGTGCGTGCGTGCGTGCGTGTGTGAGTGTGAGAGGGAGGGTGTGTGCGTGCGCATGTGCGCATGTGTGTGTCTGTGTGTGTGTGTGTGTGTGTGTGTGTGTGTGTGTGTGATCACTGATCAGAAACGGAGAGCTTTAGAGATGTGGGCACAGAGATCGCTGATGTGTCATATGGGCTTACATAATACAATAATACATACAGTTGTAATAATACATAATAATACATTTACACAATTCATTTGCCCCAATGTGTTTAAAAGCTGTAATGTGAAGTCTTGGGTCCTGCTGCAGTCTAATCACAATCCAATTTGTCTTTAACAAATGTGTCCTTTTTCAGTGATTTAACAGTTTTTGAGAAATGTAAAAAAAAAAAAAATGGGCTCGCTTAAATGAGTATGTCAGCGTTGCGGACTGAACACGCTGCGGTTAGATTGAACCGGTGTCGTGAACCCTGTCAGCTGCTCTGAACCTCTTGTTTTGAACTTTTTCCAGCTTCTTGTGTCTCCAGCCGCAGGGAACGCCTTTTGCGAGGCGGCCAAGCTGCACATGCAGCTGCAGAACAAGCACGACTCAGCCACCAGCTTCGTGGACGCCGGCAACGCCTTCAAGAAGGCCGACCCCCAAGGTGAGACAGGCCCGCCCTTCACGTCACAGAGCCAGAGGACCAGCAAGACGCTCCCGTTCCTGTGTCCTTTCTGTCCTCTTTTTACCCCTAACAACACATGAGCTGCAGTATAGAACATCCATCACCACTGTGTTGTACTTGGTCACGCCCTCTAATGAATATTCATAAGATGCAGCCAAATGAAATGTTTTTACTTCGACGGTAGGACTTTAAGAGGAGACAGAACCTTGACATTTTTAAGAAGAGGCCTTTAGCATCTCTGTTTTGATTTAGCTTTTGTAAATCTAACCACACCTCTCTGTGCCTTCATTGCGCTGTGAATTGCAAGGGTGCTGCACAATCAGTTTACACGTCGTTAATAAGGGTTGTAAAAACATGACTGTCGTAGAAACCTCCGAAACGAAAGGCTTGCATGGCCTGAAAGAACAAGAGTGAGCACTTTAAAAAAAATGTGTGACTTCTACCACCTGCACACGAGTAAATCAAACACGTGCTTTAGCCATCGTCAGTGTGACCTCGAGACAAAATGCGCCTTATGTCCTCTGAACAGGAGGTGCAAGATTACAGTCATGCAAAACAGGGGCCTCTCAATCTGTTCTCCGATGTAATACTCCAGCCAATAAATGGGTTTAGTAATTGATCACAGGAGTGCGAACGTTGTGATGTGATTGGCTCTGGGAACAGTTGAGGAATCTAACCTCATTGGTTATCCACCAGGTTTCTTTACATCACTGGTATGTGTTGGCATTGTCATGAACATTGTTACCATGGTGAAATGCACCTTTATAGAAGAACAAGTACCGTTACCATAACAATCTAGATTATGGTAACAGAATGAGAGTAAGTACCAGGTGAATGTGAAGTACTTCTCTCCTTGAAGACTGTTCAGAGCTCCATGATTGGCTCATCTAAACACTCACCATTGGTCGATCTTGTCTCTGTGACATGTCTGCAAGGTGTAACAGGACTGGCGTTTTCATGGTTCGTTGCACGTCAAACGCATGCCTGCATGTTTCCACCTTTGTTCCGTGACTGCCGTGAGATACGTGAGTCTAAAACAACTGGTTTAAAATAAATGTTGGCATTTAGAGTTTTATCCAGAGCTCCAGTTTACATTTCTCTACATACAATCCATTTATACAGCTGGATATTTTACTGAAGCAATTCAGGTTAAGTACCTTTAGCTCAAGGGTAAACGCTCCACCTGGGATCTTCCAGTAAGCAGACATTCAGAATGAGTAGTCTGTTCTAGGCCTCTAAGCCTTTAGTGTTAAGGTTGGGTTAGAGAGACACTATCCGCAGTGACAAGAAAACACGCGCTCTGATGCTTTAGCTGCTGTTGTTATTTGTGGTGCGCCTTTGAGGGCTTTAATACACCTTTTTTGAGCGATTGTTACAAAAATGATTATTGGAAATTCAAAACTGTACAGCTGATACCGGTGCCTTTATGTGCAGTGCGTTTTTAACTGAATACGAAGCCTTTAACTGAACATGTATGTTTTTATATTCGCTGGTTATTGGCGTACGATACATATCCCGCTGCAGGAGTGCGGAGTGCCGTGAACTTTGCTATTTAAAAATAAAGTAAAGTAAAGCTCTCCACTAGTGCTTTTTAAACTGAATATGTATGTTTCTGTGTTAGTTGGTAAGGCTGGTTATTGGCATGTGGCTCGTGATGCGATCCATGTCCCGCTGCAGGAGTAATGATACGATCCACACGGGGGAGTTAACCTCGCTGTTTAAAACTTGTAGAGGAGCTTTACGCTAGCCAACATACGGCTGTGTCTCTTCTGCTGTATATATCAGGGATGTGATGTTTTTTCTGGTTAATCAGGAAATGTTTACTTTCAGACCATAGATATCTTGTGGACATGTGTATGTCATAAGCATACACATTAAGAAATGTTGTACTCTTTGACAGCTGATAGCAGGAGAGAATGTACGCTGATATACAAACAAAATGTATGGACTGACAAAACAAACAAAATGTATGGACTAATTTAAAATTATCAAGTCTCATGTGTGATGGATAGGATTGGTGTTTGGTGCACCTATCTTGGCTGGTTTAATATGGTGTTAAATGCCTGTCATTGGAAAAATAAACCCGTCTCTACAAACCAGCCCTGGTATGGACTAATTTAAAATTCAAGTCTTTGGCTTTGGATCCAGGGGGAGGGAGGGTGAGCCGGCTCTTGTCCGCCATGAAGCACGTAAGGGAGTCTCCAAAACGTGGTTGGGCGAAGGAAACTGAGTTCACTGCCCTCTGAGAATTATCTTGCCTCGTAGAGACAAGTGGTGGACTCCTGTGGGGAGGGTAAATCGAAATAAATAGATGGTGTAATTGGGAGAAAAACATGAAAAAGATTCTAGTGTGTTTATGACCGGCCACAAGAGCAGTAAATTCAAGTGGTCTGTTAGCCCGTGTAATGTGGCCCTTCTCTGTGTGTCTCTTCTGACTGACCCCTCTGTGACCCCCTAGCCTTAGTCTCCCTGTCTCTAACTCTTCCTTCCTCTCTCCTAACGCTGCCGATAGAGGCTATCAACTGCCTAAACACAGCCATCGATATATACACAGACATGGTAAGGCCTAACGTGGACGGTGATAAGAGCGTCTCATTGTAATACCCGAGGGTGACCCAGTTCAGTGGTGAAAAGGGAAACTGTGTGCTTGAAATGATCGTGTGTGTGTTTGTATTTTATTACTGTGGGTGGAATTGAATGAGAAACGTATGTTGCTTCATCTCTGGTGGGTTTGTATCAGTTTGAGTTTTAGTCTCTGGTTTAATGGTTTGTTGTGTTTGTTTTACAGGGAAGGTTCACTATCGCTGCCAAGCACCACATCACAATCGCAGAGATTTACGAGTCTGAGCTGGTGGACATTGAGAAGGTGTGTATGATCCTGGGTGGCAGGCACCAAGTGTGTGTGTGTGTGTGTGTGTGCGTGCGTGCGTGCGTGCGTGCGTGCGTGCGTGTGTGTGTGTCTGCATGCGTGCACTTTGTGTGTGTGTGTGTGTGTGTGTGTGTGTGTGTGTGTGTGTGCGTTTGTGTGTTATTATAATGTTGTGCCTCATATCTGACTCATCATATGAGGTTGTTCTGCTCGCCCCCCTCAAACACATCCCTCCATCTCTGAACCCCGGGGAGCCCTGATAAAGATGAGCTGTTAGCCCCACCGCCTGCACTGGGGGTACACAGGCAGCCAATGGCAGACAACACTAAACAAAAATACCTTTTTGTGTACACAAATAAATAAGCAAACAACAGGCTGCTCCTGTTTTGAACACCTTAAAATTGCATCTTGATATTTTAATATTCATTTTAAGTTATTTTTCCTTTTTGTTGGTTTTGTTTGGGTGAGATGCGCTGATAAGCTCCCGTGTGGAGAGCAGGTCGTCTTCTATAGCTGGACACACAGAGTGTTGTAATCAATTGTCTTTGCTTTGGCCAATCAGTGTCCTGCATATGCTATAAGCTGCCATTTGAAGGCTCACTGTTATTAACTTCGGACATGCTGGTTGGTCAAATTTAGTGTCAATCAGGATCTGCCCCCGCCCCATGGCTTGTTAGTTTGTTAGTCTGGTGACGGGATAAGTCTTCGCAAATCAGAATCAGGTCAGAGGGATTTTGGGCTGCATGCCTAGCTCACGCAGGAAGCCTTAACGTGTCACATGACCTGTGAGTTCTAGCTCACGTGTGTGCGTGACGGAGGGGTGAGGGCACAAAGCAGCACCTCTAAAACAAACCTCATGTTTGTATTTCGGTCGTTAAACTCTCTCCTTCGGAATATTCCAGAACATGCCATGTTAGTTTTTTTAGTTTGTTTCTTTTTTTTGTGTTTGTGTTTTCATGGCTTCTTGTCCTTTCAAATGTGTGTCTGTGAAATCATTTGTGAAATTGGCAGAAAATGACGCCCGATCCCAACACCCCATCTATTCGGAAAGGGAAACTGTGCTCTGCGATATGGCACCATTTAAGAGATCACTTAAACATGCCTCTGTTTGAAATGTTATTCAGACTGACAGCATAACTGACAGATCATCTGTAATATGCTGTGTGTGTGTGTTACATGTGTAGTTTTCAGATCATCTGTAATATGCTGTGTGTGTTACATGTGTGGTTTTCAGATCAGATTCCAGTATTTTAGCAACAAGCACAGCAGGGGAACTGTACATGCCTGCTGCGCTTGATAGTTCACAGATGATCTGTACTGCAACGATTTACGATTTATCCCAATCGGCGAAGTTTCCGTTTCTGTGTCCAGCACGTGTCTAGAACTGTGATGCATGTGGTCACCTGTCTTTTGTTCTTGTTGTTTTTAAACAGTAAAAATACTCTTGAATTTGTCTTTTGTATTTCAGGCAATCGCACACTTTGAGCAGGCAGCAGACTATTACAAGGGAGAGGAGTCAAACAGGTCATATATCCCTCATTAACTCTCCACAGTCTGCTCCCCCATGGGCCCCCGTTGTGACATTTGTTCATTGTGATGAATCCAGTGTGATTTGCACCAATCAGAAACAGACATATTTGTGTAATGTTTTTCAAAATAAGGGCAGTTAACCAGTGTAACTGCTGTAGTGTGGAAACGTTTAAAACATTTTAATTTAATTTTACAAGGATGTGTGTCTGTGTCTGTGTCTGTGACAGGGCAGGCTTGTGAGTGTGTGAGTGTGTGAGTGTGTGAGTGTGTGAGTGTGAGTGTGAGTGTGAGTGTGTGAGTGTGTGAGTGTGTGAGTGTGTGAGTGTGTGAGTGTTGTGTGAGTGTGAGTGTGAGTGTGAGTGTGAGTGTGAGTGTGAGTGTGAGTGTGTGTGTGTGTGTGTGTGTGTGTGTGTGTGTGTGTGTGTGTGACAGGGCAGGCTTGTGAGAGAGTGTGTGTGTGTCTGTGTCTGTGTGTATGAGAGGGCAGGCTTGTGAGTGTGTGTGTGTGTGTGTGTGTGAGTGTGTGTGACAGGGCAGGCTTGTGAGAGTGTGTGTGTGTGTGTGAGTGTGTGTGACAGGGCAGGCTTGTGAGAGTGTATGAGTGTGAGTGTGTGTGTGTGTGTGTGTGTGTGTGTGTGTGTGTGTGTGCGTGTGCGTGTGTGTGTGTGTGTGTGTGTGTGTGTGTGTGTGTGTGTGTGTGTGTGTGTGTGTGTGTGTGTGTGTGTGTGTGTGTGTGTGTGTGTGTGTGTGTGTGTGAGAGACAGGGCAGGCTTGTGTGAGTGTAGTGAGTGAATGAGAGAGACAGGGCAGGCTTGTGAGAGTGTGTGGTGTATCTCTGATCCGTGTTCATCTCCCTTCCCCCACAGCTCTGCTAATAAGTGTCTGCTGAAGGTGGGCTCATACAGCGCCCAGCTGGAACAGTACCCCAAGGCCATCGAGATCTACGAGCAGGTCTGTACACCACCTCCTCCTCCCTCTCCTCCCTCTCCTCCCCCTCCATCCTCCCGCTCCCCCTCACCCTCTTCCTCGAACCCTCACACTCCAGATCCTCCCCCTCACCCTCTTTTGTGTTTACCCTGGGCGAACCCTCAGAGAGGGGATGAGGGAGTGCCCTCTCTCTGATGTTAAAACATCTCTGTTTGTGTGGTCTGTCTGCAGGTCGGGACGAACACCATGGACAACCCTTTACTGAAGTACAGCGCCAAGGAGTACTTCTTCAAGGCCACTCTGTGCCACTTCATTGTGGACGAACTAAACGCCAAGGTCAGCATCACCGGTCACCTGGGGGCTGTAGCGGGAATTGTAAAAAACGATATTTGTGTATTTGTATTTTTGCCATCTTCTTTTGGCCATTCATTGTTTTTCTCCCAATTTGGTAGCCAATTACACTCTCTATTTATTTTGATTTACCCTCCCCACACGAGTCTGCCCCGTCTCTCTACGAGGCAAGATAATTCTCAGAGGGCAGCGAACTCCACTTCCTTCGAGACGAATTCACCCATCCACGTTCTGGAGACCCGAGCCGGCTCACCCTCCCCCCACCCCCTGGGGCGGACAGCCAAACGCCGCCCCCTGATCAGGGCTGATGACCAGAGCCGGTCTGGTAGAGACGGGTTTAAAACCGCCACCATGATAGGCAGCGCACACTCATATCGGACCAGCTAGTGGCCTCCAGTAACAGGAGGATAATGAAGTGTTGTTTTTTGGCTGCTGGTTTATGGATGTATCTGCTGTGCTCCATATTTCACAGTGCTGGAGGACGTTCAACAAGGTTTTACCTTGAATGCATGCGGCTATTTTTGTACCTGCGTTTATAAGTTATAAAACGTTTGAAATGTAATTTTAGCTCCCGTATCATTAGTGGTGAGATAATTTAGGTTAGCATCAGACAGCTCTGTTATTTCTCTCTCTAAACGGCGTGCCCTCTGCCACACTCTGTGTGTGGTCCTCTCTCTGGCATCGGAGCTTCTGAAGGCATTTTGTCCTTTTGATCAGTAAGTGATTGTGTTTGTTTTCTGTCTCTAGCTTGCTGTGGAGAAGTATGAGGAAATGTTTCCGGCATTTTCCGACTCAAGAGAATGTAAGCTGTTGAAGGTGTGTAAGTTAGGGTTTTACTTCTCTGATAGGAGATGCACATGCGCACACACACACACACACACACACACACACACACACATAGACACACATATGTTGTGTTTTAATTAACTTACACATGCACATTCTTTTAGGGGATATATTGTGCTTTAGTGCACTCTACAGATGCACACACACTCTTCTATATAAGGATATATCATGATTTTGTTTACACTCACACACATATACACACACTCTTGTAGGGGATATTTGTGCTTTTGTGTTATCACACACTCAGGGCCAGATTTACTAAAGCATTGCGACCTGATTGCTTAATGATTGTAATGTATGTAATGTAATGAGACCCAGTCGTTCACGTGTCTCTGTTTGCGACCGTAAAATAAGGGCAACAGAATAGTGACGGTCTTTGTGCTGCGACTCTCTTAGTAAATCTGGTGCTTGTTCTCTTATATTGTGCTTTAGTTTACCCACACTCACGCTTTCTCCTCTCCCTTCAGAAACTTCTGGAAGCTCATGAAGAGCAGAATTGTGAAGCATTTACCGAAGCAGTAAGTCCTTCATCACCTTCCTGCCAACTCGAGTACTGACACTGACTATTTACAATGACTGTTTAGGCTCTGTGTTATTGCTGATGTTGCCAATACTGGCAACTGACAACGCTTAAGGTGTGGGTTCAATTCCCACTGGGACCACACTCTACTGTGAGTTCCTTTTGGATAAAGGCGTCTGATAAATGGCATGTATACATATATATATATATATATTTCTAGCCATGCTGTGTGGCTGCGGTGAGATGTAGCGATTGGGGAGCTAGGCTTGTTCAGGTCACAGTTCCCCCCTGGTGGGGCAATCCTGTTACCCCTGGAGCAATGTACTTAACCTTTTCATCTGAAAATTACTCAATGAATTGACAGGATTTTGACTTTAGTTGTCTGTCCTAAATGATCATTCTCTGTAATGGTATGGCATCCATCTTGGGTCTGGGCCACATTGTCCAGGAGCCAAACTGGTCTCTACTAGTACTGAAGGTCAACTGCCATTAACCGTAAACTGAACTGGAATGGACACCACCGTCAGAGCAGCTTATCAGTGGGAATGTGTCAAATAAAAGTTATCTTGCCAAGGGCCGTCTGCTGCGCGAAACAATGTTTCTGCTGTTGGAGTGCCGCTGTAAGTGCCTGGCTTGCTGGACGTGACTGCATGTGTGTGTGTGTGTGTGTGTGTGTGTGTGTGTGTGTGTGTGTGTGTGTGTGTGTGTGTGTGTGTGTGTGTGTGTGTGTGACCGTGTGTGTGTGTGTGTGTGTGTGTGTGTGTGTGTGTGTGTGTGTGTGTGTGTGTGTGTGTGTGTGTGTGTGTGTGTGTGTGTGTGTGTGAGTGAGTGTGTGTGTGTTTGTTTTACGCGCCAGGTGAAAGAGTATGACTCGGTGTCCCGTCTGGACCAATGGCTGACCACCATGCTCCTGCGCATCAAGAAGACGATCCAGGGCGACGCCGGGGACCTGAAGTGAGAAAGGGGCGTGACCTTGAGCGAGGCGTGACCTTGAGCGAGGCGTGACCCCCCACACCCCCCCCTCTCCTTCCTGTGCAGTGGCCTGGGTCAGGCCCTCCTCATGTTCACCACTAACACTGCTGCAATAGACCAGAAGATTCATATATATATATATAAATATAAATATATACCTATGTGTATATATAGTCCATACCCCCCCTCCTCCCTCAATATTACACCTGAATTTGCATTTTCAAATCCTGTCACCTAGATCACCTTCCCTTTGTCCGGCCCCCTGTCTGTCACATGCAGTTAGGTACACAATCCTTTTAGTTTGTTTCTTTTAAATCCCTGAATTCTTTTTGCAAAAAAGTTGTTTTAATTTAGCATCGCAGTTTCACAGTGATAAAGACCAACGGCATCCTGGGGAAGTTTCCTTCTCCTTTTTCACTCCGTGTAATCAGTGGTTCTCTGGTACAGGTGTGAGGCTTGCATGCTGTGCGTTTTACTGATTAGATGGCGTGGAAAAGCAGCATCTTTTTTTTTAATGTATATTTAAAGGAACATCTTTGTTTTTGTTACAAAAGGCTTTTCTTGCTTTTTTAGTTTTTGTAGTTGTATTTTCTGTTCTTAAAATCTTTTGTTTTAGATATCTATGGAAGCAGAGAATGGCCTTGTATGCATATATATATTTTTGACACCGTTTTCTTGAGACCACGAGTTGATTATCCCATTATGTCGAGAAAACAAATAATTATTTTGTGGTTATTCTCACTTCAAGATCTAGATTTTTCTCCCAGTCCATCTACATGGATTGCCTTTCCGACGGATCTCAGAATTGGCTTCCAACATTTCATAATAAAAGCATGCTGTTGCACCATCTCCTTGTGTAAAAAGAGAAATGGGACCTGAACACTGTTCTCCAGTTGGACCACTTTATTAAACATTACTGAACAGACGTCTCAGCCACGGCGGGCCTTCATCAGGTCTCACACAAATCAGGTCTCCCAAAAATGCGCACTGTGGCTCAAACGCTGTCTTTCATAAAGTGGGAGAACTGGAGTATAGTGTTATGGGTCCCATGTCACCTTTTGCTCTGATATTTTTTGGACCACACACCAAAGAAGGGATGTGTGTGTTATTGTTTTAACTCCACCATCTCCTTATGTGCAATTTCCTACCATAGTCTTGACATATTTTGTTCTGTCAATCATTTTAGACACAATTTTCTGAAATCCTAAGTTGTAGTTCTTTTGACAACATTAGATTAGGTTCTTGTTCTAAACTATTTTTCTTGAGAAAACAAGATAATTAAGTCGTGGTCTTGAGAAAACGGTATCAAAAATACATGTGTGTAGAGCTGAGCCCGGCCTGTGTGTGTGGTAAAGGCCGCTCTCCGCCTCCGTGCGTATGAAGCGATGCAGTGTGAGGTCAGTGGAGTGGAGTGTGAGCGCTCTCTGTAGGGACAGGTGGACAGAGTGGCTCCACCTTGGTGGCGGTTGAGTAGTCACACAGATGGTGCAGATCGGACTGTAGTGAAGAGAACGCTTGTCCCCCCTCTCACTCACACACACTCACACTCACATACACACTCACACATACACACTCTCTCACACACACTCTCACACTCATACACACTCACTCACACACACACACACACACTCACTCTGTAGTGTTATTAATATTCAAAACCCTTGGGGCCTCGGGTGGCGTAGCGGTAAAGGCATTCACCCAGAATGCAAGTTGCGCGCTGCGGCCACGGTTTGAAACCTGGCTGTGCCAGTCCAGCTCTGGCCGGATCGGGGGCGGTGATTGGCTGACCGCCCCAGAGGGAGAGGGGGAGGGGGAGCCGGCACGAACTCGCCGAGAAGTGCAATCGGCGTCCCTGTACGGCTTGACTCCGAGGACTGGCGATGGGCTCGTGGGGGGTAAATAGAAAGAAATAGAGGGTATAATTGGCTACCAAATTGAGAGAAAAACAGGGAAAAAAATCTGACACAAATAATAATATATATATATATATATTCAGAACCCTAGTAAATGAAGGATGCATCCACTTTGATAATGAAGTGCACAGGGGTGGTCAAAATGGATATTTTCTTCTTTAAAAAGCTTGAGATTTTTCCTCAAACATCCTCTCTCAAACGTCCTCCCCCTGGGGAACGAAGGCTGATCATATTTACCTCCTCAGTCACCGTAGTGGTGCCGTGTCATGCTTCATAATTATGACCTTTTTATTTCAAACGCACTTACACATCTGCATTACTGGCATGCTTGTATACTACATGTGTTACTGTAAACTGACAGGGAACTGGTATATAAGTATAACTGACACAACGCATAATAAACATAATAAACATTCAGATCACTGTTTCAGGAGTGGACCTGGAACTTGGCTCAGTGTAACACAAGTTTTAAAGTGCTAAATGTCTGTGTTGTGATTGTGTTCTTGTTACAAAGTCTACGACCTTTTGCCACCCTCCAACCCAACCCAACCCAACCCACCCCACCCCACCCCACCCCCACTCCTGCATACAGCATGTCATCATGTGTAACGTAAAGTATTGTGTTAAGTATTGTGCTGTGAAACAAAGTTTTAAACTAAGAGACAATCTACCTGCACATCAAGATTATTTCCAATAGATTGACCGTCTCTTTTGTCTGTTATTGTACGTCAGTTTGTGCTCATGTACAGTAATAAAGATAGATCTACGAACTTGTGTGGCTTCTGTTGTTGGGAAGGAAAGACATCGAGGAGATCCCTTTCAGGAGGAGATTCTTAAGTATGCACACACCTGTCAAGGTCAGTTTAACACTGCTGTACTTCACTGGAAGAGCCACAGGGAACTGCTGGAATTTGTTTTGACCCTAAACTCGGCAACAAATTTAATATATTATATTATATGTCATTTAGCAGACCCTATTATCCAAAGCGACTTACAGTAGTGAATGCATTCGTCAGTATATGTGGTCCCAATGGGAATCGAACCCACAACCTAAGTGTTGCCAAGGCCATGCTCTACCCACTGAGACACACAGAACCACAATTTACACCCAGGAGACCAGATGAGGTGAATCGACTGCTTTATTTGATCAATTAAGAGCTGAGCAACAACCAAAACCAGCAGGCCCTTTTACAAAAAAACATCTGGAACTTAAAATGTGCTCTTTATCTTCACAGGATTGCCAACAAATGAGAAATAGAAGGTCATATCACTTAATATACGACTCAGAAAATGAATCACACTAATGGTGCCTTTAATGGAGACCATATAAAATGTTCATTAACATAAGTAGACGTATTTCTGCGTGTAAAGTCCGGTGCAGATCTGTAGTCTGTATTACTCTGACATATTAGCTCACAGATGTGTTGACATGTACAAGGATGTTTACTTCATACAGGATACTGGTGCAAATGTGCGTGGTTTTGTGATGCTTACAAACAACACTGAGACCCATCAGCGCATCCTGCAGGTTCACTGGACAGGACAGAAGCATAACAGCCCATCTTTCTGGCTGCACTGGGGTGCGTATGTATGGTACGCACGCACACACACACACACCAAATCTATGAATCTGAATCAACGTGCCCTTCTGTTACCCTGGCTCCTTGATGTCACCAAAATTACACATTTGTAAAACACAAACCAAAATCTGCACCTCGAGTTCTTGTATGTTAGCAAACTTGTTCCCAGTGACTCTCCATGGGACAAACAGAATTCATCTTTAATTCTTTTGATCAGGCACAACACAATCTCGATAGCAATAACTCCCCCAACAGCATCACATACAGGTAACTGCCAAAGTAAAGGAAACACTCGAGTAAACGAGGGATACAAAGTCTATTGAAAGCAGGTGCTTCCACACAGGTGTGGTTCCTGAGTTAATTAAGCAATTAACATCCCATCATGCTCAGGGTCATGTATAAAAATGGTGGGGAGGGCCAGTTTCCCATTGCACTGGTTACAGTGGCTAGAAGAAGAGATCTCACAGAGGGGTGGTTGTTGGGGCACGTTTGCAAAGAGCTTCAGTGATGAAGACTGCTCAACTTGCTGATGTTTCACGAGGAACAGGAATGGCATGGAGGTCTGAGGGAAAGACACCATTAACAGGGGCACCTGTGGTTGAAATAGCTTACTCCTCCACCGTGATGTCCGCGAGTTGGCTCGAGATGCAAGGTAAGTCTGCTAAATGCTTAAAATGTAAATGTAAGACAGACGAGCAAAGAACACAGGCAGTGGTTTACTGAGCAGTGGGAAACAGGCATATGGTCAGATGAGTCATCCTTCACCCTGTTCTCAACAAGCGGACGAGTGCATGTGTGGCACGCTAAAAGAAACCTACAGGCCTGAATGCTCATTTCCCACGGTGAAGGGTTCTGGCGGCTCTGTTATGGTGTGAGGTGCATTTTCTTGTCATGGTTTGGGTCCACTCAACCCCTTAAGAGGGCAAGGTAAATGCCAATAAATACATAAATACAAAGTGATCACTTTCATCTGTGGTGAAGCATTTTCTATTCTGATGGGAGTGGTCTCTTCCAGGATGACAATGCCCCCATCCACAGGGCACGAGTGATCACTGAATGGTTTGATGTGAGTGAAAATGATGTAAACCATATGCCATGGCCGTCTCAGTCACCAGATCTCAACACAATTGATTCTAGAGCAGTGCCTGAGACAGAATTTCTCATGGAAGAATGGTGTTCATCCCTCCAATAGTTCTACACACTTGCAGACTCTATCCCACGGTGCACTGGGTGAGTGGTAGCTTGGTAGCGACCCAACACCATATTAAGACACTTCATGTTGCTGTTTCCTTTGTTTTGGCAGTTACCTATATATGTATATATATACTTGGACAAAAACGTTTTGGGGGAAAACAAAACAATTTCATGTCTACAGTTTAATCATTAAAAAAGCCTTCTCATTTAAATCCTAAAATAGCAGTATACATATACAATTAATATAATTCTACTTCAAGTTTTCTTTTAATGAGAAACAACTCTGATGTGAGAGATTTTCTACAATAAGCTTTTTATTGCCTCCTTTGGCTGGGACAGTCATTTCATCTCTGACCCTGCCATACCTGGGACAGGTGGGCAACAGGTGAACTCAAACTAACCGTACGTCCAGAACACACCATCGATCCAGTGGGCCTGACACAGACACACCTTCTGTGTGTGATACTCGTACAGTGTGTCAGTTACACAGTGTGTCAGTTACACCTGACACAGACACACCTTCTGTGTGCGTTACTCGTACAGTGTGTCAGTTACACAGCTTCAGGACGGCTAATGGTACCGCTCTGGGCTGCTGACTAAACCGACAGGAAACAAAACGCTGGGCTGCCCACTGGGAACACTTCTGGAGGTCCTGTATGAAAAATATATATATTTATGAGCATATAACGTATTTTATCTGCTTAAATTACTTTTAGGGCTTTGAACAAATTCATAATGGATCCATAAGAAGTCATAATACTCTTAATTTCTTTCTTCTTTTGGTGCCAAAGTGGAGTTGAGTTGAGAGAGCAAGGTAGACTGCAGCAGGTCCTCTTTTTTTGTGCAGCGAAACCAGACGGACTGACGGACTGAAGCCTCCAGACGGACGCACGGACACACGCTACTCCACGGCGTCCGGCGCGCTCTCACAGGACACCTCCATGGTTTCCACGGCGACGGCCTCTTCCTCCTCCTCCTCAGTCACGTCCTCAGTCACGCCAAGATGGCCGTCCACCGTGGGGGAGGGGTCGGAGGGGGGCTGGTCCATCTCGGTCGTCATGGAGACGCACACTTCACCGGAGACGGGCCCACACACGGAGAGCGCCACCGAATCGGGGGCAGGAAGTGGTGCCGAACAGGAAGTGGCGCAGAAACAGGAACAGGAAGTGGAGCCGCAACAGGAAGTGGAGCTGAATTGGAGCTGGAGAGGGTGGTGGAGAGGGGGACGGGGAGAGAGATGGAGAAGGGCGCGGAGACGGAGACGGGGACCTGCAGGGCCAGGCCGGGGGTCTCCAGGGAGATGACCTGCGCCCCGCTCACGCTCCCTGCGTCTGCGGGAAGCTCGGTCTGGATCACGGCGAAGCCGCCCAGGGCGCTGTGGCTCACCAGCGTGATCGCCCCGTGCCCCGCCCCCAGTCTCCCGACAGAGTCACGGGCTGCAGCTGCAGGGTGGTGGGCCCCCCCACGCTCGACTCCACCACCTTCATCACCCCCTCCGGGCCCTGCAGCGCCCCCTCCTGGCCGCCCTCCTGCCCCGCAGGGCCGCCAGACTCCTCCTCTTTACGATCCTTGGCCCCGCCCCCGCGCTTGGTCTTCTTCCGTCCGCCCTCCATGTTCCCCTCCAGAATCACCAGGTAGTTCTTCCAGGGAGTGTCTTTGTCGTGGGTCTGGGGATGACAATATTGAAAAGAAGTTCCATCATTTATTTATATATACACACATGCCATTTATATCCCCCATGAAATGTCTGAGGAGGAAATAAATGTAAAAATACAAACTAATTACCTAATTTATCATGGTTATGAATTGATGATAGATTTAGACATTCTAACCAAGTTGAATCTTTGAAGTTAGTTTAGGCTTAACCTTGTATGTACTGTTGATACAAATGTAGTATTTGCCAGATCAGTTTCGGTTTTCATATTTGGTCACCCCAATGACCAGTGTGAACACAATCGAAGACCATGTCCAGAGGACTCAGCCCATACTTGGTGCATTAAGAAAAGCCAGACTACAGTGCTTTCACATCAAATACGTTCACACGCTTTTACTTTGTTTAAAAAGACCTTCTCAATCTTTGGGGTTTCTGAGCCCGGCCCCTAACTGTGTGCACTAAGTGGCAAGACCGTAGATATAAACACACATTGGCTGCTGTTGTATGTTGCAACGATACGTCTGCACGGCCGCAAGTTTATAATTTGTTATAAACAAATAAGTTTATAAGAACCACCCTCTACTGTTTTCTTGGCAGCTTCAAACATAATCAGCTCTGACATTTTAACTGTTATACAACTTGTGCATAACAGTTAAAAGAGCGTTTTTACAAATACCTGGTCTGTGAAATCATGTTATGCAGAAATTTCTCATGTTTATATTAAGCCAAATTTTATGAAAATTGGTCGAGAATTAAGCGAGTTACAGTAGATTTTATCAGGGGAAGTCTGCATCTCTCAATACACATGCGTTTGTTTAGACGCGGATCTTGCCTGCGCCAATATGGCTGCCGTGTGGTATAGTGGTTAGGGAACTGGGTTTGTAATGTTAAGGTTGCAAGTTCAATCCCCAGGTGGGACGCTGCTGTTGTATCCTTGAGCGAGGTACTTAACCTGGATTGCTTCAGTTAATATCCAGCTGTATAAATGGATTGTAAAGAAATGTAAAACTATAAGTCGCTCTGGATAAGAGCGTCTGCAAAAAAAAATGCCTGCCTGTAATATGGCGGCCGTGCAGACTCATCTGAACAGGGTGAATGAGGATCTATGTGTCTGTATCTAGGGGTGAGTGAGGATCTACATGTCTGTATCTAGGGGCGAAGGCCCCGGGGCTCACCATGGTGTGTCGACGCACGGTAGACTTGTCGGTGAAGGTGCGGTTGCAGAGCATGCACATGTAGGGCTTCTCTCCCGTGTGGATCCGGTTGTGCCGCTGCAGGGCGTTCAGCTGCGTGAACTGCTTCCCGCACTCCACACAGCTGTACGGCCGCTCTCCTGAAAGGGAAAGGGGTCAAAGGTCGGGGTCAGGGGGTCGTCAAAGGCCCGAATGGCCGCAGCGTCTGCTGGTTTTCGGTGCGTTTCATCTCGTGCTTAATTGAAGTGAACCGATTGGCTAAAGGTTCCGCACGCTGCATGTTCTCAAGGCCTTAAACTGGGCCCTGACTGAAAGGAAAGCAGACAGGCCTGCAGACGTTACAGCCCTCCGAAGCTGGAGTCTGAGATCCCCTCCTCACGTTTATACAAGTATAAGGGCGTTTCCCTGGTGACGGCTGAACCTCGACAGAACCACACTCTACCTACTGAGCCACACAGAACCACACTCTACCTACTGAGCCACACAGAACCACACTCTACCTACTGAGCCACACAGAACCACACTCTACCTACTGAGCCACACAGAACCACGCTCTACCTACTGAGCCACACAGAACCACACTCTACCTACTGAGCCACACAGAACCACACTCTACCTACTGAGCCACACAGAACCACACTCTACCTACTGAGCCACACAGAACCACGCTCTACCTACTGAGCCACACAGAACCACACTCTACCTACTGAGCCACACAGAACCACACTCTACCTACTGAGACACACAGAACCACACTCTACCTACTGAGCCACACAGAACCACACTACCTACTGAGCCACACAGAACCACGCTCTACCTACTGAGCCACACAGAACCACACTCTACCTACTGAGCCACACAGAACCACACTCTACCTACTGAGACACACAGAACCACACTCTACCTCCTGAGACACACAGAACCACGCTCTACCTACTGAGCCACACAGAACCACGCTCTACCTACTGAGCCACACAGAACCACACTCTACCTACTGAGCCACACAGAACCACACTCTACCTACTGAGACACACAGAACCACACTCTACCTCCTGAGACACACAGAACCACGCTCTACCTACTGAACCACACAGAACCACGCTCTACCTACTGAGCCACACAGAACCACGCTCTACCTACTGAGCCACGCTCTACCTACTGAGCCACACAGAACCATGCTCTACCTACTGAGACACACAGAACCACGCTCTACCTACTGAGCCACATAGAACCACGCAGTCGCCATGGTCAGCGCTAGGCATCGGGTTCGATCTCCCCCTGGCGGGCGTACCTGTGTGTATTTTCATGTGCTGGTGGAGGGAGTTCCTCTGGGCGAAGGCCCGCTCACAGATCTCACACTTGTAGGGTTTTGAGCCGGAGTGGATCCTGGCGTGGTGCTTCAGGTATTCCTTTGACGCAAAGCTCTTGCCACAGTTCTCACACATGTAGGGCTTCTCTCCTGATGGATGACAAGTTCAAATAAGCACTTTCAGCATTTATCCCCCACCACCACCACCACCACCACCACCACCACCACATTTGGCATCATGAAACAGGGTTTCCACTCAAATCAAATGTCAATTTTCATGACACTTCAATGACACATTTAAGGTTTTCAATGACACTTTTTTTTTTGCACCTGACGCAACAATTGACTTTACTTTCACAACTTAACACGTTTTGTTGCCAGTGCAAATACACATCTCATTGTGTGTGTGTGTGTGTGTGTGTGTGTGTGTGTGGGTGTGTGTGTGTGAGAGAGAACAGCTGTGGCAAGTGGCAACAATGGTGGCAGGGGAACAGACTTTTGAGGTAACGTTATCGGAAAATAATCATTTTCAATGACTTTAAAGTGTTTCCATGACGCGTGGGAACCCTGCTGAAAGTGTAGAAACCCCCCACAGAGTAACATGACCGTCTGGGTGTAACGATGACCAAGCGCGTGTGAAATTAAGACTGCGGAGTAGGGTTACTCCAGTCCCATGTGACCCGGAGGGCCAGAATTAAGCAGATGGTTTTACACAAATATGTTGTATGTGTTGTAATACCCACAGACCTGGGGAGCGAAGCTACAAGAGTTTATACATCAGTGAACTGTGTGGCTGAAATGAAAGCCTGCAGACAATGTGGCCCTGTTTTAGACCCATTTCATGACCCTGGTGCAGGCTCTTACCTGTGTGTCAGCGCTTGTGATAGGACAGCAGCTCTTACCTGTGTGACAGCGCTTGTGATAGGACAGCAGCTCTTACCTGTGTGACAGCGCTTGTGATAGGACAGCAGCTCTTACCTGTGTGACAGCGCTTGTGATAGGACAGCAGCTCTTACCTGTGTGTCAGCGCTTGTGATAGGACAGCAGCTCTTACCTGTGTGTCAGCGCTTGTGATAGGACAGCAGCTCTTACCTGTGTGTCAGCGCTTGTGATAGGACAGCAGCTCTTACCTGTGTGACAGCGCTTGTGATAGGACAGCAGCTCTTACCTGTGTGGCAGCGCTTGTGATAGGACAGCATGTGGTTCTGTGTGAAACGCGCATCACACTGGTCACAGGAGAACGGCTTCTCGCCAGTGTGAGTCCTGCACACAGATCCACAATGAGAAACATCTATACTGCATACACACATACATATACACACACACACACACACACACACGCACATACACAAAACATATACAAATATATATATATACACACACAAGCACATTCTCATATTAGCGCACGCACGCGCACACACACAAGCTCAAATAATATAGGCAGACACCCATATGTACAAATAAATGCACTCACTTACTCACACTCACACTCTCTCTCTCTCTCTCTTACTCTCACACACTCACTCTTACTCACACACACACACACACACACACACACACACACACACTCACAGTCTCACAGTCACACACACACACACACACACACACACACACACACACACGCACACACACGCAGTCTCTCACACACACACACACACACACACACACACACACTCACACACACACACTCACAGTCTCTGTACCTGCGGTGTGTTTTGAGGGCCGAGCTCTGGGAGAACTTGGCGGTGCAGTCGGTGCAGTGGTAGGGCCGGTCTCCGGTGTGCGTGCGCTGGTGCAGCACCAGGGCGGTTTTGGAGCTCAGGCTCTTGCCGCAGACGGGGCAGGCGTGGCGCTCCCCGCCGCCCTCGTGCACCTGCTTGCTGTGGCGCCGCACGTCCTTCTTGCGCTTGAAGGCCTTGCCGCAGACGTCGCAGGGGAAGAGGCGCTCGTTGCTGTGCACGTGCCTCTCGTGCACCTTCAGGTTGCAGCGGTTGGCGAAGGTCTGGCCGCAGGTGTCGCAGCGGTACGTGACCTGGGGCCGCACGCCGTGGCTCGCCGCGATGTGCTTCAGGTAGCTCTTCTCGTAGTGGAACGAGCGCTGGCACTTGTCGCACGGGAACAGGCCGGTCTTCTTCCTCTTCTCCCCCCTGTCCGCTGACCCACCCTCCGCATCCTCCGCCCCTTCCACCCCTTCCACCTCCTCCACATCTTCCACCTCCTCCTCCATCTCCATCTCCTCTTCCTCCTCCTCCACCTCCTCGATCTGGAAGTCTGAGTCGCTGGTGTCGTTCTCCGCCGTCTCCTGGTAGTCTAAGTCCGTGTTCTCCACGGCGTCTCCTGGCGGTTTGGTCTTGGGTCCTCTGCCACTCCCCCAAAGTCTCCCCCGCGCTGCCCTGGGCCTCCTGCCCTTCTGGGCCCCCCCGGCGGGGGTCCTGCCCCCTCCGCCGCCCCGACGCCGCCCTGCGCTGGTCCTTCAGCCTCCTCAGATACTTCTTTTTGGGGGGGTCCGCCACCAGCTTGCGGCCCGCGAGCCTGTTGCTCAGCCTGCGCCCCAGCGTCACCTCCCTCTGTCCCTCCCCCCTTTTCGGGGGGCCGTGCTTCTCCTCCGCGGCCGAAGGCCGGCCCGACGCCTCCCCCGACCCCCCGATCAGGAGCTCCGGCCCCTCGAAGCCCTCTGCTGCGTCTGCGTCGCTCCTCTGGATCACGGCGGACTTGGGTTCCGGTGGGGAGCTCGAGCCGTCCGCGGCCTCGCCCACGCCCTTGGTCTCGGTCTCACCCTCGCTGGCCTGCTGGCACGCCTCCACCAGGTCGGGACACTCCAGCAGCCTGGCCATCGCCAGAATGTCGCCGACCTTTGACCTCTCGACCTCCAGCTTGGCGGTGTACACAAACTCCAGGAAGCTGCCGAAGTCGGCCGTGGGCACGGACTCCAGGAAGCTCTTGCCCGGCGGGTCCTTGCCCAGCAGGCGGCGCTTGAAGTAGCCACTGGAGGCCGCCAGCATCACCTGGTGCGCCTCGAACTCCTCCAGGTCGCCCTCGAAGTCCACCTGCACGGTGACGTCGCACAGATTACCCTTGAGCCTCAGCTGCTGCATCTGACCCAGCACGTGCTCGTGGTGGAACTTCGACGTCAGCAGCACCACAGAGTCGGCCATGGTTACGCGCTTCTGTCGGGGAAAAACATTGTAGAAATACTAAGTTAAAAATAACTTATTTTTTTATCTCTCTCTCTCTCCATTCAAGGCGTTAAGTGATAAAATGGTAGCAAATTTAAAAAAAACAGCACCTCACTTAAAACTATCCATTTTTTGTGCGCTGCTCTTAGCGTTACGTAATATAAACTTCCCAGCAGAGCGCCTCATTGTGTCATGAGGATTCCGTAATTGAAAACATGGCTGTTAATTGTAACGAAAAGGAAATTGAGATGGATACCGTGCACCCTTTACGCGATAATTGCACGTCTACATTTCGTGTTAACCCGAATATACACCTTGGCTAGCTAACGCTACCTGTGTTAAAGAGTTCATCGTATCCTCACATAATGCTGCAGTTACCTGGCTAAAGTCCACTCGCTAGCTTTCTACAATGTATATTTGTCTTATGAGAACAAGCGATCTCATGTTAACAAAGACAGGCTCACGGCTAGCGAACATATTGCGAGTGTATATATATATATATATATATAACATATTGCTAGTTAGCCCATTACCATTCATGTCTACAAGTTAGCTTGCAACCGAAGGTAAATGTTCACATGTCATGGAGGCGGCTAGCTTAAGCAGTATTGTAGTCCTCTATCCAACGTTAGCGAAGTTAACGTTATGCGTATGAGGGTCATTGCTAAAACAGCAAGCTAGCTAGGGGGAGAAGTTTGCGCCGAAGACTCGCTGCGATTGCATTTGTTATTTTCGAGTTTACATTTTTAATGTGGCGTTACTTCACGTCACATACTTAGCGAGCCAGCCAACACGAAAACTTTCAGTATTCATTCAGCTGGCGTTGAGATAACTTAGCAAGCTAGGCAGACAGTTAGCCAGCAGCTATCCAATGGCGCATTGTTCTATTTCCTTAAGCACAATGCCCATATAGCGAGCCAAACATCATCATTGCGAACATATTTTTTCTCAAACAAAAACAGTTCCGTTTCGGCGACATCGGTAAGACCCAATAATGATACCCGGTATTCACATTTCCATGAGCGCTTTCTTACCGTAAGCTCGGTAAAATGGCAGCCAACCCGATTCTGTGAGAGTATTTCCTGTAAAAATCGCACCCAGAACTGCCTTGCGCTCACCGGCCATGTTGGATAAAGTTGATTCAAACAGGCCTTTCAAAATGGTTGCGTCAAATGGCATGATCCTCTTTAAAACACACACACATACTTAATGTCTAAACTGCGGACAAACGAGTACATCGCTTTAAGCTCTATCCACGTTTGCCTTAATTAGGCTAGGCAGAGTCTGTTCTGGTAAATTATCGGTCTTTATTTGTAACGGTTTCAAACTAAAAAGGAAACACGATGACTTGATTTCTTCAGTACACAATATTAATGATACTTTCTTATTAATTAATTGCGGGTGATCGGTAAGATACAAACACGTTTAAACTTATTTACGGTACTTGTTGGCTGTGTAATTAGCCCCAGTGCAAATAGCAAGTCTGTTCAGAAACATCACCTAGGCGTAATAAAACACGTATCTAATTACAAAGCCTTTACCAGGAGTAACAACCCGGCTAGTGACAGATTACTAACGAGTACTTCACCTCACAGAGGGAGACCGGTAATGTAATGTGACGCAAAAATCTAAGTGAATCATAGTTGCGTGGCTGACAATATCAATTAGTAACGGTGTCTGGCCAAACGCCAAAAGGAATGCTGGCTTTATTCGCTGCCAGACTTACAGTGAAGCATCAAACATAGTCTCAATTATGATGCTTCCCATTTTTTTATTCGAAAGTGATATTATGACCTACAATATACTCTAGCACTGCAAAGCTGGCACACCTATACAATAGTAGAAAGAAAATGTAACGATTCAAGATGTTTAATACAATTCAGGTACTTTTTACACTCGACTTTGAGATTGTTTTTACTCAAACGATTAAACAAATAATCAATATCAATAATCAATACCAATTTTTAAAAAAATCCTTGTACCAAGAATATACTGTATTAATACACTTGTAAATGTAGTAAATCAAGAGCAGGCTGGCAAGTTGTGTGTCCTGCTAAAGTATTTGTAGTGATACACCCTGCAGGGCGGCGCACAACGGTAGTGTCACCCAGGGAGGGAGGGAGGACTTCGGTCGGCAGGATGGTCCCTGTCTAACACTAACCTTTTCTTTCCCAGTGTTACAGGTATGATACGCAGACACCTGCAATGATGTCTATCGCTGTATTACTGCACTAATCTTGTGCGCTAACTATGATTGTTCCTACCATGTATTAATGCACATCTTGTAAGTCGCTCTGGATAAGAGCGTCTGCTAAATGCTTAAAATGTAAATGTAAAATGTTTTGCAAGAGTGACGTCTGTGGTTGAATGGGCACCTGCAGTCTGCCCGTGTGTATCGGTGGATCTCCGATGTGTGCGTTAACACGTGAGCGTCCGCTGCAGAATGTGACGTTGATAAGAGTATGATTAGTTCCCTTGGCTGGGGACTAGGGTCTGTAGCTCGGTGAGCTAATCGTGTCTCGTTCTGTTGGGATCCTCGGTTTGAAACCCTGCGGCAGAGCAACTCCGTTACGTGTGTGTGACGTGTAGGCTACTCATCCAACGCAGCACACTTGGCAGAATGCACTTTTAAAATAAATAAATTAAATGTATTATTTTTGCAGTTTTTTCCCCATTCCCCCTCACTTTTTAGCATCAAATTCCCTCTTTTTTCATGTCAATTATTCCCTCCCTCATATGAGAACTCGCTGCTGTAGTCCGGCCAGTAGCGAGCGCTGCACTGCCTCCTTTGAGCCAGTGACCGCCTAGGCCGAAGCCTGTCACCCACACACAGGACCACTCATATATGCAGCGAGTCTTTCCTTCAGCTTTTATCCCTCCCCCCTCCCTGGGGCAGACGGCCAATTGCCGCCCCCTAGTGGCAGGAGAAGGGAGTGATGTGTCAGGCCGATAAATAGGACTGGCCATTCCAAGTAAAAAAAAAAAAAAGAAGAAAACAGATTAAAATTGTGATTAAAAAATAAATAATTCAAATAAATACAAACAAGTGGTCAAATAATGGTTTTATAAAAGTTAAACCTGAATTTGAATAAGCAAAAAAACTGAAGTCCATTCGTGTGAGTACTGTATGGGCAGACAAAGCTCACGTCTCACAACTCATCACAGGGAACTGTTGTGTACACCACCTTGATCAGCGAGTGTCTTTACTTTAGTTTAGTTTATTTGACTTTTCACTTTAAAAGAATACAATACATGGTTACATCCCGATGTACATGTACATTTCAAAAAAACATATCGAGGATGACACAGAAAAGTCCTAGGACTCATTTCCATTGTGGTCCTTGTTGTTGTTAGGTGTCCCCATTACATGAACATGGGAAGGAACCCGAGTTCAGCACTGGAGCTCTGTCATTGGTCGTTCTCGTGCCCCGCCCCTTGCGTGATTGGTGCAGGAAGACCAACGACGACGTCACCACGGCTGCCGCCGAGCACCCTGATCTTGGACCAGTTGTGCTCCTTCTTCTCCGTCAGGTCGATGACGTAGGTCCTCCACTCCGCCTTCTTATCATGAACCTGAGAGACGTTTCAGTTACAGAACAAAAACAAAACCAAAGAAAGTGAGTTTGGGGCGGCGGATGGCGTAGCGGTCTAACGCGACACACTTTGGTGTGGCGTGCGCTGCTTGTGAGGGACATGGTTCAAAACCCGCGTCTCTATCAGACCGGCCCTGGTCGTCAGCCCGATCGGAGGTGGCATTTGGCTGTCCGCCTCCGGGGAGGGGGAGGGGGAGGGAGAGCCCGCACGAGTCCGTCGAGGAGAAGGTTACTTCTCGTGGGGGTGGGGAATTGAAATAAATAGAGGGTTTCATTGGCAACCAAAAAAGAAAGTGAGTTTGTCATTTAAGCCAGCATTATCAGGGACAATTTTATTTGATTTATTTTCAACTTTATTTAATCAGGTAGGCCAACTGAAAGCTCTGTTCTCATTTTGTAATGATGATCTTGGGAATCAAAGTCAGTCGGGAATGCAAGGGATGGTGTAGACAATCAGAGGGGAGGTGATCAGGTGACGAGAGGCAGAGAGACAGTTTCTGTAGCAATTTGACTTAGACACTGGGGTTCAAAACATAATGACCTCACTTTACACATCATGCCTTATATGTTCATGTCATGTCTTTTGTGTTATGTTGTAAATGTGTATGTTGTGTTGGGTTGTATGTGTATGCCAATGCCTGCCTGTATTACTGCAAAACTAATTTCCCTCTGGGATAATAAAGTATTATATCTCTCTATCTATCTGTCTGTCTATCTATCTAGGTGACAAGATGCAGAGAGACCGTTTCTGTGGCCTAGACACTGGGGTTAGCCTCCATAATCATTCTAAAACCGCGAAGTCTAATGACCACTGTGGGCTAAAACCTCGGTTTGATGTCTCATCTGGAGGACAGCACCTCCTCCAGCACAGTGTCCCCTCCCGTCACTGTGCAAGACTTGGATTTCTATTTGATCCAGATGGAAGACTGCCCGCTAATGGCCCACCAACACCTCTTCCAGCAGAAAATGAGGTTTTCCCAACGAGGTTTCCCATTGAGGTACCACACCAGCCCCTGCATAGCTTCAGCTGTTTGACATGAGAGGGCTACAGGGTGGGATGGGCAGCTGGCAGTATTGCCTGTTTAAATACGGGCCTGGCTTACCGCCACGTGTCTCCTTAAGGTGGACATGTCTGTGAAAGAGCGTTCACACGCCTTGCACTTGAAGGGCTTCTCTCCCGTGTGGATCCTCTGGTGCCTCCGCAGCGCCCCCTGCTGGGTGAATGACTTCCCGCACAGCTCACAGAAAAATGGACGCGTATCTGAGAGAAAAAAAAAAAAAAAGGAGAAAGAAAACATTTCTTTCTCGATGTGTGCTAATATACAGGTAGCAAGAAAATAAAAACATTGACAGCCTTGTACAGCGGCAGTGTTAGCAGAATGGTTAAAGAGCTGGGCTTGTAACGCAAAGGTTGCAGGTTCGATTCCCAGGTGGGGACACTGCCATTGTACCCTTGAGCAAAGTACTTAACCTGGATTGCTTCAGTAAAATATCCAGCTGTATAAATGGATTGTATGTAAAGAAGTTTAAACTGTGTAAGTCACTCTGGATAAGAGCGTCTGCTAAATGCCCAAAATGTAAAATGTAAATGTACTGTGAGTTTCATACAACATGTCTGTACTGTGTTCTGTGCGAATTATATGTGAGTGAGACTATTCAAGACAAGACAAAAGTCTCAGATGAGTATAAAATAACAGAAAAGCGCTTGATAATTACGTCGACAGAACATTGAGGCCGTACCTGAGTGCACCCTGCAGTGCTGGAGGTACGAGGCTCGCAGGCCGAAGCACTTCCCACACCGCTCACACCTGAATGGCTTCGCCCCCAGGTGGCACAGCTTGTGGTGCTTCAGGTACTCTTTCGAGGTGAAGGTCTTCTCACACACGTCGCACTGGAACAAACGCTGCCCTGGAGGAGCAGGACAGAGAGAGCTGTGTGAACAGAGCAGGCATTTCATGCATATTTCCGCCAGCGAACATAAGATCTCAAAGTCAAAACTGAACTGCACCCATTGGCTTTGTCCACAATCATGTTGACCTTGTTTATTAGTATTTTAAAAAGGCTGTGCTAATGAGGTATTGAAAAGATCAACTTCAGCTTTTGTGGATGCAGCCATTTTTAGAATGATTAAAACTGGCCAAAAAAACTATTTCACATAACGTTGTTTGAATTCTGAATTCTGTCATTATTACTTTTTTATGCAAGACAACGCTCTCATTCTGGGTGACATGCATAGCTTACGTTTTACGACTAAATTCATTTTTAATTAAATAAATTGTCACATAGCACCAGAGCGTCCTGTTACCGAGCAGAACCTGGTCAGGAATCAGGATCGAAGTGATTGGTTGTGGTGGAGAGGAAGGAAGGACCACAGCGATTACCCAGCATGCAGCCTGTGACCTCTGACCTGTGTGTGTCCTCCGGTGGGTGGTGAGTTTCCCCGAGTCACCGAAGCTCGCTCCGCACACCTCACAGATGTAGGGCTTCTCCCCGGTGTGACTCCTGTGGGCCCAGAGCAGACACATCACTGGCTGATAACCGGCCTCCACTCTGCCAGCATAGCACATCACACACACAGCCACTTCAACAGAACTGTGTGTGTGTGTGTAGGCGCAGTGGTGTGCGTGTGTGAGTGTGTGTGTGTGTGAGAGTGTGAGCGTTACCTGGTGTGGCTGTGTGTGTGTGTGTGTGTGTGTGTGAGTGTGAGTGTGTGTGTGAGTGTGCAGTGTGTGTGTGTGTGAGTGTGTGTGTGTGTGTGAGTGTGTGTGTGTGTGTGAGTGCGTGTGTGTGTGTGTGAGTGTGTGTGTGTGTGTGTGTGTGTGAGTGTGTGTGTGTGTGTGTGTGTGAGTGTGTGTGTGTGAGTGTGTGTGTGAGTGTGCGTGTGTGAGTGTGTGTGTGTGTGTGTGTGTGTGTGTGTGTGTGTGTGTGTGTGTGTGAGTGTGTTACCGGGTGTGGCTCTTGAGCTGGGAGGGCTGGGCGAAGCTGTGGCTGCAGTAGGCGCAGTGGTATGGTTTCTCCCCGGTGTGAGTCCTCATGTGGAAGAGCAGGGCGGAGCGCGAGCTGAGCACCCTCCCGCACACGCAGCACAGCGCCCTGACCGCCGCGCGCCCCTCGTGCTTACGGGCGTGGTGCGTCCGCACATCCCTCTGCCGCTTGAACGTCCCGCCGCAGACGCTGCAGGAGAAGCGCCGCTCGTCCGAGTGAACGCAGTCCGTGTGCTCCCGCCAGGCGGGCGCGCTGGCGAACGCCCTGCCGCACGTCTCGCACGCGTACGGCCTCTCCCTGCCCCCCGGCCGCGCCTCGCCAGCCCGCCGCTCGCCCCCGGAGACCGGGACACGGCCTTCCGGAGGGTTCTGCCCTCCAGCTGTGCCCCGCCCCGCCCCGCCCCCCCCGCCCCTCCCCCTCCCCCACTCCTCTCTCTGAGCCTGCAGCCCTCAGGCCGGCCCGGTTCACCTCCAGCGCCACGTTTACTCTCAGACTCAACGCTCTCCTCCTCTTCCTCTTTGTCCTGTGCGGCTCCCTCGTCTCCCGGGTCGCCTTCCTGAGCCACCTTCCCAGCATGCACCTCTGCCTCCTCCCTCAGCTCCTCGTGAGATCCCACGCCAGCCGCCCCGCCTCCCTCTGCTCTGACATCATTGCTCTGACCCGCCGGGACACCCCCACCCCCTTCCCTCGCCCCTATCCCCTCCAGCCCTCCCCCTCCTCCACAGATCTGTTTCCTCCTCTTCCTCCTCCTCCTCCTCCTCCTCTCGCAGTGGTGTCCACGGACTGCGTATGGGTCTGAGCGCCATTTAGGCTCCAGTGGGCGTGTCCGGTGGACTTCCTCTGCTTTGGGCTCTGATGAATTTTTCTGGATTAAAAATGAAACACAAAGATGAAAGAGAGTGAAAGAGCATTTAAGTGACCAGGGGGGCCTTCTGATCACCTTTCACAGAATAGACTTGGGAGTGTTTTAAGTGTCTTCAGTGTTTATTCACTCCCTCACCTGAGCTTTTCCTCCCAAAATCTCCACCTCAGCTGGTGGGTTCACGGTTAACCCGTGTTTTTGAAATCACAAAAAGGCGCTCATGTTTCAGATTTTTTCCCCATTTTTCACCCATTTGGTGGGTTCAGCTCCTCGACGAAGCTTTCATCCTCCTTCACTTTAAACCCCGCCCCAAACAGGGCCGGACTGGTGCATTTTGAAATCATGAGATGAAAGGCGCTCATGTTTCAGATTTTTTCCCCCCATTTTTCTCGCACAACTACATTTACGAGGTCGCGTTACTGCTCCTCGACGAGCTTGTGCCGGCTCAGCCTCCCCCTCCCCCTGAGGCGGACAGCCAGTAGGTAGGTAGGTAGAGTAGGTAGGTAGAGTGTGGTTCTGTGTGGCTCAGTAGGTAGAGTGTGGTTCTGTGTGGCTCAGTAGGTAGAGTGTGGTTCTGTGTGGCTCAGTAGGTAGAGTGTGGTTCTGTGTGGCTCAGTAGGTAGAGCGTGGTTCTGTGTGGCTCAGTAGGTAGAGCGTGGTTCTGTGTGGCTCAGTAGGTAGAGCATGGTTCTGTGTGTCTCAGTAGGTAGAGCGTGGCGCTGACAATGCTTAGGTTGTGGGTTCGATTCCCATTGGGACCACATATACTGAAAAATGTCTGCATTCACTACTGTAAGTCGCTTTGGATAAAAGCGTCTGCTAAATGGTGTATATACATATATACATATAAGAACATGAGAATACATAATGATGAGAACAAGCCGTTCAGCCCATCTAGGCTCATCATGTCCTAATCTAAAGAGTATCTAGTACTGCATCTAGCCTGGACTTGAATAGCCCAAGCGTTTCTGCCTCTACTACCCGACCTGGCAAAGCTGTTCCAGGCATTGACAATATATATGATTAGCTTTAGGTCTCCGTTTATAAAGCCCCAGGTGACCCACCGGATGTGCGTGTTGTAGGCGGACTTCTGTGCGAAGCGAGCCGTGCAGTGCGGGCAGCGGTAGGGCTTCTCCCCCGTGTGCGTGCGGACGTGCAGGGCCAGCCCCTCGCGCGTGGCGATGACCTTGGGGCAGTGCGGGCACGGCTGCGGCCTCTTCTCCGCGTGCACCCGCCGGGCGTGATCGCTGATGTCCTGTGGGCAGGGAGGCAAAGCGCTGAGACACCAAACCAAACCATCTCTCTCACCAAACTCCTCCTGCAGCTCCACTCAGCTGCCCTGGCGACAGACACAGCAGAGCTACACCTGCTTTGGGAATTTGTTGAGCTAGTTTGCCACAGCGGGTTCAGTTACTGAACGAACGAACGTTTATCAGAACTACGAGACGCGTGGGCACGTCATTTCAAGTGAAGCTGGTGGATCTTCCACTGAACAGTGAACAGAAATGGCAACTGAAGACTTTGGGGTGGAATTTAAAGGCCCAAACTAATCACCATCACCCCAGTTAGCCATTGTTTACAAAGTTAATAATAAATGAAAAGCTATTTTATGCATATATATGTATTAAAATACACTTTTGGATTTGGATTATTTTTGTCCACAAACATCATTTTACATTACAGGCATTTAGCAGACGCTCTTATCCAGAGCGACTTACACAGTTTCACATTTCTTTTACATACAATCAATTTATACAGCTGGATATTTTACTGAAGCAATTCCGGTTAAGTACCTTTAGCTCAAGGGTACAACGGCAGTGCCCCCACCTGGGGATCAAACCTGCAACCTCTTAGTTACAAGCCCAGCTCCCTAACCGTTATACTACACTGCCGCTAATGAATAGCTTTTCATGCTAGAAGTGTGAACAGACGTTGAGCTGGCGTACCTTGGGCCGTTTGAAGCGCTTGTGGCAGACGGCGCAGGCGAAGGCTCTCTCGCTGGTGTGCACGGCGGCGCAGTGCTGCCGCAGGTTCTGCCGCGTCGACACCAGCTGGGGGCAAAGGTCGCAGGCGTACCTCACCTCCAGCCGCGCGCCGTGAGCCCGCTGCGCGTGCGCCCGCAGGAGCCTCAGCGAGCCGAACTCCGCCCCCGCGCACTCCTCGCACGAGAACGCCTCCTCCTCCCCGCCCCGCCCCCGGGCCCCGCCTCCTCCCCCGCTGGCCCCGCCTCCTGCGCCGCTGGCCCCGCCCTCCGTCTCCGGGCGGCGCAGCCTCCTGATCACCACCTTGGTCTCCAGCGTGGTTGCCGGAGCGCGGGTTGTTGCTGGAGTGGCGGTTGCCGGAACGACGGTTGCCGGAGCGACGGTGGCGTCGCCATGCCGATCGGTCCCTTGTGACATCAGCTCGCCTTTGCACGCCCGACTCAAAGAACCTACGCTGGCGTTGCTCTCTGCAGCTTCACATTTCCCAGGGTCCGGGTTTGGGGTTTCCCCCTGCGTGGGAGGGGCTGCACCTCTCGAGTCGAGATCGAGGTCGCAGTGTGAAGGGGGGGGGGCGGGGCGTGGCCGCCAGACAGGGGCGTGGCTGCAGTAACCCTGCACGCCTCCAGCAGGTCCCTGCACTCCAGGCGTGTGGCGGCGTCGAGCAGCCCGGGCAGCTGGGCGGGCCTCACCTCCACTCTGCCGGCGTACACAAACTCCAGCAGCGCCTCCAGGTCCTCCGAGCTCACGCCAGGCAGGGCGAGGACATGCGGTGCTCAGCGGGATCCTCGCTGGTGAGCGCCCGGTGGCAATACGCGCTGCACGCAGCCAGGACCGCCCTGTGCACGGGGAAGCTCCCCCGCCCCCGCTCGCCCCCTCGTCTCCCCCCCGCCCCCGCCTGCACCACGACGTCGCAGAACTGCCCCTGCCTGTACTGCGTGTGGAGGGAGCGCAGCAGGTTGGACGCAGACACCTTGGACTCCAGCGTGATCTTCACCTCCATCCTCACAGAGCCAGCTGCAGACCACAGAACAAAACGGGTATCCGTTAGCAACCCTGTCCACATAACATTTATGGTTTTGGGTTTTTTTGTTTCAGATTTTTTCCCATTTTTTTTCTCCCAATTTAGTGGCCAATCACACCCTCTATTTATTTAGATTTACCCTCCCCCACGAGCCCGCCGCCCGTCTCTATGGGTCAAGCTAATACCCCGAGACTGATTGGCCCGTTGACCAGTAGGGGGCAGTCTTCCTTGTGGACCAAATGAATGGATAAGACGTTTCCCCAGGTTCCTAACTCACTGTGGTCATTAAAGATCTCTTGGCACTTATGGCAAAGTGTAGGGGTGTCCTGGTAACAAGGCTCTTTCAATCTTCCATCCAGTCATCCCCCAGGTTAATTGGCTGAATAACTCCCTCCTTCTCCACCTGGCTGACGTGTGGTGGGCGTTCTGCCGCAAAATGGCTGCCGTGGCAACCCAGATGGTCGAGGTAAGTTTTTCCCGCCTGTTCTGTAATGTGCTTTGGGTTTCTTTAAAGCCGTTGTTATAATTCTCCAGTTTAGTATTATATTTTCACCAGGAATTAGTAGAGCAGTAATTATATTGACAAAAAAGCCAAATTACGACAAACAATTAGTCCAGTTGAACTGGTTTGTTTATTTCCCAACGCAACTGTTACAAATGGCATAACGTTCGCTAGCTAAACTGGTACAATGTCCAGTAGGCACTAGTGAGATTAAACAATCTATTGAAAACATATAGTCTACACGAAGGTTGATAGCTAGAAAATGTCATAATCACATGATAAAGTAAAGGCATCTAGTCAGTAAAATATTAAGGATTAACGTTAAACATTGAATTACTAACGTTAGCTAGAAAACTCGCTAGCTAATTAATCCAAATACAAAATTCGTTTGTAACGAAATAGCAGCTAACACGTTGAACTGACAGCTAGTCACCGTGCCATATTATTGTCTCGCTACTCACCCTACGGTCTGAAGCCTGTTAGCTGTCCATCGCTGCCTGGTTCTGGAAGATCCCTTTGTTGGATGCGAGGCGAGAAGAGGAATACTCGCTTATTCGTGTGTCCATCCCCGTAAATTATCTAAATTAGCTTACTTGCTAACAGACAGCTTTACTACGGCAGGGATATAAACTGTAACTAGCTGTTAAAATGCGATATTTCGGGGTGCAGTGAGACTCTCTATGGTAGTGGTCTGTTTGACCGCGAAACCCAAACAATGAACACATGTATTATGATCATTACCATAATGCGTGACGTCACGTCAGGGCATGCGCAGTGTGAACGGCTTTCTATGGTAACAGGATAACCACATTTTAATGTGTAAATAGACGAGTCCTTGCAAATTTAACGGTCCAACTCCGGAACAAAGGAACTTCTTTCGATTATTTCACGTCAACCGGAACCAGCAACCCTGATCGCAACTTGTTTATTCAGCGTCATCGGTGGAGAAATACGCTTTCCACAGTGAACATCAAAGCTCCGGAACATAGGTTTTCAAAGAGCAAAAACATCTGCACTAGCCTGATGAGATAGGGGAAACCTCGGTTCGCTTACAACATCTCTGAATACGCCTCTGTACACACAATTACACGTCAGGACCAAAATTGGCACTATGATAACAAAAGATAATAATGAGCCTTCGTTGACCATTTGAATGGGAATTATTTCCATATGATTGTTACGGACCTACACTGTTATTGAAAATCGCTCTGCAACCCTGTACCCGGGTACTTAGTCCAATATATGTTATATTAAACTAATAAGTATATATTAGTCACATATATGTTGCACCCTTCTTGTGTACATTCACACACACACACACACACACACACACACACACACACACACACACACACACACACACACTCACAGACACTCACACCAAAAAAGACAAGCAAAGCACGTTATAATTTCCTAAAGTATCCATTCACACCAACCGCATGTCCCTCGCGTCATTCGGTGGCAGGGTTAGGTCGCTGTTATATCAATTTAGAAATATAATGTTCATGATGGAATATATTCCATACAGCCAGCACTGGCGTGGTGGGGTCATGATGCCAGATCTGTGGGCCATTTCAGTACTGTAAACCAGTGCTTGAACAGACAGGCAGCTTAACAGCCAGTGCGTTAGATGTGCCCTTCATATTTTGATATTTCTAGTGTTTTGGTAATGAGGATGGGAGACAGCCATGTTCTTGTGTGTAGATCATCTTCTGGCTGGTCACAGTAGCCAGGAAAATGGGGTTAAATACATTGCACAGCCTGCAGATCGCACCTAAAAATGTTCCTGTCAATAAGAAGAATGTAGGGAAGAAAAACAATCCAAAACGTCCTGTTGCGAAATCAGAATGTTATGAACTCTTGTGCTGGGCCCCGCCCCCCCCCAATCTCTGAATGCCATGTCCCTCTACCGCCACCGGAGGGCGCTGTTGCATTAAAATGTCAAATTTGCGAGACGTGCAGTTTCGTCCATTGTGAGCGCTTTCCACACGGCCCTTAAACACTTTATATAATGTATAACGTGGCCACCGTTCAAAGCATGCAATAGCTCACATTATGCAAGTCACGCAAGGAGAGGGACACGTCCATCGCACCAGTGCATCGCACAGCCGATGTACGGGTTGGAGATTCCCCTTTCTGCTCGCATCTCGTTTGACGCCGTTAATGTAAACTTCCTCTTTCATGTGTCCGTTGTTATTATATATATATATTTAATTCAACCATCTCTACATTCGTCGGGGGGCTGCCACAGCCACTAAGACGTTTTATTGACCCAGGAAATCCATATGCCTCGCATTACCCTTAATGAGTTCTGCAAGCTCACGGCCTCTTCCGATGACTCACACACTGCACACAGCAGACCGGAGGTTGTGGTTTTTCCATTTCACAGAGGAATGCAACCACCGTGTCTGCCTGTCTGCTGCGCTGTGCTCTCAACGTCTGTCTGTCTGTCTGTCTGCAGAGTTTAACTGTGCGTGCTTACAATGTCTATCTGTCTGTTGCTGCACCGTGCATTCAATGTCTGTCTATCTGTCTGTCTGTCTGTAGTTTAACTGTGCCGTGCTTACAATGTCTGTCTGTCTGTCTGCTGCACTGTGCATTCAATGTTTGTCTGTCTGCAAGCTTTAACTGCGCCGCGCTACAGTGTCTGTCTGTCCGTCTGTCTGTCTGCAAGCTCTAACTGCACCGTGCTGTAATGTCTGTCTGTCTGTCCATCCGTGTCGCTCTAGTGGCGCAGTGCCACAGTGTTGCTGCTCAAACTTATTTTAACGAAGAGCTCAAAACTTAAGGGCAACCTGATAAGCAGATAGAAATATCATCAATAACAACAACAACAACGATAATAATAATAATAGCTACATGTGTATATATAGTCGTACAATATGCAAATATACTTTCTTATGATCAGGCTGTTCTCATTATTATTAATAATAACAACTCGTCTAGTATTGTGAAACATGCTTTAATAAGGGTGAGGCACACAGCACCAGAGGACATTCAACGAAGCCATTAGTCATTAGAGTGGTGTAGAACACTAAGTATTCTGTAGACAGATAATACAAAGCTACTAAGATACTGGACTATTACTATGTTGCTTAAGCGTCCATTCATGAATTATTATTATTTGAAAGGTGGGCAAACTATTAAATAAATGCATGAAAATATTAGTCAAATGCTGGTCAAAAACTGGATAAAAACAAGCAAGAAAAATATTTAATGTAGGAAAAAAAATAACCGCCCCCCCTCAGAAAAAGAAAAAGAACTATATTTCCTCGGTTGGAAAAAATGTTGACCCAAAAACAGAGTGAATGAGCAGCGAAAGCCAGGCTGACTCACAGCACACAGGCTACACGGAATTATTAAACTCGGGATGGCTCTATCCTCACGCGAACTCTCTGTGGTTTTCAGTGTGCATTAAATCAATTCACCGGGCCTCTGAACTGGTGACGACGATCACCGAGAACACGCCGGTCTGTGGCGGCTCGCTCCGCAGGGCCCACACCACACTCTGCTCTTTTTCTTTTTTTCTGGGACAGAATCCTCGACTGTTCATAGCGTGGGCTAATGTTTAATACTTCGTGCCAGTCAGTTCTTGAGTGGCGAGTACCGTATTTTTAT
>JAINUG010000280.1:395000-407500 GCA_029706075.1 Aldrovandia affinis | reverse complement strand
ACGCGCTCCCGTTAAAAGCTCTGCGGTGGCCGGTCTTCTCGACGTGTTGAACGGGCAGCGGCCAACTTGCGTGCGCTCGCTTTTACTCTTTTATAATGCAGTTTAAATAGAATGCCAGTTTAACACACCGTCGGCAAAAAATAAACCTTCCAGAAGCATTTTAAGTGCACGGAAAAGTAGCATCTTTAAACCTCTTCATTTAAGAGATTTCATTCATGAAAGTGATAAAGAGAAACGGGTCAAAGAGTCATTCATTTAAAAAAAGTCAGATACAATAATAAACTAATCTCCTTACGAAGCCAGTGCCCAGTGTTTCTGTGTTCGCGTGTTTACTGCCCTGCGTAGACCGCACGCCGCGTGTGTAAGAATAGGGTGTTTGGTTACTGGACAAATGATAGGATATCCCTTTCTGTTCCTACTGTATGCTCTCAAAATAAAAGCCACGACCTGCATCCTGTTTTTTTAACACTGGAGGGATAATTGCGTAAATGTGAAGTTGGGGTCAGTTTTCTGAAAGGATGATGTGCCTTCACTTCCTGTTTGCTTGAAGAACAGGCCACTGTATGAAAATAATAACAGGGTGGGACGAGCTTGGCATCCTTTTCTCTGCTGTGCGAGGCCGTAGTTTTACCTGCACTGTGTCCTTCCTCTCTGTCATTGTCCACATTCCTTACATAACTAGTATTCTTACATTACATTACATTTTAAGCATTTAGCAGACGCTCTTATCCAGACCGACTTACAAGATGTGCATAAATACATGGTAGGAACAATCATTGTTCGCGCAAGAGATCAGTGCAGTAATACAGTGATAGACATCATTGCAGGAAGCCACGTACCATACCTGTAACACTGGGAAGGAAAAGGTTAGTAATTATTTTTTTAATTTTTATAAATGGAGTAAGCAGGGATACAGTGTTGAGCAAGTAGGCAGTGGTGATGACAATTAGTTAGATGTACTTCTGCTTGGTAGGCACCCTTGTTCAACAAAACAACAAAAACAAAAAAACATTTATACAGCTGAATAGTTACTCAAGCAATCTAGATTATGCACTTTGCTTAAGATCCACTTTGTGGCTTTTCCAGACTCACATTTAAAAGGTTAAAGGCAGGCTCCATAACCACCACCAGCACCCCAGTATGGCCCAGGGACACTGCACATGAAATGGGAGAAAATTAATGCATGAAAGTCCTTAAGTTGTGGTAACCTGGTTTAGGTTTTGAGTTATTGTCACCATCATTCTGCAGGTACAGACAGACAGAGATTGGAGGTGTGCAGGCAGATTGAGATCGCTTTTTTGTTATTTCTCAAAATACATTATTGACCCAAACAAGGCTGTTTCGGAAGCCGGGGTGTAATTAGAGAGGTTGGCAGGTTCTCACATCCTCTGACAAAGAAACTGAATACAGATGACATCAGGCTAGAGAGAGAGAGAGAGAGAGAGAGACACACACACACACACACACACACACATAGAGGCACAGATAGGCCACTCAAAATAGCAGTGCTACAAGAAATGTAATTGCAGTCACGCTCTTAAAACTCAGTGAAGGTATCACAAAACAACACCTTACAGCCAAATTTATAATGAACTGTAAGAAGTGACACAAACCTTAGGGTGAAAACATATATATGACAACAGTGGGATAGAGTGATGTATATTATACAACCCTGCCGACTGCATCCCTGCCTCCCTGGTCCATGCTTCTCTTTGCTGTTCATAAGTGGCCTACCATGTGGCATAGTCTCTCTCCAGTGGACACCCTGTCCACATCCCCACGTTCACAGCAGGAGGTCCACGTTTCTGATACACTTTCGGTATGATGTTATTGTTGATGATGTTATATATTTTTTCCAACCAGCTGTTACACTTGATATAAAGATCAGAGGATTATGAAGTAAAAAGAGGTAAAGAAGAAGCCTAATAGTGCTCTTGGGGTCCTGGTAATGGTCATGTGAATCATATTAGACAATAATGTTTATTTTCAGTGTTATCTGTTGTTGCAGAATATTGCACTGGTGTGCCCAGGCAAGGTTTCTCTCATTATCACAAAGGAAACATATACATATATACATACATACTTATTGTATTCAATATGCATTCTTTAAAATATATTGTTTCCGATTTTTTCCTGTTTTTCTCCCAAATTAGTGGCCAATTATTCCCTCTATTCCTTTTGATTTGCCCTCCCCACACGAGTCTGCCGCTCATCTCTACGAAACAAGCTAACTCTCTACGAGGCAAGCTAATTCTCTGAGGGCAGCAAACTCTGCTTCCTTCAAGATGGAATTCGCCCACCCACGTTCTGGAGACTCCCTTATGTGCTTCTCAGCGAGTTCATGTTGGCTTTCCCTCCCACTGTGGCGGACAGCCAAATGTCGCCCCCCGATCGGGACTCTCCACCAGGGCCGGTCTGGTACAGTTGGTACCGCGACTGTGATAGGCAGCTCACACTCGTAAAGGTCCAGCCAAAACGGGTGCGTTAGACCGCTACACTATCAGAGGCCCCCGTATTCAATATGCATTTAACCACATATCCAACGTAACAATTGCTTACATGGATATATGTAATAATATAATATAATAATATATGCCATTTAGCAGACGCTTTTATCCAAAGCCACTTACAGTAATGAATGCATACATTTTTCAGTATATGTGATCCCAGTGGTTTTGTGTTTATTATTTGAACCATTTTAGAATTCCTCCTCCAGCCCCTCTCTGTCAGAGAGGGCATTCTGGGATGTGTAGTTCCGACCCCAGCCCAACGCCAAAGGTTCAGGCTCACCAAGTCGATAAAAACAGTCGACTGGGGAGAGAAGGGAGCCGTATCATCTGCGCTGCGTGTGTTTGCCATGTCGATGAGGCACACTGCCCTCAAGAGTACACAGAGAACCGGGTCAAGTGCATTCACGCTGTCAGGCTTCTTGGAAAGCAAATCGCCCAGGATACAAAAAAGCCCTTAATAAGACGATCCTACATACATTTCACTAGCCTACAGTCAAGGTCGAGGAAGAGGTCAGGTGCATTAATAATCATAATAATAATACAGTCTGGACAGACATTCAGGATGCTGTAGAAAATGGTGGCATACAGTGAGTAAGTAAGTAAACTTTATTTATGTAGCACTTTTCAAGAACGGGTCACAAAGTGCTTCACAAAGTGCAGACAGTTAGGGACACTGTAGTTTGGGAAAAGTCAAAAACTTTATTGCCATATCAAGTTGCTAGTAATTTGTGATTGCTCAAACATATGATAATAGTAAAACCTGACAAAACAGACAACCAAGTTAATAAGTAATACGATACTATACAATACGATAGAGAAAGAGAAGGATGGCCATTTTGAATTTGATCAAGTTAGTGTGGGAGAGGTGTAAAAGATTATTGCTGGAGGTCATTAATGATAAACCACCAGGTATAGATCATTTAGATGGGTAAAATACTGAAAATGGGGGCTGTGCTGTTAGATTTCTCTGCTGCTTTTGATATTATTGATCATGATCCATTGTTGAAAAAAACATTGCAAATATTTGCATCCTCTGCCATAACATGGATGGAAAGTTGCTTATCCAATAGAGCACAGCGAGTTTTCCACAATGGAAGCTGGAATCGCTGGCCATCTTCCGCAAGAGACTAAAAACCCACCTCTTCAGACTCCACTACCACTGATTCTCTACATTCATTAACTGCCATCACCACTGTTTACATGTTTAAAAATGTAAAAAAACCCACTAACCTTTCTTTCCCTGTGTTATAGGTACGGTGTGCAGCTGCCAACAATGATGTCAATTACTGTATTACTGCACTGATCTCTTGCACTAACCATGATTAATCTCACCACGTTTAAATGCACTTTTTGTATGTTGCTCTGGATAAGAGCGTCTGCTAAGTGCTGTAAATGTAAAATGGACGCTTCTCTAACATCAGAGATGCAGTGTGGTGTCCCTCAGGGCAGCTTTCTTGGGCCGTTATTCTTCTCCGTTTTACCACTTGTCTCACAAGAAGCCAAAGTGACTATGTATGCTGTGGACTCCACGCTCATATCAGCAACCGCAGCTAGTGGGCTCACTGAGACTCTTAACACAGTTTTACAGTCAGTGTCAGAGTGACTTCTTGGAAAGCAAATCACCCAGGATACAAAACAAGCCCTTAATAAGACGATCCTACATATGTCCACCCCCAGTGTTTCACTAGCCTACAGTGAAGGTCGAGGAAGAGGTCAGGTGCATTAATAATCATATAAATTATATAATAATAATAGTCTGGACTGACATTCAGGATGCTGTAGAAAATGGTGACATACAGTAAGTAAGTAAAAAAGTAAACTTTATGTACCACTTTTCAAGAACAGGGGTCACAAAGTGCTTCACAAAGTGCAGACAGTAAGGGACACTAGTTTGGGAAAAGTCAAAAACTTTATTGCCATATCAAGTTGCTGGTAATTAGCTTCAGTGCTTGCTCAGACATAATATCATAACAGTAAAACCTGACAAAACATAGACATGCAACCAAGTTAATAAGTAATACGATACTATACAATACGATAGAGAAAGAGAAGGACGGCCATTTTGAATTTGACCAAGTTAGTGTGGGAGAGGTGGAAAAAATTAGTGCTGTCAATCAATAATGAAGAACCACCAGGTATAGATAATTTGGATGGGGAAAATACAGAAAATGGCAGCAGAAAATATTGGCCAACCTTATTTATTATATTTATTGTTTATGTCTTTGATCTGAGCCTGGAAAAGAGTGTTTGCCCACAGGTGTGGAGGAAGCTAAGGTAATTCTTCTTCTTGATTTTGGAATAAACCCCATCGCAAAGCCTCGCACCCCTGCACACATTCACACTTGTTGTGTTTCGCCTACAAACGAACAAAGCAAACGCAGAAAACCAGCGCGGAAACAAGGCCTGCAGAGCCGTGTTGGTCGTGGTTGTGGGATGAGGGTGGTTTCCTACAAAGGGGTAAGTCCACTTTATTCTCACGCGTTGCTGAAAACGAGAACATTACTGTGAGACAGTAGTGATTGTAGACCCTATTTAGAGGGGCTTTAGCCCCCTGTCTTTCATCTCAGCCCCCTGAAAATGTTTAGTCATTCTTTTCTAAAAAAACTTTAAAAAATCTATTTGTAAAAATACAACAGATAGAGAGAGAGTGGTATCTCAATTTTGAGAGCGGAGCATTTGGTGGGGCATTGCCCCCCCCCGTGCCCATGCCTAGAACCGGCCCAGCTTTAAACCATGGTAGCTAACATTACATCTGTAACAAACACAAACAGTAGGGTTAACCTGGCTCGAACAAAACATGCACCAACAAAATGTTTTTAGAAGTTACCGACTGGTTTCACTGTTGTGAAATGACCATTCTGCTCACTTATTTTTGAACAACACGCAGCAACAAACCAAAGAAGGAAGCCAGCACGGAAACGAGGCCTGCAAAGCCGTGTTGATGGTGGTTGTGGGACAAAGGTAGTTTCCTACAAAGGGGTAAGTCCACTTTATTCTCATGCAGTGCTGAGAATGAGAACATCACTCTGAGAGTCTACACAGCAGCCACAGGCTCCTTCTGCACGCTGGAAATGTGTCTGTCCGTGTCCACATGGTGGGTGAAGGCCTCCACACGTTTCTGTAAAAGCTGCACAGAATGTTTCATTCGGGTTGCTAAATGCTTTGATGCAGCGTGCATCTGAAGTGTGGTTAAAGATCTGACACGTCACGGTTTCCAAAGGGTACGTGGGTTACCAGGCGGCCCCTGTCGGTTCAGTGTGCATGAAGCATTTCATCTGGGCGGTCTTCTCTAAAACCTGAATTTGAATGTTGAAATTCCCCCCCCTCAAAGGGGCTGATTGAACCAACACTTGCACTTAAGGGGATGGGGTGCACAGGGGACAAAACAGGATGTTGAGGCTTTTTGTGAAAATATTTTTCTCTGTAAAAAAAATCTCAGTGACATGTCAGGTCTGTCTCACATTTGACACAAACATCAACGAACCAAATGTGGATTTTTAGATGTGTATAAAGTAATATCTATATATATAGAGAGAGAGAGAGAGAGAGAGTGTAGTACGTAAGTGTTTGGACAGTGACATGTTTTTTGTTGCTCTGGCTCTGTGCTCCAGCACATTGACACAATGACTATGAGGTTAAAGTGCAGACTGTCACCTGTAATTTGAGGCTGTTATATATATATATATATCATGTCATTCATTTGATTCTTTTCAGTTTTTCTTGTGGATTCAAGCAGTATCTCTTGTTTTTCAAAACATCCATCAATTCTAATGTATAACAAGAGTCATTTGGCATGTGCAGAGATAAAATATAACTGTAAATATTACTGCTTTGAAAAATGACTCCCACGCTGGCTCTAGCAAGAAGCCAGATGAGATTAGGAGAGGTGATACGTGTGTATCTGATCTTAGGTGACGAGAATATGACATGCCCAATAATGCACTGTTCATGTGTCACTACAGCAACAGAGATAAGTGAAAGAATGCATCTGTATTGTTATCTGTGGTTTATCTGCGGGTGTATTGGTGGGGTATCTGATGAAAATGAGCAAACAAAGTCTGTATAAAATAAACAACACAGAATGAGCTGTATGTTTTGCTCAAACATGGTAAAACTATATACTTTTATTCTAATTATACAATCATTCTCATCTGTCTTTTCTTATTGAGTAATACTATTTTTTCTGAAAAAAAGTATCTTCATTCAAAAGGTAATTGTTTCACAAGCCAGCTTTCTTTGTTAGCCATGTCACATGCATCCAGTTGATTCAAGTTCTCACTGACATAATGTTACCCTGTAACCCTCAGCCAGACAAAATAGCAAGAAAAACGTACAATTGTTCTTTTTATTTATTTCTTAATTATTTGCTGCCACTTCAAAATGATTGACACCCCTAAAGATTATTTTAAATAAAAACAAACAAAGTTAAATCTGCAATAAAGTTATATTTATTTAAGTTGATCTCAGTCTTAAGGAACTGTATTGTGGCCTTCCATCACTTCCTGTTTCACTAGGGTATAAAAATGAGGCAACACACGTGTAAAATCCCTTATTCATCCATCACCATGGGGATAGACAAAGAACTGTCCAATCAAAAGAGACAGATGGTTGTTGACCTACACAAGTAGGTACGCAGGTAATGGGTACAAAACAATACATAAATGGTTAAACATACCATTAGCTACTGTTAGGGCAATAATCTGAGTTTCAAACATCTGGAACAGTTACAGACTTCACAGGAAGAAGACACAAGTGCATGATGTTCCACACACAGTGAGGAAGAGGGTGAGGGAGGCAAAGAAGAACCCAAGGACCACAATTCATGAACTGCTGACTTTAGTTGCGTCCTAAGGCCACAAAGTCTTAAAACCAACCATAAGACGTTACCTCCATACCAACAGGCTCTTTGGAAGGGTTTCACAAAATAAAGCGTGGTGTGTGTGGGGGTGTCTGTAGGTGTTACAGGTGTGGTATGCTGATGCCTGCAATGATGTCTATTGCTGTATTCCTGCACTGATCTCGTGCGCTAACTATGATTGTTCTAATGTATGTATGCATGTATGCATGTATTAATGCACATCTTGTAAGTCGCTCTGGATAAGAGCGTCTGCTAAATGCTTAAAATGTAAAAATGTTAATGTGTATTGGTGGGGTGTATGTGGCAGACGCACCCACAGAATGGTGTAAATGATAATAATATTTTGTGTGTTTCCCCCTCTGGAGGTGTCGGGTCTAATGTCTTCTGTCCTCCAGGTACAGTAAACTGGGAATGTTTAACCGCTGGTCTTGTTTTATCTCACTCAAACTGGCATTAAGGACTTTCGTTGCGATGCTGTCACGGCGGTGCTGTGCTCTCTCTCTCTCTCTCTCTCTCTTTCTCAGTAACTAATCACTCGGTTGTTCCTCGCTGTTCAGATCGCGGGGGTTGCCATAGTGATTCACCCATGTCTGTCACGCGTGCGCTCTGTTGCTGTGATCCAGTGCCACCCGTTGGCGTGAAAGCGCAGGTCACCACAGGTCATCACGCCGCGATGTGACTCTTGTTATTCAGCGGCCCAAGGCTTCCCTTAGTCCCGTGAGTGCTATGACATCATCCTCTCTGCAGATGTATATGAGCTGAGAAACATGCGTGTGTGAATAAACTCTGACCTCTGGCCTCTGACTTGTGTGACTGTGTGTTTTTCTTTCCCCTCCTCCCGGTTCAATTCCCGCTCATCCTCGGAGGCAAGCCAGGTTTTCCCGTACAGGGACGCCTTTCGCACTTCTCGGTGAGTTCATGCCGGCTCACCCTCCCCTCTCCCCCTGGGGCGGACAGCCAAACGTCCAGATTGGTGAATAATCCCCCTCTCAGTGGCTCCACCGTGTCTGAATTGGCTGCACCTCCGAGCTTCACATTAAGCAACATGAGTTATCATAGAGACATTAGATATTGGTTACTCTCTGGAGATACCCTTCGTGCTTCTCGGCGAGCTCGTGCCGGCTCACCCTCCCCCACCCTCCCCATGGGGCGGACAGACAAATACCGCCTCCGATCGGGTCTGACGCAGTCGGGTTTCGAACCGCAACCACAATAGGCAACTTGCTCTTGCAAACCACCAGTCAATGCAAGTGTGTTAAACCACGACGCTATTCGAGGTCCCGGGTTTTTTTGTTTTCTTGAACCAGTTTTTATCCCTTTTTTCTCTTTCTTCCCAAGTTGGAGCGCCTAGTTTATCTCTGAGACCCGTTGCTCTCACAGAGGAGAGCGCACGCTGTTTGGGTCCAACTCTCGAGTTGACGTGAGGACGTTGTAGTCTTGGGATGGGCGTGCGATCACGATTGCACACTTCAAATTGGGAGAGAAAGAGAAGTGATGTGGGTTAAACTTTGGTTAAGAAAGGAGAGAAGGGCTGGCGGATAGCGTAGCGGTCTAACGCACCCGTATTTGGCTGGTCCTGTACAAGTGTGAGCTGGCAGTCTGGCAGAGATGCAGTTCGAAACCCGTCTGTGCCAAACCGACCCTGGCCGTTAGGATTTGGCTGTCCACTCCTGAGGGAGGGGGGAGGGTGGTTGGCAACAAACTCGCTGTGAAGCACGTAAGGGTGTCTCCAGAAAGGGGGTCGGTGAGTTCCATCTCAAAGGAGGCGGATCATCGCCGGCCTCGGAGAGTAGCTTGCCTGGGAGACGGGCGGTGAGTTCGTGGGGTATAATTGGCTTCCAAATTGGGGAGAAAAACAGGGAAAAATCAGAAACAAAATTAAAAACGGTAAAAAACAAGAGAAAAGGCTTACACTGCTGCTGTGTACGATGCAGATCTCTGTGAGGCTTTCTGCTTGGCCAGACTGCCAGCTCACACTTGTACAGGACCAGCCAAATACGGGTTAACACAGGCGCTGCGCAGATCCCTTGATCTTTGGAGAAATTCTTTGTTTTGTTTTTCCATTATTCCAAACACACAATAACAGCACACCGTACACACCTATATTGTCCCTCGATGCGAGGGAAAGTAATCAGAGTGTGTATTTCTTTTCACCACAGTTGCCTTATGGGACAAACAAAGTCAATTCATCCACGAAAACAAACCCAAACCCAAATTTCCTGAGAATATAAAACGAAGCTGGTCTCATTCCACCTGATCAAAGGCCTTCTCTGCACCTGAAAAGATGAGACACTCCAGTGTGGGGTTGGAGGGAGGTGAATAAATAATATTAAATAGGTGCCTTTGATTGAAAAAAAAACATGCTGCCTTTTAACAAACCCTGTTTGATCAGGAGAAATTATAGTAGAAAGAAAATTGAGAAGGGTGTGCCTTCTCTAAAATCTTTACGTTGGGACAAAGAGGGAGATTGGGCACTATGAGCCACGGTCACAGGGGTCCTTGTCTTTTTTCAATAACAAACGAATGCAGGCATGATACAATGTCAGGGAGAAAGTAGTAATTCCGACCAGTGATTTGGAAAAAAAGAACTGAAACAGAATGTTGGGCAGAGATTTTGTTTGTAGAAGTCAGACAGACCAGGTGATTTTTCTAGCCTGCGTTGATGAGACCACCCAAACTGTTTCTTCAAGGCTAACTGACTCCTCAAGATCTGCTTGTAAATTTGTGGATAAAGATGAAATATTCAGTCAGAACGTCCTGTGCTGTTAGTACTTCCTGTGTTGTTAGTTCCACCTGAGCTGTCACAACTTCCTGTGCTGTTAGTACTTCCTGTGGTGTCAGAACTTCATGAGCTGTGAGCACTTCCTGTGCTGGATAGCGAGGACAGTGAGACTATCGCAGAGGCTCCATTGTTTCAGTTGAACAGTGAAATCACATTTTAAACGAGAGGGACTCAGGCAGGCTCTGTGGCTGAACAGGCTCTTTAAAATCTCTCCACTCCAAGGTCACTGGCTGTGTTAAAGACAGAGCTACTTTGAGATGAGGCTGAAATGAAACATCAATCTTCTCCTTACAGTTAAAACCTCTGCAGTAATCTCCCAGCTCAGTGCCTTTTAGCAGCTGCAGTCTGATGGTCATGTGTCCTGGGGTACGATCATAATTATACACAACCTTTTCTCTATTTATTAGGTTTTACACGAACCTTGCGTTATTTATGCAGTCAGCACATGGTCTCTGCCAGGACCAGTTAAAAAAGCACCATTGGTGATGCCTTGAGGAAGTAAAGGTGGAAGTCCTTGACCTGGTGTGGCTCACTTGGGCTAACTAAGAGGGAGGGATGGAGAGAGAGAGGGAGAGAGGGAGAGAGAGAGAGGGAGGGAGGGAGAGAGGGAGAGAGGGAGGGAGAGAGGGAGAGAGGGAGGGAGGGAGAGAGGGAGGGAGGGAGAGAGGGAGGGAGAGAGGGAGAGAGGGAGGGAGGGAGAGAGAGAGGGAGGGAGGGAGGGAGAGAGGGAGAGAGGGAGGGAGAGAGGGAGGGAGGGAGAGGGAGGGAGGGAGAGAGAGGGAGGGAGGAGGGAGAGAGAGAGAGAGGAGGGAGAGAGGGAGAGAGAGAGAGAGAGAGAGGGAGGGAGAGAGAGATGAATCACTAAAGGAACTATTTAATTTGGGACAATTTGAGACACTCAAAAACCTTGTTTTATATATTATATTATTTTTTGTATTATGCAATTGATGAATTTCATTTACTCGACTTTTCCACTGCACTGACAGAACCTGCCGGGGACTGAAAGTAAACTGAGTGGGACGGGAGACCCCCAGCCACAGCTCAGAACCCTGGAGAGGAAACACAAATGGATGTGAGTTTACTGCCATTTTAGAGAAGAGCTGTTTCCTGTCCCCTGTCCCTGTCCCTCCCTCTCTCTCTCTGTCCCTGTCCCTCCCTCCTCTCCCTCCTCTGTCCCTCCCTCCCTCTCTCTCTCTCTGTCCCTGTCCCTCCCTCTCTCTCTCTCTGTCCCTCTCTCTCTCTCTCTCTCTGTCCCTGTCCCTCCCTCTCTCTCCTGTCCCTCCCTCTCTCTCTCTGTCCCTCCCTCTCTCTCTCTCCCTGTCCCTCCCTCTCTCTCTCTCTGTCCCTCCCTCTCTCTCTCTCTGTCCCTGTCCCTCCCTCTCTCTCTCTGTCCCTCCCTCCCTCTCTCTGTCCCTGTCCCTGTCTGTTGATACTGCCACATGAAACACGCACGCTCATACAGAGCTTATCCTGGGGTGTCACTAGTCGCCATCGTAACATTTCTGTTCATTTTCTCTTACCTTCTGTACGTCTCACTTTGTATGCAGTAGTTGATTACAGGAATATTGGATTAGAATATATTATGTTGTATCGTTACAGTAAAAAGAAAGTGCCATTTTTTTAATTATTTTTTTTAACTCTCCCCCCCCCCCCTTACTCATTTTATAACCTATACTTTATACATACTTTATACTTCTATACATTTATGGCGGTTTTCATGGTTATGCTCTTTAAGAATGAAGATGGATTTGATGGTCCGATGGCGAGCGGCCCAACCTCGCTCTGATTGGATGACTCATAACGAGGCTGTGGCTTTTTCTGGTTTACCTTCCCGTGATGTGAAACGCAGACCACTGAAAACAGACCAGTCTCTGATTCGGCCGTTCAACACACAGCTGCAGAAGGGGGCATTTAAATTAGGAGGGTTGAGTTTGCAACAGCAACTCGTGTACTTTACCACCCCCAACACCACCTCTATTCCTTCCCTTACCTGTGTTCAGAAAGGAGACACGCACAGGGACAGTCTGACTCATGTCTGCAGGCTTAAAGGTATACTCAGCGATTTGATTTCACTGCATGACAGGGAGCGTTAGTGAACACGTGACAGTGGAAGTGGCTGTCGTTATTTGGACCATAGTCTCACGTTGCCAGTTGACCGTTCATAACTGATAGTGAGAAATATCAAGCAATTTTTTATAGAAAGGAAATATATTTGATGTATTCGTATACTGGTATTTGGGCATTCGCTAATTTGTGGACCCATACAAACTACTATAGCTAGACTGGCAATTGTTCCTTGAGTTCCTTCTCAAAGGAGGCGGATCATCGCCGGCCTTGGAGATGAGCTTGT
>JAINUG010000280.1:207500-390000 GCA_029706075.1 Aldrovandia affinis | reverse complement strand
ACAGAGCGCGGGGCTTTAATGAGAGCGGCGGCATCCAATATTTATGGCAGTCAATGGAACTTTGATTTATAACGGGACGCGAGGGGCGAAAACCTTCAAACTAATTTGGCAACCGGGGCAAGGAATCCATCAGGAGAACGTTGGATAACTGTGAGTTCCTGTAACAGACAGTCTCTTAAGTCGAGCCTGAGATATATATTTATGACTTCAGATGAATTAGGAAGCTCGATTTTTTATCCAGGGAAATGCATTCCCAGTGTATTGCATGAAACAGAATTGTGATCTTTACATGTCTGACTCAGTAACACAGCATACGGAGTAAACACAAACAAAATGTTCACAACTGAAGGGCCTCCGATAGCGTAGCGGTCTAACGCACCCGTATAGGCTGGTCCTTTACGAGTGTGAGCTGCCTATCACGGTCGCGTTTGGAAACCCGACTGTACCACCTGCCTACACACCCTACACACCTGCCAGACCACTCCGTTCTGCTACCTCAGGACACCTAGCACCTCCCCCCCTCCGCACCTGTGCTTCCCGGTCACGTCTCCTGTCAGTTCTGGCTTCACGATGGTGGAATGACCTTCCTGTGGAAGTCAGAACAGCTGAGACCCTGGCCACCTTCAAGCGACGACTGAAGACTCACCTCTTCTGGGTGCACCTCTCCCCGTAGTCCGGGTTTTGTTAATTTAGGGACGTAGTTGCTTAGTATTACACATGTCTACTTGTTTATGTATTGTATTAGGCTTAGGCATTATTTTCCGCACTGATTGTTTTATTGCTGCCTTTGAATTGTGGCTACAGATTTACCTTCAGGGTCCTAGTTTAACTATGTGGTTGCTCCTAGCACCTAGGAATTGTACTTCCCACTAGGGTGGCTTTCAGCTAAACTGTTCTTGACTACGGTTAACACTTTGTTGTAAGTGGCTCTGGATAAGAGCGTCTGCCAAATGCCTGTAATGTAATGTAATGTAATGTACCAGACCAGCCCTGGTGGGGAGTCCCGATCAGGGGCGGGGTCCACCCCAGGGGAAGGGGGGAGGGAGAGCCGGCACAAGCTCGCCGAGAAGCGGTCGGGTGTTCTCGTAAACAGGGTTCAAGTTCAAAACTAAGCATCTGGTCAATCAATCCCATTGCGGCCGGCAGAATTTGCATATCCTCGGGGGGAAATAAAGCAGAATAAAAGTTTTGATAATGTGATGATGCAACTTGCATCCAGAACTTAAGATCTCTGCCTTTAATCTGCTGGGAAGTCGAGATTACGGCGAGACGAGCAGGAGTCAGCAGCGCGTGTGTATTCACATGGGGGACGGAGCGAAACATTAACACGAATTAACATAGTTTTGAGAAGCTGTGGCCTGTTATAAAATAAGTTACTGTTTCTGTTACAGTGATGAAAGTCTGATGAAAGCCAGGTGGGAGGGGGGCGGGGGGGGGGGGGGGGAGAACAGATCCTAAAACTGCAATAGAGTCTGGCTGCAGGCCTTGGCTAATTGGCCTTCGCTAAAAACTGAGCCCTGGCACATTCCCGCAGCCCAGAACACTCCTGGGATCCTCTCTCAGGCATACAGGGGTAAGCCCAGTGCTCGCAGCCCACAGACTCTACTGCTAGACCATTAGGGTCAGTTTTCCACAGGGACCTGCAATGGGAATTTAAGCTGTTGGGATCCACCCCCCCCCCCCCACCAAACTCTGCTTTCTCCAGCTACCCGATAGGCTGTTTGAGAGTGAAAATAGTTATTGTTTAAGGAAATCCTGAATTTCTTCCCATAATTGGAATAAAAAGGGGTAAAAAATGTTTTATGTGAGGGCAAATTTACCTTGGAACACAGGGCTGGATCTTGATGTTCATGGGCCCTAGGCCCCACCTCCATTTTGGGGCTCCCAACCCCCTCCGGCATGGCATTGTGGGAGATGGAGTTCTTAGATTTAATGTTAGATTGGAGATATGATTTCATTTGCATTACACATTTTTTATGACTACTACTACTACTACTACTAATAATAAGGATCCTGTGTGATGAACATATATTTATTAGGCGTGTAAGTGTAGTATGAAACAAATACAAAAATAATATCTATATTCATATTTTCCCCATAATTCCGGGCCCCATGCGACGTTTGGGCCCTAGGCCTGTATGGACTCCTCTCCAGGGCCGCTGCCGATCGATCGCGGTGTGGTGTGGTGCGGTGTGGTGTGGTGCGGTGCGGTATGGTGCGGTGTGGTGGGGTGGGGTGTGGTGTGGTGCGGTGTGGTGGGGTGGGGTGGGGTGGTGTGGTGTGGTGTGGTGCGGTGTGGTGGGGTGGGGTGGGGTGTGGTGTGGTGTGGTGCGGTGGGGTTTGGTGCGGTGTGGTGCGGTGTGGTGGGGTGGGGTGGGGTGGGGTGTGGTGTGGTGCGGTGTGGTGTGGTGGGGTGGGGTGGGGTGTGGTGTGGTGCGGGGTGTGGTGCGGTGTGGTGTGGTGCGGTGCGGTATGGTGCGGTGCGGTGTGGTGGGGTGGGGTGGGGTGTGTGTGGTGCGGTGTGGTGTGGTGTGGTGCGGTGCGGTATGGTGTGGTGCGGTGTGTGGTGTGGTGCGGTGCGGTATGGTGCGGTGCGGTGTGGTGGGGTGGGGTATGGTGTGGTGTGGTGGGGTGTGGTGTGGTGTGGTGCGGTGGGGTGTGGTGTGGTGTGGTGCGGTGCGGTATGGTGCGGTGCGGTGTGGTGGGGTGGGGTGGGGTGTGGTGTGGTGCGGTGTGGTGTGGTGGGGTGGGGTGGGGTGTGGTGCGGTGCGTGTGTGGTGTGGTGGTGCGGTATGGTGCGGTGCGGTGTGGTGGGGTGGGGTATGGTGTGGTGTGGTGGGGTGCGGTGTGGTGTGGTGCGCTGTGGTGTGGTCTGGTGTGGTCTGGTCTGGTGCGGTGCGGTGCAGAGCTCCAGGCCGGTGAATCGGCACTTGTCCGTGCCGCCCACAGGGCCTCCGGCCAGGTGACTCATCCTCATTAAAGTCCTGGCAGCGTCAGGAACATCTGGGTGGCCAGAAAACCAATTCTCCCCATCTGTCAGATTCAGACCCCCCTTCCTCAGCGCACGTGACAGGAATCAATCAAACGCACTGCGTTACCTGGGGCAACCGGAAAAACCGGTGAAGGTTTATTTGTCAGGGACACGGCAAAAAGCATTGTTGCAACGTTAACAACAAGCATCAGACGCTTTGCAGTAAGTGTTTATAGCCAAAGGCTCATTTCCAACACCTGTCCCCAATAAAGTACAGAAAAAGAAAGGTATGTATCGAAGAAATATAAACGAACAATACAAAATAATCTGCACTGTTAGGACTCGACCCCTTCACCCTTTGTTTTAAGGTATAGGTGAGCCTGACCTGGTATTGTGTCGCCCTATGGGCCTGCAGGCACGTGCGATGGGGCCGCCCCAATCCCCAAATGAAAAAGGGGTAGATGGCTCTCCCAATCTGAGATTTCCCACCGAACCCCTCCCTTCAGGGTGAGCCCAGTCTTCAGGCCCAGCAAAGACCCGCAGGCTTCTCTCCTTGTTGTTATGAAGTCTGTTTGAGGTGCACAATTGATGGATGTTTTTGTGGAAGAATGATGTTGCATCCCTCTAATAGAGTTTCAGACACTTGTAGAATCTATGCCAAGGCACATTGAAGCTGTTCTGGTGCTTTGTGGTGGCCCAACGGCCTATTAAGACACATTTAGTTAATTTCCTTTATTTTGGCAGTTATCTGTATATATACACCGTAAGCACTATGTACAGAGGATAATTCAGGGCTCTTGAGCTGGCTGAGCTTCTCTCTCTCTCTGTCTCCCTCTCCCCCCTCCCTCTCCCCTGACTCCACACTCCACAACAAGCCGTTTGTATCGGGGGCAGAAACGAACAAACACATGGGACGGTCCAGAGCCCCAAGGACAGACACACCAGTTAATAATATTATATAATATATAATATATCCCGTTTAGCAGACGCTTTTAACCAAAGCGACTTATAGTAATGAATGCATACATTTTTCAGTATATGTGGTCCCAATGGGAAACAAACCCACAACCTAAGTGTTGTCAACACCATGCTCTACCTACTGAGCCACACAGAACCACGCTCTACCTACTGAGCCACACAGAACCACGCTCTACCTACTGAGACACACAGAACCACGCAGAGCCAGAGATGAGTATAGCAAGGTCTAGAATTAAGAGTCAGGTGCAAAAGCAGGTGCGATGGTCGACTAGGACTTCCTGAGGCTTGTGTCCAAAAGCAATTAGTGAGATGAAAGTGGGTAATTTGAGAGTATTTTGTATTAGTGTTCTGAGTCATTAGCAACAATGGAGAATTAGGGAGCAGTTCTATCCCAAAACAGGCTTTGGGTGCGATCAGGGTGATGTGATTGCTACCTCTCAGGTTACAGGTGACGGAGGTAATGTGAAGAAGGTTTGAGAGGTAAGGGGGGTGTTTTTTCCCGGGAGAGATTTAAACATGAGTAACGGCCAGTGCATATGGTGTCTGGTGTGAAGAGAGGTCCAGTTAATTAGGGATCAGGGCTTATAGTGCTGGGTCATGAAGGCTAAACGGATGAGAAAGTGATAAAGGACTTGCTGACGGTGAGCTTCAGTGACATGTTCTTCAGTGGCAAAGATTTTTTCCCCCTTTTTTCTCCTAATTTGATGGCCAATTTTATCCTCTATTTCTTTCGATTCGCCTTCCCCTCACAAGCCTGCTGCCCGTCAATACGGGACAAGCTAATACCCCAAGGCCGGCAATGATCCGCCTCCTCTGAGATGGAACTTGCCCACCTGTCTTACAGGGATGCCCTTCCGCTCCTTGATGAACTCCCTTCCCCCCTCCCTCTGGGGCGGTCAGCCAATCACTGCCCCTGATCATGGCTCCTGGCCAGAGCCGGACTGGCACAGTCGGGATCCGAACTGCGGCTGCAGTGGGCAACTTGCATTCCAGGCGAAGGCTTTTACCGTTACACCACCCGAGACTCCATCACATCTTCAGTCTGGTAAATAAGATTACGGAAACGCAAATCGGTAAGGAAATCTGTTTTAGGTATCTTATCAGAATCATGGATTCCAGTCACAAATTTATCAACAGGAATTGTTTGCATATTTCTTCTTAAATGTCTAATTTAGATAAGGAGCTTGCTGCCTGAGGAAGAGGGGGTCTTTGTGCAGAGCAAAGCAAGAGCATCAGAAATTAATTTGAAGTTACTATTCTGAGTTTGAGGATGGCTGTGTTATCATGCCAGCCTTTTTTCTCCAGAGGTCAAACACAAAACCATCAAAAGACATATTTTATATGAGATAAATTATGTGACTTGTGTTCAGTCATAACTCTATGGAATACTGATACAGATTTTTGGAAATAATGTTAATTTCAGTGAGCTCCATTTTTGTTCCGATGTGTGAGAATCATAAACACTGTAACACTTGAAAACGTAAATGTTTTACTGCACAATATACTGTATAGTGCAGTAAAAATAATAATAATATAAATGTAATATCTGTTCTCTGTTTTTAAAGTTTTGAGATCATTATTTCATATGTAATAATGTAATGACAATGGGTTTCTGGGCCCTGTTAAAGGCATCCAAGACCAGTCATATATTTTACTATAAAATCATACCCATGTATTTCAATATACTATATCAGATATATTATATCATATAAAATATGGGGCACAGCAACAATCCCACCATTATGATTTGAACCTGCAATCCCCCCCCGATAAAGTGCAGCTCCCAAACCCACCAGTCTGTACTGCTGGATACACAGTGAGTTTTGAGTTTGTGACTGTCGACCAGTCACAGAGAGCAGCAGTGTCACCTGGGTGAATGTGACTGTATTCACCAGATGACAAAAAAACTATTGATTGAACTATAGTTTCAGGTTTGTTCAAGGCAGGCCACAGATATGAGGCAGATATGACACAGATGGTTCTGCCTCATTGTGTTTCTGTGCGGCTCAGTAGGTAGAGCATGGTGCTGACAACGCTTTGTTGTGGTTGTGGGTTCGATTCCCACTGGGGCCACATATACTGAAAAATGTATGCATTCATTACTGTAAGTTGCTTTGGATAAAAGCATCTACTAAATAGCATGTACACATATATATTCAGATATGAGACAGATATAAACATGGGCAAAGCTCACACAAGAGGCTTCATGCAATGACCTTTAAACCAGAGGAGGAGGGGGGCGGTCCCACACACAAGAGCCCCCTGAAAGCAGGAAGTGGGGAGGAGGGGGTGATATTGAATTAGGAAGCAGAGCGGAGGAGAGGGTCAGCGTGATTGGGTGCTTTACGATAAGCACTCTGTGTAAGAGCGTGTTGGGTGGACGGCCTTGCAGAGTGGCGAGCCGCAGAGCGAGCGCCAACCCTCCCTCCCCCCTCTCGTGCGATTGAGCGTCTCCGGTTTCACCAGCCGCCGTCTCCGGCCGTGTCCCATCTGGGCCCTGCTTACCAGAACACATAATCAATCTGCGCAGGGGTTCTGGGAAAGGGGCTTTTCCCGCCTCGCGAGTCTGAGGGCCGTCTTCAGAGGGAGGGAGGGAGGGAGAGAGGGAGGGAGGGAGCGAGAGAGAGAGAGGAGGGAGGGAGGGAGGGAGGGAGGGAGGGAGGGAGGGAGGGAGGGAGAGAGAGGGAGGGAGGGAGGGAGGGCTGCCCTTCTGATTGATTTTTTACAAAAATACATTTGAGAGCCTCACCGCCCTCGAACTCGTCTCAATCGCAGCGAGGTCACAGAAGCGAGCGCCAGAGTTCTGGCCTCTTAAACCGGAATGCCTAAATTGTAACAAATGGAGGAGAGTGCATTTGGAAATGAGGCATTTGGTTGAAGCACAGTTTGATTACTGTCAATATTACTTGGACAGCATCCTGCAAGAGTAAATCGTGGACAGAGGGGAATATGGGAGAGTGTTCACCGCTTTTTAAATACATTTTGTTTGTGATTTCTCCCCGTTTTTCTCCCCAATTTGGAAGCCAATTATACCCTGTCTATTTATTTTAGATTAACTCTCCCCTCACGAACTCGCTGCCCGTCTCTACGGGGGCAAGCTACTCTCCGAGGCCGGCGATGATCCACCTCCTTCGAGACAGAACGCACCGACCCCCTTTCTGGAGACACCCTTACGTGCTTTGCAGCGAGTTCGTGCCGACCACCCTCTCCCCTCCCTCAGGAGCAGACAGACAAACGCCCCCGCCCCCGATTGGGGCTAACGGCCAGGGCCGGTCTGGCAGAGACAGGTTTGGAACCGCGTCCCTGATAGGCAGTTCTCTAACTGCGTTAGACCGCGTGTTCACCACTTTTTGACGATGGTTCTGATTTATGAATGCTGCCTGTCAGTCACCTTATCATGGCCAGAGAGCAGGGGATGGTGCGGTGCGATGTGACACTGGTGAGAACTCACTGTCAGGGCACACGTCAGCTGACAGCTCTCATTTGTTTTACCATCTGTCCCATTTCTGCAAGTGAGCGTCTACATTGGACCTGGGGTGGTAAACCTACACACACACAATTCCTACAGTCTGGGAAACACACTGTACTTTCACAAGAATCACAGGGTGTTTTCTCATTTTAAGCGATATTTACAGACGCCGAATTGTATGATTATATATGATTAGAGACGAAACATATAACACAACCGTACCACAGCTATAAAATAATGGCCACATGACTCACTGTCCTCACGTTGGAAGGTTCAAATCGCAGCAAACAGACGCAAATGTATCCCTTTCCAGAGCTGTTTTACTTTCGCCTGTTATTCTTACGTAACTTGCTTACAGAGCCTGGTACATTCACTTTAGATGTAGCTATGCTCGGTTTAATAGCCAGTACACACACATGTATAACCACAGGCGTGAGGTCCGCTGGGGGTGGGGGTTAGAACGTAAACAATAATCTAAAAAGAGGAAGTATCAACTTTAAGGAACTGCAAGGAGTAAAAAGTTCGATTTATAGGAGGTGTAAAAACCAACGATTGCTCATAAAAAATAAAAAACAAGATGAAGGGGGAGATTATTTATAAAAGTCAGTCAGTTAAAGATCAAACGCTGTGGTTGTGCCCGTTTACTGTGCCTCCCCAGCTGTGTGCAGAGCCCTGTTTCATGCCCTTACATCTCTTAACATTCCTCCATCAAACCAAGGAGCGCTCGTCCCATTGGACAACGGTCCACATGGTCTGTTTTCATCAGCAGCTGTATCTGGGGATGAGGGGCGCATGCACATGCACATTAACGCATGCGTGGCTGTAGGGTTGCAGATGCACACTCATGCATGCGTGGTTGTAGAGATAGAGGACGCACATGCTCCCGCATGTATGGCTGTGTAGATGTAGAATGCAGATAACCTTGACAGCATGCGCTTGCACTGTAGGAGAAAACTAGTGAACCCAATGCACCCCCACGCAGGGACTGCACGCAGTGACGCATGGAAACACCATGCGGGAAACGCATGAACCTCATGCATAGAGCACTCCACGTTGGATCCCTGGAGTCTGTGTGTCTTGGTGTCTAATAACCTGAAGACAGGTGTGCTTTTAATGTGGTACTTGCAGAGAAAGGCCTATCATTACATTACAGGCATTTAGCAGACAATCTTATCCAGAGCGACTTACAGTTTACTTACATTACATTTACATTACATTTCTTTACAATCCATTTATACAGCTGGATATTAACTGAAGGAATTAAATTCAGGTTAAGTACCTTTAACTCAAGGGTACAACGGCAGATGTGTCTCACCTGGGGATTGAACCTGCAACCTCTGAGTTACAAGCCCAGTTCCCCTAACCATTATACCACACTGCTGCCTTTTAATGTGGTACTTGCAGAGAGAGGCCTATCAGAGTTCACCTTGTGCCCACACCTCTTCTCTGGGCGGGGGCACCAGCTGTGGGCACGGCTCCCCCTGGCATGGCATCTCAAAGGATAGAACGAGTGCAACATCACTAGTGCAGTCACGCGTGCACTAACATACTGGTTTATACACTGAATATACTAACGTACTGAACAATTCATTTTCATTTTTCTCCTTAACAGAGATGTATTAGTGCATGTTGAGAGTGAAACAGGAAGCACTACAGTGCAATAATGAGAAAAGAATGTGAAATGCAAAAGTTGCTTTTTAAAAGTGTTCTGTTATGGGGGCCTCGGGTGGCGTAACGGTAAAGGCATTCACCCTGAATGTAAGTTGCCCACTGTGGTTGCAGTTCAAAACCCGGCTGCGCCAGTCCGGCTCTGGCCAAGAGCCCCGATTGGGGGGCAGCTGATTGGCTGACTGCCCCAGAGGGAGGGGGGAGGGTGACACGGCACGAGTGAATGCATCCCTGTACGGGGAAAACTGTCTTGCCTCCGAGGAGGAGCGGTGGGCTCGTGGGGGAGGGTAAGTTGAAAGAAATACGGGGTGTAATTGGCTACCAAGTTGGGGGAAAAATGGGGCAAAAATCTGAAACAAACAGGAAAAAAAAGTTTTTTTTTAGTTATGGTATATTCAGTGCAAGGCTGTTGTGTACATCAATAATACTACTCTGTTTACTTCCTTAGTTCTTAGCCATGCCAATGTGTGTGATGTGTGTTTAGTATTTGACATTTCCCCAGTTATATAACCATTTTTTGTACAGGGAAGTTTAAACATTGGAACGATTCAGGTGAAGTTTCTTGCTCAAGGCTACAACAGCTGTTTGATGTTTTTTTTCACATAATAACCATTTCAGCAGTATGATGAGTAGTTCCTCTTTTCTAAGATAACTCAGATAAGATATAAAGACCACAAATCAGGGAGCTGGTCTGAATTCATTACCTCCTGATGGAACTGGTTTGACCTGGTTTATAATTTTCATCTCTCTGTTCCTCACCCCCTCACCCCCTCTCCTGATTGGATGATTTTCATCTCTCTGTTCCTCGCCCCCTCTCCTGATTGGGTGATTTTCATCTCTCTGCTCCTCGCCCCCTCTCCTGATTGGGTGATTTTCATCTCTCTGTTCCTCGCCCCCTCTCCTGATTGGATGGCAGCTACCCTGCCCCTCAACAGTGATGAGAGGTAGTGATGGGAGAATAAAGGCCGCCATCTAGTCAATCTGTCGTCACCACTGTTTAAAAAAACCAAAAAAACACCCACTAACCTTTTCTTTCCCAATGTTACAGGTATGATACGCAGACGCCTGCAATGATGTCTTTTGCCGTTTTACTGCACTGATCTTGTACGCTAACTTTGATTGTTCTCACCTTGTATTAATGCACATCTTGTAAGTCGCTCTGGATAAGAGCGTCTGCTAAATGCTTAAAATGTAAAATGTAAAATGTATATTTAAAGTGAAATTGAATTTAGGGCCTCCCGTGTGGTCTAGTGGTTTCAACGTCCGATCCCTTCATCATGAGCACTGGCCAGGGGGCCTCGGGTGGCGTAACGGTCAAAGAATTCACCTCGAATGCAAGTTGCCCACTGCAGCTAGGTTTGAAACCCAAATGCGCCAGACTGGCCCTGTCTGAGAGCCCTGATCGGGGGTCGATGTTTGGCATTCTGCCCCAGGGGGAGGGGGGAGGGAGAGCCGGCACGAGCTCGCTGAGAAGCGTGAAGTCTGTCTCTAGAGAGTAGGTGGGTGAGTTCTGTCTCGGAGGAGGCGGATCATCACCGGCCTCGGGGAATTACCTTGACCGTAGTGACGGTGTCGGTGAATTTGTGGGCGAATTGTGTGTGTGTGTGGTAACTGGCAAACTGAAGCAGAGTGAAAAGTAGCAACGTTTGACGTTGCATTTCCGAAGTGAGTGTGTGAGCTTGTCTGCCATTGACAGAGGAGGCTGCAGCAACGAGAACAGGCACAAAAATTTGGCGTTCCAAGTTGTGAGAAACTAGGGGTAACAAAAAAGGAAGCCACGGAATAAAACACCAGCTTTCTGCTGATATTGTATACGTATGAAAAGCAAATTATTGTTACCGTTTTGAGAAGGCTGACCGACCAGGCAGTGTGGTCAGAGGATCAACAGTGTGGTCCCTCTCCCTCTCCCTCTCCCTCTCTCTCTCTGTCCCTCTCCCTCTCTCTCTGTCCCTCTCCCTCTCTCTCTCTGTCCCTCTCCCTCTCTCTCTGTCCCTCTCTCTCTCCCCCTCTCCCTCTCTCTCTGTCCCTCTCCCTCTCTCTCTCTCTCTCCTCTCTCTCTCTCTCTCTCTCTCTCTCTCTCTCTCTCTCTCCCTCTCCCTCTCCCTCTCTTTCTCTCTCTCTCTCTCTCTCTCTCTCTCTCTCTCTCTCTCTCTCTCTCTCTCTCTCCCTCTCTCTCTCTCTCTCTCTCTCTCTCTCTCTCTCCCTCTCCCTCTCCCCCTTCTCTCTCTCTCCCTCTCCCTCTCCCTCTCCCTCTCTTTCTCTCCTCTCTCTCTCTCTGCCTCTCTCTCTCTCTCTCTCTCTCTCTCTCTCTCTCTCTCTCTCTCTCTGTCTCTCTCCCTCTCTCCCTCTCTCTCTCTCTCTCTCTCCCTCTCCCTCTCTCTGTCTCTCTCCCTCTCCCTCTCTCTCTGTCTCTCTTCCTCTCCCTCTCCCTCTCCCCCTCTCTCCCTCTCCCTCTCCTCTCTCTCTCTCTCTCTCTCTCTCTCCTGTGTGCCCCACATGCTGAGCTGTACCCTGTGCTCTCTGAAGACTCACGTCACAACTGCAGGTTCGCCGTTCCGTCCTTTCAAACGAGAGCACAGCAGGGACAGGATGCCCTGTAACGAACGGCGATTAAAATGATGTTCTCAAAAGTATTGTGTGTTTTTCCTTTCTTTCCTTTTTTTCCACTGGGTGAGAGATTTGTTCAGAATGCTTCTCAGAGCTCAGATTGTGTTTCTTGCATGTGTCCAAGGTGCTGATTGCCTCTGGTTGCACGTGTCTCTGCCACCAAAAATAATGTGGTTTAAAAAAAAGAAAAGCTTTTTTCAAACAAATCAGCAAAAAAATGTATTCTCAAAAAAACCAACTATTTTTTTTCTATTTGACCAACTTTATTAGTTGCAATTAATGAATTTGTTATTCTTAAAGTGGCTACCACCAGTTCTTAATTTGTGCTGGGGCTAGCCTGGCAAATGCCAAGAATCCCCGGCAAATGTTTTACTCAGAATAAATATCTAAAGTGCGACAACAATGCGTATTTTAAACAACGTTTACGTCCAGTGGACATTACAAGAGTAGGTGCGCGAGGCCGCGAGCCAATCATAATATGTAAATAGATACACGCATGCACACGCACACGCACGCACGACAGAAATGCAGCGACACAGAGGTAAGGGAAAGTTTACCCTTTTTCCTCCGTGGGAGCGGGGGGCGGGGCATGTTTTTTATTTTACAAATTAAGCACTGGCTACCACCTACGAGTTTCAGCAGTTGCCTTCACCGGGGTGTGTTTTAAAAAGACAGAACAACAGAATATGTCTGTGGGGTCACTTTGTAAGATTTGCCAATTACTGTTAATCATTTGTTTAATTTGAGTTGAGTTTAAAGTCGAGTAACAGAGGATTGTCAGTTCTGTGTTTGTTGTTTCTGTCACAATTCAGATCTGTTCAGTGATTAAGCTTCCACAGCTGCTTGTTTGATCACCTTTGGTTTGGCCCTTGTAAGGTTTGGAAGCCCCTTGTAAGGTTTGTAAGCCCCTTGTAAGTGTTGTAAGCCCCTTGTATAAACTCTGTCTTGCATTTCCATAGATTTGCAATCAAGGTCATATTGTGATTTTTAACATTGACTTATTGTGCTTTAATCTTTATGGGTGGAAGTTCTCTGTTCTGAGCAAGATGAATGTGATCCTAAACTTGACGAGCGAACCTCTCCTCTTGAATCCACAACGTCCAACCTGTTTTTATTACACAGTCGCCCAATTTATACACCACACACAAACCGCTGCAGACCAACTGTCAGTCTCCCGAATCATGAGTTCACGTTTCTCTAGTGGTGGGCCTAAAAAAAATACAAAATTAAGTGAATCCTTTCCTTTGTGGAAAAATTGGGTGGTATTTACGAAGATGGTCAAACATTGCAGTTCCAGTATCCCAATTAATATTTAATATATTACAATCCTTTTATTACATTTTTATAGAAATAAATCTCATTGGACATACATTCTCACGAGAGGCATCTGTGCGATAAAAACCCTTAATAGACGAGTGATAACTTTTCAAAATCTAACAAATGCACAATTCATCCTCTAACCACCACATCAGCAAACCACAGGTACGGCGTCTGATGTTCTGAGTTTTTTTTAAATAAAAAAATAAAAATAATTTAAATGGAAGTATGGATGTAACGGAGTTGATTATGCCTGCAGCGAGTTTCTCGATGCGACAAGAGTGACGATTAACCCACTGAGCTAAAGACTCAGGTCCCTAACTCTGGGAACTAATCACACTCTTATCGACGTCACCCTTTGCAGCGGATGCTCACGTGCTCAACGTTAACTCACGCCTTCTGAGCTCCACTACACAGAGACCACACATCATCTTTTGTTATGGTCAGATCTTAAAACATTATATTTATTTGGCACTGTATTGAATGCTTAAATGTAAGTGAGCATTAGTGGGATTAACATATTCATGAAAATCTAATAGTTCTTGTTCTGTTCCAGACCAAATTAAAAGAACATCATCAATGTAACAAACCAAAGACCGAGCGACAAATTGGAATACTTTGGTGCAAAGCATGCACCCATTTCAGTCCCTTTGACCTGTTTAAGCAGCTTATCCTGGGAAAGAAAAATGAAGTTTTTCTTTTTATCCACTCTGTTAATTTAATAATAGTCATTTGAAGGCATGCCATCGATGGGTCTTGTTTGTGAAAAGTGAGTCAATGCTTCCAGACCCTCTTCATGGTCTATAGGTACTAGCCTGGAGTGCCGGTGTGCATTCTGTTTTTGGTTCCAACCGATTACGATCCATTCATTCATTATCTAACCCGTTTATTGACAAGTCGCGGGGAACAAGTCGCCAATCCATCGCAGGGCACACACACCATTCACTCACACACTCTTACCTATGGGCAATTTAGACTCTCCAGTTAGCCTAACGTGCATGTGTTTGGAGTGTGGGAGGAAACCGGAGTAGCCGGAGGAAACCCACGCTGACACAGGGAGAACATGCAAACTCCACACAGAAAGGCCCCCGGCCCTGGGAGGTTGGAATGAAAACATGCAGGGCAGTGTGCCTTGTAGGAATGGATTGAGAAACACTGCACTAGGAGATTGGAACCCACTTTGCCAATACAGCTACCAACAGCTGGGCACCTCTCAGTCCTCCAGCCTTCTACCCGCTCCTCCAGTCCTTTGATGTCACCTTTGCCAAGTCCCCATCTACCCACCAACAAGGCCGGCAACCAACTAGACCTTGTCTTCAGGAGGAGCTGCCCCACTCCTAACCTCACAGTAGAATGTTCTATATTAGCAACACTTCATATTTCTCAGTGTTGTTTTTTTGTCCGTTTCTCTCCCCCTGTACCCAAACCCTCTGCATCCGCCCCTGCTGTTTCAGTCTGTCTCATTCTCCGCACTCTCTCTCCCACTGCCCTGTCATCTTCTTCTGTTCTGTCATCAGTACATTTACATTTACATTTTTGGCATTTAGCAGATGCTCCTATCCAGAGCGACTTACACAGTTTACATTTCTTTACATACAATCCATTTATACAGCTGGATATATATAGTGAAGCAATTCAGATTAAGTACCTTGCTCAAGGGTACAACAGCAGTGTCCCACCTGGGAATAGAACCTGCAACCTCTGAGTTACAAGCCCAGCTCCCTAACCATTACACTGCCAGCCCCCATCAAGACCCATGCTGAATCCTCTCTCTCAGTCACCTGTAGAGGAAGTCTCATCCCCTCTCTCTCTCTCTCTCTCTCTCTCTCTCAATTTCCTTTGATTCCCTCAGTCCCATCTCCACCGAACCAGCTCATCTGTTACCTCCTGGTCCCTGGCTAATTGACTGCAGTCGTGTGGACGGTGGACAGGAAATGGAGACCCAAGTCGCCTGCTGACTTGACAATCTTCCACTCTCTGCTGGCCACCACCTCTTCTGATCTCATCTCATCTCTCAAATCTGCCGCCTTCCACTCTAAAATTCAATCTGCCACATCTAGCCCATGTAAACTTCTCTGCTACCTTCTATCTCTCCTCACCCCTCCTCCTCTCCATCCCCCTTTTTCCTCTAACTGTGGGTGTATCCTTCTTTTTGCAAGAAGGTCAATGACATCTGCAACTCCCCCTCCTCAACTCTTCCCTTACCTACTCCATTATCCACCCCCCCTCTCCCTAACCTCCATCTCACCCCTCTCTGACCCCAATGCCCTGTAACTAACCCAATCCTCCGACCTGTCCTCTTGATCCCATTCCCTCTTCCAGTGCATTATTTATTATTTTTTAAGATTTTGTTTCTGATTTTTTAAATCCCAGTTTAGTAGCCAATTACACCTTCTTTTAATGTCAACTATCCCCCTCATATTGTGAGTTCGCTGCCGTAGTCCTGAGATCAGCAGTGACAAAGGCGATATGCCACCTCCTCTGAGCCGGCACTCGCCAAGCCATCAGCTGTAACTCCGGTACACACAGAGCCACTCCTATACACAGCGAGCTCATATCGGCTTCTCCAGAAGAGTGTCTCCAAAAAGTAGGGGGGCGAGTTTGGTCTTGGAGGAGGCGGATCATCGCCGGCCTTGGAGAATTGGCTTGACCTGGAGGATGGGCGGCGAGTTTGTGGGGAAGACCAAATCGAAAGAAAGAGGATATAATTGGTTACTAATTTGGGAGAAAAACTGGGAAAAATCGGGACCAAAAAAACCCAAACCCTCTGTGAACCCTGCTGACATTCAAAGCTACCAACTGGTCTCACTTCTCACATTTGTATCCAAAACTCTACGATGTGCTGTCTGTTAACTGTTCCTTTACTTCCAACAGATCTTGATCCTAACCAATCAGGCTTCTTAGCTTGGATGTCCACCCACCACCTGAAGCTCAACCTGGGAAAGACCGAGCTGCTCTTCCTCCCAGCGAAGGGCTCCCCGACGATTGATGCTTCAATCACCGTGGAATGCTCTATAGCAGGAGTGGGCAATTCTGGTCCTGGAGGGCCAGTATGTATGCAGGTTTTTGTTTCTACCAATTACCCAGGCTCAATTAGCTAATTAGTTGGATACGCCAATTCTGGTTCACTTGTAGATTATACCACAGTAACATGTTTCATATTGGAATGCAAGAACAGTCTTCAGCTGTCATTCATGGGCTTATCAAGAAATGTATCTAAAATGTCAGATCATGTAAATTATTGGGGCTAATTAAATAATTAAGAGCAGAAATTGGCATGAAATCCCGAAACGGATCGGGCCTCCTTGCCCATCCCTGGACTGCAGTGTCTCCATCTCAGTCTGCCAAGAACCTTTAGTGTCAGGTGTCAAACTCATTCCATCGCCAAGAATCTTTTGTGCAACCAATGAACTACACCAGGTGATTTCAAATTAGCTTACTTCTTCAACCAAGGGAGGGACCTCACCTGGAGGTCACTTTGCAATGAACCTGCCCTGGCCCTCGGTGGAATGAGTTTGACACCCCTGCAGTGTGACTCTGGATAAACAGCTGAGCCTCTCAGGGCACTTTGCAATGATTGCCCTGGACCTGCGCAACACCAGGAGAAATCGCCCATTCGTCACCTTGCCTCTTCTCTGTCCTGACCCCCCTCGACCCCCAGTGGTGGAATGATCTTCCACAACCAGTCAGAACTGCAGAATTGCTGCTCATCTCCCACAAGAGACTGAAAACCCACTTCTTCAGAGTCCACTAACACTGAATATATCAAATGTTATGTACTAACTTTTCTCTCTGTTTTTTGTAGGTGTGGTACGCATCTGTCTATGATAGCATCTATTGCATTGGTGCTGTACTGATCTCCTGCTCCAGCTGTGATTATTCTTTCCATTTTAAATGCACTTGTTGTAAGTTGCATCTGGATAAGAGCATCTGCTAAATGCCTAAAATGTAAATGTTGGCACATTGAGCACCTTGAAAGGGGATAAAAGCTGCTCTAAATGCACTTCATTCATTAAATGCTTAAAAACTCAAAATCTGTCAAATGATTTGCACATCTAGTGCACTTCTGTGTGATATCAACAACAACACGATGATCCAACAATGTTGTGTCAACGTTGCATGTTTTTTTTTTTACGTTTATTTTAAATGAATGCCACAGGCTGCAGAAGGGACAAATGCAGCGCTGACAAAACATTCGCAGATCATTGTAATTTCGCATTTGGGACCAGCTGCTGCTGTCGTTGCTTGACATTGTAGAGAGAGAGAGAGGACGTTTCTAATCATTGTAATTTTCACGTTGCTAAGCGACCGAACGTTGCGCATTCGCCACACAACTTCTTGGGAAAAAAATAATAGACTCAAAACTGTATTGCCTGCTACACCAGTTGGTTTACCGTGTGTATTTTGACAATGGCACAATTGTTGTGTGCAACTTTTAGGAACTCGCATACACAAATCTATGAAACTATATGCAAAACCCGTATCAGGCATTCCACAGTCACACCTGTTACTAGCTACTCACAGTCCAAGGTAAGAACCAGGCCCCGTGAGGTCAGGAAACAACACGGAAGGCTTCAGAGAGAGCATATTTTGCGATTAAATTATTAGTTTGGTCAATTAAAAAAGGGTAACCAGGTGGTCCAGTGGTTACAACGTCCGACGCTGGCCACGGAGACCGGGGTTCAATTCCCCGTCTCGCCAAGTGTCGGCTCTGGCCGGGAGTGCCACCAGGGGGCGGCGATTGGCTGTCCGCCCCAGGGAGGGGGGAGGGGAGCCGAGCCGAGCCGAGCCGAGCCGAGCCGACGTGACGTTCGCTGCGTATAAGAGTGGCCCTGTAGTACCGGGTTACGGTCGACGGGCTGCGGGTGCCGTCTCACTTCGCTTCGTCACTACCGGTCGCAGGACTACGGCAGCGAACTCACATTACTAGGGGGGGATTGACGTAAAAATAGCGGGTCTAATTGGCTACCAAATTGGGAGAAGATGGGATAAAATCAGAAAAAAAATAAATAAAAGGGTAACCAATGCAATCTAAGAGAATAGTCCTGGTGTGAACAGTCAAAGATGTTTAACTCAATTGCCATGCCCCGATTCAATGGGACAAAGAGGCTTCAGTTAGTTTAAAACAGGATATCGTTCTCCGTGCCATATTTTTAAAGGACCGTGTACAGAATAGTAGCTAAATCAGAAATTATGAGATTCGCTACTAATCCATTGCAGTATTCTTTAAAGAAATGACATTTATATTTTCCCCCTTTTATGTTATGTTTATTTGCAAAGCATAAAATAAACAGCGCATAATATAATAAATGTGACTTTGGAGACAAGTCAATCTGTCTTCCTACAGCGTCAGTGTAAGGGTCCATTGAGAAATGAAACCCAGCTGGCTCTCTCTCCCGCGATGGCCGCTCACGGACAGCTCTGCTTTTTTGAACGAGCGCTTTTAAAAAAACGGAGCATTTTTGTGGGCGAGAACCAAATACTGCGGCGGGAAAGACGCCAAAACGTCTCACTTCTTTTCGCCTGAGTGAAGAACCCTTTTCATCGAGGGGCCCATCTGTTTGGAATAAACCCCTGTCTGCTCCTTCTGGGGTAAAAAAATAATAATAATAAAAAGCACATCTTTTAGAAATCCGCTCATAAACAGAGTCACCGAGAGAGCATAGAGGAACAGCACCCAGCATCACAGCGATGAGGAGGCTTTTTAGCAGCCACCGAAAGCCCAGAATATTCATAACAGATTATCCTGCCTGTGGTCTGTTACCTGAGGACTTCCACGTTGTAAGGGAAGGGAGCGAAAGTGCAAAGTGACTGAAAATATGCAGGTCTCCTGTTCTCAAAGTGTGCTGCTTTCCTTTAAGAACTGACATGTTAAAAAATGTGCATGTAAAACCAGCGTATTATGAATAGTGCTTATAATTCTGTGTGGCTCAGTAGGTAGAGCATGGTTCTGTGTGGCTCAGTAGGTAGAGCATGGCGTTGACAACCCTAGGTTGTGGGTTCGATTCCCATTGGGACCACATATACTGAAAAATGTATGCATTCACTACTGTAAGTTGCTTTGGATAAAAGTGTCTGCTAAATGGCATATATATAATTATTATTTTGCAGATTTGTCACTTAGTCTATCTTTATTTATTATTTTTTGGTCAAGGTTTCAAGTTTGTACCTTTTGGACCACTGTACAATACCTACAGTGGTGATAAAAAGTTTGTGAACCCTTTGGAATTAAGTCCTACAAATAGATAAAGAGAACCCAGTTAAACAACTGATACTTTTTAATTTATTTATTGAAAAAAATGATCCAACATTAAATGTCTTTGCTGGAAAAAGTATGTGAACCTTTTCTTTCAGGCGGCAGGGTAGTTTAACCTTTGGGGGAACTGGGCTTGTAACTGAGAGGTTGCTGGTTCAATTCCCAGGTGGAACACTGCCGTTGTACCCTTGAGCTAAAGGTACTTAACCTGAATTGCTTCAGTAAAAATATCCAGCTGTATAAATGGATTGTATGTAAAAGAACTGTAATAAGTAAATGCCTAAAATGTAAATGCAGTAACTGGTCTGACCCCCTTGAGCAGCAATGACTTAAACCAAACGTTTCCGGTAACTGTTGATCAGTCCCGCACATCGGCTTGGAGGAATTTTGGCCCATTCCTCCTTAGAGAACTGCTTCAACTCAGTTATGCTGGTGGGCTTCCTGGCATGAACTCCTCACTTCAAGTCCTGCCACAACATTTCTATTGGATTAAGGTCTGGACTTTGACTGGGCCATTACAAAACACAAAATTTATTCTGCTTCAACCATTATTTGGTAGACTGACTTGTGTGTTTAGGGCCGTTGTCTTGCTGCATGACCCACCTTCTGTTGAGCTTCAGTTCACGGACGGATACCCTGACATTCTCCTGTAGAATTTGCTGGTACAATCCAGAATTCATAGTTCCGTCAATGATGGCGAGCCGTCCTGGTCCCGAGGCAGCAAAGCAGCCCCAAACCATGACACTGCCACCACCGTGTTTCACAGTTGGGATGAGGTTCTTATGTTGGAATGCAGTGTTTGGTTTCCATCTCTCATTTAAGCCATAAAGTTATATTTTCGATTCATCCGTCCACAGAACATTCTTCCAATTGTCTTCTGGCACATCCAGGTGATCTTTAGCAAACTTTAGATGGGCAGCAATGTTCTTTTTGGAGAGTAGTGGCTTCCTCCTTGCTATCCTCCCATGCACACCATTATGGTTCAGTGTTTTCCTGATGGTGGACTCATGAACACTGACATTAGCCAATGCAAGAGAGGCCTGCAGATCCTTAGACATTACCCTGGGGTTCTTTGTGACCTCCTTGAATATTGTACACCTTGCTCTTGGAGTGATTTTTGTTGGACGACCACTCCGGAGTAACATTGGTGTTGAATTTTTCCATTTGTACACTATCTGCCTGATAGTGGATTGGTGGAGCCCAAACTCTTTCAAAATGGAACCTTTTCCAGCCTGATGAGCATCGACAACTCTTTTTCTGAGGTCCTCAGAAATCTCCTTTGATCGAGGCATGGCACGCTTCCACAAACCTCTGTGGTGAAGACCAGACTTTGATAGTGAAGACCCAGGTTTATGTTTTTACATAGGGCAGGGCCACCCAAACTCACTCCTGATGGTCATCCCATTGATTGGAACAACATTGGACTTTAATTACCCCCTTAATTGAACTGATCATTCACATACTTTTTCCAACAGAGAATTTAGATGTGAATTTAGTTGTGTCATTTTGCTCAGTAAATACATTTTTAAAAGGCCGTTTGTTGTGTTATTTGTTTAATCGGGTTCTCTTCATCTTTTAGAAGGACTTAGATGAAGATCTGATCACATTTTAGGTCAAATTTATGCAGAAATGCAGACAATTCTGACGGGTTTACAAACTTTTCCTCGCCACCGCAGGACTGCGCAATACTACAGTACGTGCGATACAGGGTAAATCAAGCTAGGACAGTGGCCAGCTTTCAGTGTTTAGATAAAAGCAGAATATCTACGGGCGTACACTGTGCTGTTTAAAACTGCCTCACTTCTTTCCTCATTTACAGCCATGTGCAAGATTTCAGCCCTATACCCCTATCATTCAGCAGCCCCATGAGTCAAACACTCTGAGGGAGCGGGAAATCAGAGCTGAACTCTGCAGGATGTGTGAAGGGTTATTTTCAAGTGGCAGTTTAATCTAAAAACTCTGCGAGAGGAAGCTACGTGACAGGTCGTGAAATGATGGTATTGCAGTAAAAAAAAGGGGGTTCTGGTGGAGTAGAGAAATGCAGAAATGGTGTGATGATTCCTGTGTTGTCAGATGAAAGAGGAGTGGAAGATTTTGATCACAAGGGCCCCAGCAACGATAAAGAACCGCAGTAACCACGGTTACCTCCTTTACCCCCTCAGTTCGACCCTTTCTGAGGTTATGACGAGAGAGGGAGCATTTACAGATACGAGCTATTTAACTTGTGAACAGCCTTGCTTTGATGGCCGTGACATTATGTTTGTGTAAGTCTGTGTTTTTAATGTGTGTATGCTGCAACTGACAAACCCATAATTTCCCAGCTGGGATTAATAAAGTATAATCTCATTTCTCATCTCACACAAGACGGTAAGCGAGAGAGATGGAGATTTGGGGAAACATGTCCTCTGATTCGACGAGTGGCGCGTTGGTAAATCCGTCCTTTGACTGGACGAAAGCACGTTAGGGAAATGTGTCCTCTGATTGGACGAAAGCATGTTGGGGAACCATGTCCTCTGATTGGACGAAAGCACATTGGGGAAATGTGTCCTCTGATTGCGTGGATTGGGTGAATTATCCAGTAAACTATCGTTGGAGTCACTCCTATAGAGGGAAAGGAAGAAAGGTAGAAACTGGAATGATGGAGAAGGAGAGTGAAGTAGGGAAGGGCAGTAGAATGTATTGACTTATGGGGAAGGTTCCCCAGGTTCAGTAATTAGGCTCGCTGACCAGTGTGACTGATTGCTTCTGTGGTAGACGCCAGCGGAATTATGGAGAGGGGATAGCATGAAATCAGCATGCAGGCAAAATAATCTCCTGCTATTTATTTCTGTTATTCAGACCGTATGTTTGCTGAAAGAATATCTCAGAGCGATGAAGGTGCCCAGGTAAATGCTGAGGTGCACATATTCTTTGTGAGTGTATGTGTGCGTGTAATGGAGTTGGTTCTGCCTGAAGCGAGTGTTGAAACCCAACGCCATAAGAGACATGATTAGCACGAGTGTGTGTGTGTGTGCATGTGTGTGTGCGTGTGTGTATGTGTGTGTGCATGTGTGTGTACGCGTGTGTGTGTGTGTGCATGTGTATGTGTGTGTGCATGTGCATGTGTATGTGTGCGTGTGTGTGTGCATGTGTATGTGTGCATGTGTGTGTGTAGGCAGTACTACATATATGGAGCTAAATAAGTCTGCCCTCAACTTTAAGTCTTTCCACAAATATATAAAAGAATGTAATTCAATCTGTTCCCAGAGGTTTTTGAGATGCACCCAGTTTTTATGGAGACATTTTGAACACTGAACACTGTCATTATTGGCACAAAGACATGCACTGTGCATATAATGCAAATGTATGTAGTGTGCATTAGTGTGCAAATGCATGTACTGTGTATTGTGCTTTCCCCATAAATGCGTCACCTCAGCAGAATCCACTCAATTCATTACATTTTACATTTTAAGCATTTAACAGACGCTCTTATCCAGAGCGACTTACAAGATGTGCATTAATACAAGGTAAGAACAATCAGTTAGCGCACAATTCCACGTGTCTGTTCTTAAACGATATAACACTGTGCCTCACTGCAAATCTCTCCTGCGCTGAAAGCACATCGCATTTGTGCGAGGGGTTGCCACTTACTCCGAATGCGGACTGTAGTTAAAGGTGTTTAGGTTAGGAGAGATAGGGGGATAGGGGGATTATCTTGAGCATTTGACAGCCCAAGTTCACTGCGGAAACAGGAAGTGTGCTGTGCGCACTATGCAGAGTGCCCTGTGGGGATTCCTGCCAGCTCGCGCGCTCTCGGTGCGCTGAAGAGGTCAACGGAACCGTGGCCCGATGAATCAACCATAAATATGCATTTTTGCAAACCTGGCGTATTTCTAGCCTGTCGATATCTGAGGGGTGAACTGGGTGGTGGTGGTGGTGGTGGGGGGGGACAAGTGAAATTAGTAAATATAAGGATATTTACTCATTTCAGAATAATATGAATTATTCTATGAATATGTTCAAGAATACAAATAAAATAAAAGTAAAATAATCCGATTTTCAGATTTCTCCCCCACCCCTTCCCTACCAATCGTGTTTCAGAATGATTAAGGCTCGACTTGAACAAACGTGTCACCTTTTTTACAGTAGCCACAGGACTCATTAGAATAACCGTTTTAGGGGAGCTGTTTATCTCCTAAGGTGGGGAAAGTTACAGCATTTTTGCATAAAGATAAGTCCCAACATCGCAACAATCTACATAAGACTGACGCGGTCAAATTTAGATGCTGCTCCCCACGCATAGGTACGCTGTTCCAACAGTGAAGGGTTCTGGTCTTGTCATCATGGTGTGTGGTTCAGTTTACTGGTTTGGTTGCATTCGTGAATACCCTTAGAAGTCAAGGTTGATGTCAATCACAACTTAAAGGTATGCTAAGCGATTTGACGTCATCGATCAGTGACTTCCTTCAGAAGCCAAGGTCGATGTCAATTATTACTTGAAATGCGCTCGTAATTATCCCTCGGTTGGCGGGGTGACTTCCTAAACAAACGAAAAACGAAAAACTGCACTCCAGCTATTTTAGCCACATCGACCTCCAACAGCAGGCGGGTGCACAGGTGGGGGGTCAAAGAAAGTGCCCTTGTGGGGCCTGTCTCGCTAAGGAGGTTAAACATAGTCAGGGTATGTTTGCGTTAGCAGGCTACACAAATCCTAACGAAGGCAATTATGGCTAACCTGTCTCACGACGGTGGTTATCAACTCGCTCTGTCAACCCTGTTTTTCCCGATCGAGCTATGAGCGCGTTACCAAGTTACCATGGCGATAAAACCCTGTTAAAAGTTAGCCACAGTCGTGAGACCGAAAACCCAAAGTCAGCTCGCTAACCCAGTAATCCTGCATCGTGAGACAGGCCGCTGGATGTGTGCGATTTTTTGGTTTGTTTTTTAAATTATGACTATAGTCACTAAAACTAGGCTGTGTACCCACGTAAGATGGGCAGCCTAACTCCCATAAACGGTTTCAGCTCGAACTCCAGTCGATCTTCAGAGACAAAATAAAACGCCGTCTTCCTACAAGTAATGAGCTCGCATGGTTTGGACGGTGAGTGAAGTTTTCATCTTGTTAAGCCTTTCCCTGCGTTTTTATACATGACGTGTCACTCGATAAAAGTCCAACAAGGGAGTTGACAGGATGTCGCTGGTTGTTTATGAACATAAAGTCAACGTTAACGTTCATTATAACAGCGAGTCTGCAGCCGTGCACGCTAAACTCGTTGCTGCAATGCTGTGCTAGTTTGTGGAATGTGTTACGTTATCGTTACTTAATTCCCGGGTGAATGAACACGTCCTTTCGTTTTTGTGTTCGCAGGTATTCACATATGTGTCATACAGTAAAAGTCAAGAGGCGAACTATTCGATGTCACTTACGTTCGTTAATAGTAATCTCCATTTACAAAACTGAAGTCAAATTTAACAGTGCGCTGTGCTCGCAAAATTATCTGTAAGAATACGTAATGACGAGAACGAGCCGTTGAGCTATTCTAGGCTCGTTATGTCCTAATCTAAAGAGTATCTAGTACTACCTCAGGCCTGGACTTGAATAGCCCAAGTGTTTCTGCCTCTACTACCCGACCTGGCAAACTGTTCCAGGCATTGACAACTCTCTGTGTAAAGAAAAACTTCCCAATATCTGTGTGAAATTTGCCTCTGTGGCCTCTTGTTCTGCTAACCAAATGTATCTTAACAAATTGTTGGTAGTTTTTAGGAATTTAAAAACCACAATCAAATCCCCCCAAGTCTCCGTGTTCTAAGCTTAAATAGATTGAGTGCCTTAAGTCTATCTTCATAACTTTTACCTTTCATACCCAGTACCAATTTAGTTGCCCTTCTTTGAACTTTTTCAAGAGGTTCTGTATCTTTCTTGTAGCCCAGAACTGCACACAGTACTCTAAGTGGGGTATGACAAAGGCATTATATAACATTAAAATAACCTCCTTTTATTTATACATTTTGCTATGTATCCCAGCATCCTGTTGGCCTTTTTCACTGCTGTAGCACACTGATTAGATAATAGATGGACTTTGATCCAAAGCGACTTACAAAATCTTTTTTCAGTGTATGTGGCAGATGCTGGACTTTGATCAGCTACAAATCCTAAGTCTTTTTCAATTTGAACACCTACAAATTTTTCTCCTCCCAAAAAATACTCCTGTCTTATGTTTTGATTTCCCACATGCATAATTTTACATTTAGCAATATTGAATGTCATCTGCCATGTATCTGCCCATTCTTGGATTTTATTGAAATCATCTTGGATTACCTTAGTCGATTCCAAACTGTTTGCTAAACCCCCAAGTTTTGTATTATCTGTAAATACAACTATTTTGCTACTAACATTCCTATCAAGATTATTTATCTAAATAAGGAAGAGCAGAGGTCCCAGCACCGATCCCTGCGGGACTCAACTGCCCACAGCATCTAGGTCAGATACGCCCCCACCTACTGTTACTCTTTGTATTCGCCTTTCCAATTATAAACCCACTCTGAAATAACTCCTGTAATTCCTAATGAATTCATTTTAACAATGAGCCTCTCGTGTGGTACCTTGTCAAATGCTTTTTGAAAGTCCAAATATATAATATCATAAGCCTTGTTCAAGTCAAAACACTTTGTAGCCTCCTCAAATAAGTCCAGGAGGTTTGTTAGGTTTCTCCCCTTAAGAAAGTCATGTTGGCTCTTCCTTGAACTACTATTATTTTTCAAGGATGATACATTTCAGTATTTTACATGAGATGCAAGTTAAACTGACAGGCCTATAGTTCCCTGGGTCAGTACGGTCCCCCTTCTAATATATTGGAATTATACTACCCTGCTTCCATTCATCTGGTATTTCTCTAGTGTTTAGGGATTGCATAAAAAATATCTGTCAATGGTTAGTACTCTAGGATATATGCCAATGGGGCCTGCTGCCTTATTTGCTGCCTTTTTTCATCCTATTTTGACAGAGTTACAGTCTTCCGTGGCAGAGATGGGAGAAACTGTCCATGGGACAACAATAGCCCGGGCGCTTCACAAATCTGTGCTTTATGGGAGGGTGGTAAAAAAACATTGTTGAAGAAAACTTACATGAAATCTCACCTAGAGTTTCCCAGAAGGCATATGGGAGACTCTCCAACCAAGTAGAGGAAGATTTTATGGTCTTATGAGACCAAGATTGAACCTTTTGGCCTCAACGTTAGACACCATGTTTGGCACAAGCCTAATACTGCTCATCATCCCAAGAACACTATCCCTACTGTGAAACATGGCAGGAGCCTGTGTGATCTATCTGCTTGTATGTGCGCATTAATAATGTCACCAAACTAGCACATAATGCCAGCGTTTGAATGAAGAGGTGGCCTGGGTGGATGAAAATGCAAACAAATGACCAGAAATGAAACTTGCACAGCAGCAAATGTTTTTATTGACACCCCCCACATTGCACCGCCCAGCCCACGTTGACACAAACACCTTTATTGCAGACCACAAACAAAACTACCAAACTGGGCAGAGATGAGAAATATTCTTTTTTTGGAATGAAACTTAAAAATTCCACCACCGCCTAGGTGTGTTTTCACTACCACCCTCACCAAACTAGGAAACTGTGAATCACACCACACCACACTCTATTCTGTCAGAATACACACAAACCTCATCTCAGCTCCTCACCCAAGAGGCCACACAACGTCTTGTCCAGGCCCTGGTCATCACACGCCTAGACTACTGCAACGTCGTACTAGCTGGGCCTTCCAGCCTGCGCCTTCAATCTGCTACGACTCATTCAGAATGCAGCCACATGACTGCTTTTCAACCTTGCGAAATCCTCACCCGTCACTCTGCTCCTCACCGCCCTTCACTGGCTCCCGGGTGCAACTCGCATTCAACTCAAGTCATTGGTGCTGGCGTGTGATCCCAATTGATACCAACATTAGGACTCTGGCTTAGTATGCATACACAAACGCATACATTATGTTGCCGTTCATACAAGACTTGGTCAGTAATACTGAAAAATGCATGTGTATTTTTACCACTGTTAGCCATGAAATGTCAATAAAGTTAACATAGGTAATCAACTCTTAATAGAACCAGAATTGACAATGTTCCTTTACAGCACGTGCAGTACTGTAAAAATCGTTTTTGTGATTTTTTCTTATGTACATTTGACATTTTACATTTTAATCATTTAGCAGACGCTCTTATCCAGAGCGACTTACAAGATGTGCATCAATACAAGGTAAGAACAATCATAGTTAGCGCACAAGATCAGTGCAGTAATACAGCAATAGACATCATTGCAGGCGTCTGCGTATCATACCTGTAACACTGGGAAAGAAAAGGTTAGTGGGGTGTTTTTTTTGTTAAAAAAATAAATAAAAATTAAATAGTGTAGAACAAGTAAACAGTGGTGACGACAGATTGACTAGTTGGACAGTGTTCAGTGGTAGTGGAGTCTGAAGAGGTGGGTTTTGAGTCTCTTGCGGAAGATTGGAAGTGATTCTGCAGTCCTGACCGATTGCGGGAGGTCGTTCCACCAGCGAGGGACCAGGACAGAGAAGAGGCGAGACCGCGAGGAACGGCTGCCAGGCGCCCGGAGGGATGGGGCAGTCAGTTTGCCAGAGGAGGTGGAGCGGAGGAGTCTGGGCGGGGTGTAGGGAGTGATGAGTGACTGGAGGTATGGGGGAGCAGTACCTCTGGCTGCTTGAAAAAGCAAGCACCAGTGACTTGAATCTGATGCGTGCTGCGATGGGGAGCCAGTGCAGAGAGGAGAGTAGAGGGGTGACGTGGGTGAACTTCGGCTGGTTGAACACCAGGCGGGCGGCAGCGTTCTGGACTAGTTGCAGAGACTTGATGGCACAGGCCGGAAGGCCTGCCAGCAAGGAATTGCAGTAGTCCAGGCAGAGATCACCAGGGCCTGGACCAGGAGTTGAGTGGCCTCTTGGGTGAGGAACGGTCGGATCCTCCGGATGTTGTGGAGAGGAAACGGCAGGTCCGAGTGATCGCTGCAATATGGCTCGAGAAGCACAGCTGGTTGTCCAGGGTCACTCCAAGGCTCCTGGCAGACTGAGACGGAGACACTATGGAGCCTTCCACGGTGATTGACGATCAATCGTCGGGAGAGCCCTTCGCAGGGGAAGAAGAGCAGCTCTGTCTTCCCCAGGTTCAGCTTCAGGTGGTGGGTGGACATCCATGCGGAGATGTCGGCCAGGCATGCAGAGATCCGTGCCGGGACCTGGGTATCAGATGGAGGAAGGAGAGAAAGAGTTGAGTGTCATCAGCATAACAGTGATAGGAAAAACCATGAGCAGAAATAACAGAGCCAAGTGACTTGGTGTACAGAGAGAATAGGACGGGGCCTAGCACCGAGCCCTGCGGGACTCCAGTAGAGAGGGTGTGGAGAGGAGAGGATCCTCTCCAGGCCACCTGGTAGGACCGGTCAGCCAGGTAGGACTCAAACCATGTCAACGCAGATCCAGAGATTCCCATCTCGACGAGAGATGAGCAGGATCCGGTGGTCCACGGTGTCGAATGCCGCCGACAGGTCGAGGAGGATGAGGACGGAGCTAAGGGATCGGGACTTAGCCCCGTGAAGAGCCTCAGTTACCGCAAGGAGAGCAGTCTCTGTGGAGTGGCCTGCTCTGAACCCAGATTGGTTGGGATCAAGCAGGTCGTTCTTTAAGAGATGAGCAGACAGTTGATTATAGACAGCCCGCTCTAATGTTTTGGAAAGGAATGGGAGGAGAGAGACAGGTCGGTAGTTAGAGATGACAGCAGGATTCAGAGAGGCTTTTTTTGAGGAGGGGACAACATGAGCGCATTTGAGGGAGGAGGGGACAGAGCCAGAGGAAAGAGAGGAGTTGATGACATTGGAGACAAAGGGAGGATGTCCATAGCAATGGACTGGAAGATGGGGGAAGGAATGGGATCAAGAGGGCAGGTGGTGGGACGGTGAGAGAGAACAAGTTGAAGGATGTCTGAGTCAGGAAGGGGCGAGAAGGAGGACAGAGGGGTGGGAGGTTTAGGTGGCGAGATGGGTGAGGGAGAGGTTGGGGGTAAGGAGTTGCGAATGACATCGACCTTCTCGTGAAAGAAGGATGAGAAGTCATGCACTTCTGCGAGTCCATATTATACCTAAAGTTGCCGTAGGTCTTGTGAAGAGGCAGGCGCATGTTGTTGACACAGGTATTTGCAGCAGGAAATTGAATTCCATCTTCACCATACAGGAACTCAAGGGACAGCTCAGGGGAAAACCCAATGCAGCAAACAGTGTCTGAACCAGTTGTAAATATGAGGATATGTGAGCATGTTCACGTGTTTGCATTTTTGTGAATCAGGGTACATTCTTTGAGACAGAACTTGGTAAGTTTTTTAATGGTTTTTAATGTTGTTTGGCTGTTTGTGTTTTGAGTTAGTATTGTATTAGCTTAAGCTTCCCTTTTATTATTTATTATGTGTATGACCTGTCTTTGCTGTTACTTTTACTTCTGTGTTTGGTAGTTAAGTACTTTGGTTGGTTGTGTCTCACTCTCACTGTACACCCGCTTGACAAGTATTTCAGGAATCATCTTGCTTAGCGGCAGCTGTACAGGCTTCGTGTGCCTAGCCTTACCAGATGAAGACCGCACAGAAAAAGACTAGCGAGTTTACCTCGGAAGGCCACAGCAGTAGTCAATAGTCAATGTTTGTTTTATATCCTGCTAGCACTAGGATACCACATTATACATATGCTATATATTGCATTTCACTTGGATAATACCTGAGAAGTCAACCACCTGCTGCCTTCTCCTCTGCCTACACCTTTTCTCACACCCCCAGGGCCACCGTTAGAGGTGTAAACACTGGTCTCCTCATCTCCCCCTGATAGAGATTCAGCGCCGTACTGCTTCCCCATCTCTCCCTCTCCTCCATTGTATTTCATGCTGTCATCATCTCACTGTCCCATGAAACGCCACGTTATTGTTCTTTATTCTCCACCAGGCTCTCTGGGGGGCTTCCAAGGTGAAATGGATGCCCTATTCAACTCCTTGCCTGAGGGTGGCACCCCAGGTCTTACGCCTCAGTGACTTCAATATTCAACTCGACACTTTGAAGTCCTTCACTTTCCTGCCCCTCCTCCAGTTCTTCGACTTCACCGCGGTGCCATCCCCGCCTACCCACAAGGCCGGAAACCAGCAGAACCATCTTCACCTGGAGCTGCTCTGCTCCCAACCTCATCGTAACACCTCTCCATATTTCTGACCATCACCTTTTGTCCTTCTCTCTCTCCTCTGTACCCAAACCCTCAACAACCTTCCACCTGCAGTCTCTAGCCGCCATAACCTCCTCTCTTCCACTTCCCTGTCTTCACAAAATCCTCACACAGTCAACACTTTAATTAGCTACAGAACAAATGCATTCACTTAACAATGCATTCTTACATGCCCCCCTGCTCCCATCACTTTGATCTGTATTACTAGTAGAAAATGCACATTTCTGTAGTTTTTTTGACAATAAGCATGAATACTTTGAGTCTGAGTAAACTCATTTTATAATTCAATCAAAGTTGTAATTTATTAACATCTATTATCTATAAGCAATTATTAAATGTGCATTTGAGAGTCACCAGGATTTGCATATCATGGCAATTCTTTGCAATCTTACTGTATCATGGTAGCTCAGTAAAAAAATTTAGCTTATGAACAAGTTGTATTATATGAAAAATTCATGATAATGAAAATTCTATGTGTTCCATTAATAGCATGTCAGATGTTCAAATATACAGGCAATCCTCACTTAACGACTAGGTCGTTAAGCGAATTGGTCGATAAGCGAGGAGCCGCCCCTTACCGATATTTCAAGCATACTGAACTGTTAGTGGGTTTGTGTCAACCGTCTTTAGATATTGTTTTAATGTCACCTTTGCACCATTTATAACATTTTCAATATATTTTTTAATGTTTATACAGTTGTGTACTGTATACAGTACTGTAATAAACAGAATAGAGGAAATCAGCTTTAATATACATTACTTAGGTTTTCATACTGTAAATACAGGTAATTGTTTTTATTTATTCTGAATAAAGAATAGGGTGCACAGTACAGTACAAATGTATAGACTAAATATGTAGTCTTGGAGATTGCCAACGCTAGTGTAGTGAATACTGACCGACTGCGGGAACGAGACTGAGACTGAGAAAGGGTGATGCCAGATGAGATGCTTGACGCTGAGACGCAAAGTTCTCACGACCAAAGTTCTCGTACAGCGTACAATATCGACTGGTCGGAGAGCTGGTCCTAAGTCCGCACGGTCATTAAACAGGTAGGTCGTTAAGTGAGGACTGCCTGTAGATTGAATATTTTTTTGAAAAGCCTATTTCTCTACCTTCCTAATAATAATCTTTCTGGTTTATTAAATATTTGGTAAGAAATTATGCAGCACTATGGTATATCTTAAATTGTCTTTGAAGTTTTTAATTTTCAGTCAATTTCAGTATCTTTCTGATTACAGTCAAATTAGTATTTTTATTATCATGGATCTTAATAATTTTTTCAGTTTTTGTTATCTTTTATAAATTAAAAATAATGCATTAAAATGGAAAAAACAAACAAAACACAGATATGGGGGAAATTACAGTAAATAAAATAATCAAATCTACCAAGGAAAGTGCTCTTTTTTTAATCAATCCTGTGTACATTCTACAAATATCCATTTATCTTTGCCATGAACAATTTCCTTAAATAATCTTGAATTGTTTAAAAAAAAAAAAAAACAACACAAGAAAATCAATCACTCTTTCAAACCACAACATTAATTGCATTAATTTTTTGAATTTTCTTTCTTTCTGCTCAAACTAAAGTTGATGCTTATTCATATTGGATGCTGTACATATGCTGTCAACTCCAAAATGATTGGACAAAGATTAGCAAAAAAGGCTGTATAAAATGCTGAATATATATCAAAAATGACCGTTTCCAGTATTCATATACTGTATCCGACCATCAACAATGTTTTTGGTCATAAATTAACTTTTAAAGTGGTAGAGTGACAACTAATACAGATGTTGAACTTCAGAGCAATCACTTGTTCAATATTTAAACATATAGGTTACTTATTCATTCATGTTTTGGGGGTACTAGGTGACTCATCCTGCTAAAACAGTGGGTACCAGGTGGATATGCCCCAGATTCTCGTCCTGAGTCCTGACCATGCCAGTCCTAACGAAGGCCAGCCCCTCGGGAGAGTAAAGAATTGTCTTTAGTATCAGTGGGGGATTTAAGTCATCAGGATTGTCCTAGTCTCATTGTTTTCCAACAACTCCTCTTGAAAAGGCCTAAGGATGATAAACAAATCTGAGACATGAAAATGAGGGTTATCTAGAATCATTCGAAACCCCAGAACAGATAGGGATGCTGTGTGGCTCTTCCAGACTGTGACAGGGGCAGCTGTGGCCAGAGACCCATGAGGCAACACGTAATTGGCAGTATCGTCGCCCAGGGAAGGAGAGATGCAGTCGGCCAGGTTGACCATGTGTTATTATAAATAGTGAGCGTACACTCATAATTGAGTGTATAATTTCTATATTTTACTTGTTTGTGAATTATTTAATAAATATATGTCATCTTAAATCCTATTTGGATTTAGTTTGAACCTATCAACAAGATAGATTGTAGGTTTGAATGATAAATTATGATTAAAGATAATAATTCTAATACAAATGTGTCTAATATTTGTATACCTGTATCATTTAAGAGTCTTCAGTTGTGTGTTACATGAAAACACTTGTGTGTTTCCATGTGGGCTGTATATTGTGGTATTGGGTATTACTTTGGAAAGAAATTGATATGCCTTGTACAGATTTGTTTGACTGTTTTTCATGGTATAGTCCTGTGGAGGTTACCTGCCTACAGAGTCTATTTAAGCCAGCCTGTTTCAGACCTTGGAGAGGACAGTAACTTGTACAGAGCATTAAGTACTAGAAAGTAAAAAGACAAGACAAGACATTTAACATACATATTGATACAAAATTCAGACCTCGTTATTTTCTAGAAATTGATCAACTCTTAAGTCCTGCATTTCTCTAGAAATAATTTAAAAGGTACATGTGTGTAGCTATGGTGCAATGCGAGGTAGGACCATTATTTTGAGGCAGAAGCGCTTTGTTAAGAGCTTTATTTCGGGGTTGTGATTTTACACAGGTGGAAAAAAGCATTGTTTATTACACTGTACTAGTGTAGCCATTATGTTTCTTATTTATTTGATTGCACGATCTCGGCATCTTTCAATTCAGGTTCTCCGTGAAAATGCAGATTAATTTGATAATCAAATGGTCAGTTTCGTGTCAGTCTCCGCGTTAGCCTAAGAAAAAAACAGACACACACAATAATTCCACACTCTGTATACTTGGCAGGAGGTCATTGCATTGTTAGTGATTGCATTATTCTTCTTAAGAAGATGGCAGACAGTCTACCAGTAGAAAAGTCAGAAAGTTACATATATATTATTATTATATCTATTTTTAGGTTTATTAAAAAATGTAGTGATGTGCTCATAATCATGAAATATCTGTGGAGGTTGCTTTCTGTGCAAGGATAAAGACCGCCCACCTTCTCGTGAGTGGCAACATTCTTTTACCTTGTTCTTGCGGAAGGTTCAGTGGTTTTCACCCGTGTAGGGTGTGTAGTAACTGATAATGTAATAACTCGTAACATAATAACTTTTCTATAATAATTGAATAAACTCAGATAATGTAATAAATCAATTGATAATGTACAATTGAAATAGCAGTATCCAAATGGAGTTACTTTGATATAAGTAGGGAAATGTGCACAGGATATTATTTTTTTATTTCTTTATTTTTTTATTATTTTTATTAATTCTGCCAATGAGAGACATTGGTCACTCCAGGTTATGCTTTACCTATTCAAATCATGACATGGAAAATTACTACTAATAATTACTTACCTAGATTTGATATTGAGTTTTTTACTCTTATTGGTTGTTGCAATTGAATTTTTAAAGCAAAATTTGTGATTGGAAACAGTTCGCTTTTACTTCGCTTATACCCTGGAATATACACAAACTGATTCAGATTATCAAGAATAATTTTATGTTTAGAATTTAGCATTTGTTAAGCTGGAATATCCAATTGAATGTTTATTTCCATGTGGGTGATAATTGTTGCGGCTATCCAGTTTGGAATTTACGTCTTTCAGGGCGCGGCCAGATGAGAGCGGAGCTTGACGTGGTATGAGCAAGCTTGTGAAATGGTAGCGATAATGTTCCATAACACAACTAAATATGGAGACAAAACTAAACCATTTCATATTTGTTAAGGCTACTGGATTCAGGGAATAGACCATTTTTATTCTAACTTCACTGTTCCAACATTTGTTTCTTATGCGTTTACCTGAAATCCTAACCAGTGAAATTGATATTTAACCACTGAAATCCAGACTTACCCATATCTTGTACATGACCTCTGACATGGTATGATTCTGGACCGTCCTTTTTCTATACTGGGTTGCTTTGATTTTTCTATAGTTTTTGTGAAGCTTTATGTTTATCTCAGGTAGGAACTTGAAAAACAGATATATGCAAAAAGACATGGGATAGAGTGTCAAGCAAATGCATTCACCATACAATGTTTCCTGTTTCAAAAACAACATTCAACCAACTCTTAGAGTAGTGTATCTATGCTTTCATAACTGTCTTTATATTTGCTTTTGATTCTTGTTTCTGTATCATGTGCAATGTACAAGTTAAGAAAATATAAAAGAATTGTAAATTTTTGGTATCAAGCCACATAGCAGTCATTTTTGTAAATCAAATTAACTTTACCTTGTCGCAAAGGTCCTGCACTTTCTGTGTGGCTGGAAGGATCGGGCCCCAGGGTGGTGTTGCCTCACTCATTATTGTGTCTCCTGACAGTAAGTTGTACACCTGCAATCTCAAAACTTGTTGCAAACAGTAACTACTTATGCTGGAGGTTGAATGAAACTGTCATGGTTTGAGTGCCTGTTTAGCCCTGTGTGGGCGTACTCCTTTTCTATCCTCGTGAGTAGTTCCGGCTCATCTCCATACCTAATCAGCAGATTGTTTTCAGGTGTTCACTGGCTACTTCATTTCACTGCTTTCACTACTCCGTGCTTCAGTGTCTATTCATTTGGCGTTGAAGCTGGTACGGTATCAGTCCTAAAAAAAGAAAGTATTTCGAAAAGTATTTCACTTTAGCTTTCTCGCCACTTAGACCCAGGGCACTTATTTTCGCTGTTCGTTTTCCTAAGCTGCGTCTTAGGCGTCTGGGTTCTATTCCAGCTTTGTTTTCTTTTTGCTTGTGTTGCGACGCAAGTTATTTTATTTCCTTTTTTCCTCTGCGTGTGGTGTTGGGCTACACGCCAGAAATTTCTGTTTGGTTTTACTATCGTTCGGTACCGTTCGCGGACCGCTCACCCCTACAAGCCCTCACAGAAACAGAATCTTCCTCATGTTCCTTTAAATAGGTAAACCGATCAAAAAACCTGATTAAAAAATGACAAGAATCTTGGCAGCCTATGTTCATTTTCCAGTCCAACCAGTAATTAATCCTCCTTGGGTCTCAGGAGGATTTCAGGGGGGGAGGACTAACCAGCTGATAGATGTAGACGAGGGGTACTGCTCCCTCCTACCTGCAGTCTATTATCACGCCCTACACCGCTTCCAGATCCCTCCGCTCGGCCTCCTCTGGCCAGCTGACTGCCCGGCTCTACACACACCTGGTAGCTGCTCCCTAGGGCCCCACCTCTTCTTTGTCCTTGTCCCCAGATGGTGGAATGACCTTCCTGACTCAGTCAGGACAGCAGATTCTCTACCTATCTTCCGTAAAATACTGAAAACTCCACTTCAATTCATAATATATATACTATATTTTCAATTTATAACCTTTTTTTTCCCTTTGTATAGCAGGTTTTGAAGCATGAACGTTGGCAAGTAAGAGTAGTTCGATAGCTGTAGCGATTATCTCTGGCCATGTGGATGCACTCTTGTAAGTCGCTTTGGATAAAAGCGTCTGCTAAATAACAAAATTATAAACCAGTTTAACATTCCGAATCACTCCACACTCCACACTATCAGTGAGACAGTCAGTGTATCTACGTGCGTGCGTGCGCGTGCATGGGTGTGTGCGTGTATTTTTGCACGTGTATGTGTGCATGTGTGTGTGTGTGCATGTGTGTGTGCATGTGTATTTTTGCACGTGTATGTGTGCATGTGTGTGTGTGTGCATGTGTGTGTGTGTGTGTGCATGTGCATGTGTGTGTGCATGTGTGTGTGCATGTGTATTTTTGCATGTGTATGTTGTGCATGCTTTCTTGCAGAACCAGATTGTCATGCTCTTGTGTCTGTAGCGCGGAGGTGGCGTGGATGTGTGTTTATTTCTTTGAATGAGTGATTTAGTGACAGATCAAACGGGCGGGAGGCGAGACAGGAAGTGAAAACTGTGGGGAGGGGGGCTCCGGGGGTCCATGGGGGCTGGAGAAGGCTCCAGCGCTTCTATATGCGTGGGTACCACAGCCTTGTGGCAAACAGAGTGGGCTAAGGATTCTGTTTTTAGCTGCTTGGGTGAGTTTGAAACAGAAAAAAGAAAATTCAAGCATTTCAGAGATGGCTACCTTCCTCCTGTACATTCATTGAAAAAAAGGATCCTGGGGCCTCGGATAGCGTAGCGGTCTAATGCACTCACTTTGACTGGTGCTTTGCGAGTGTGAGCTGCCTACTGCAGTCGCGTTTCGAAACCCAACTGTGCCAGACCAGCCCTGGCCGTGAGTTCCGATTGTGGGCAGCGGTTGGCTGTCCGCCCCGGGGGGGGGAGGGTGAGCCGGCACAAACTCGCCTGGAAGCGCAAAGGGTGTCTCTAGAAAAGGGGGCGAGTTCCATCTCGGAGGAGGCGGATCATTGCTGGCCTCGGGGGAAATAGCTTGTGTGGGGCGAGGGCGAATTTAAATACATAGAGGGTATAATTTGGGCTCCACACCATGGGGGTATTAAAAGGGCCGTGGGGGGAAAGCCACACGTTTATCCCCCGTCACGCTCTGCATGGGGTGCGTCAAGGCCCCAACCTTCAGAGCACGTTTACGCCTCACACTGAGACCACTGCCTGTCTGCAGTATTAACTCATTATTAAACAATATTCATCATTGTTATTCTGTGTGCTTTGTAAGAGACCTAAACAACTTCAGAGAGACTAAATATGACCACACCTCCTTGTGCTGAATTTGAGTTGAGCATCTGGTTTGGTGCATCTATTGCTACACGATATAACAATCGCAGCATCGGTTTTCCTCCTGTTAAGGCACTGCTCTAGTGTGTGGATGAGCCCCACGGTCTGCATCCTGTTAAGACACTGTTCTAGTGTGTGGATGAGCCCCACGGTCTGCATCCTGTTAAGACACTGTTCTAGTGTGTGGATGAGCCCCACGGTCTGCATCCTGTTAAGGCACTGTTCTAGTGTGCGGATGAGCCCCATGGTCTGCATCCTGTTAAGACACTGTTCTAGTGTGTCGATGAGCCCCACGGTCTGCATCCTGTTAAGACACTGTTCTAGTGTGTGGATGAGCCCCACGGTCTGCATCCTGTTAAGACACTGTTCTAGTGTGTGGATGAGCCCCACGGTCTGCATCCTGTTAAGACACTGTTCTAGTGTGTGGATGAGCCCCACGGTCTGCATGCTGTTAAGACACTGTTCTAGTGTGTGTATGAGCCCCACAGTCTGCATCCTGTTAAGACACTGTTCTAGTGTGTGGATGAGCCCCACGGTCTGCATCCTGTTAAGGCACTGTTCTAGTGTGTGGATGAGCCCCACGGTCTGCATCCTGTTAAGGCTCTGTTCTGTACCACTAGGGGATGACAATTGGCTGTCCGCCCGCAACACTGATTTTATTCTGATTTACACACCTGCAACACTGTGGGTTTATACTGATATACACTGATTCCTCTGGGTTTATACTGATTTGCACTGATTCCTGTGGGTTTACACTGATTTGCACTGATTATTGTGGGTTTATACTGAGTTACACTGGTTTATGTGGGTTTATTGTAAAGTGATTTTGAACCTGTCTGACTGGCTTGGGGAGGACATGAAACCTAAACGCTTTATAGTAAAAAAAACCTAAAAAAACATATTTTTTAGAAATGACCAAGGGCCAAAAAATGATAGAGAATGTTATCATCCCAATTCAAACCGCCTCTATTTCAAAACAAGATATTTCTGGAACATTTATTCTGCACTGGCCTTATCTCATAATGAAATTAAGCGCTTAAACTGTCTATTATTCAAGAGGGAAATGATTCACTGGCATCCCAGGCCAGGAACACTCCCAGGGCATGTGATCTGTATCAACTGAGACTCGAGTCTTGCTGAAATCTGACCAATCACGGCAGACCCTCCAATCAGTCACACCTCTCATCTGCTGCTTGACTTTGCCACACTGGACATCTGAAGGATTTTCATTATCGGAAATGACCACGCTACTGCCCTTAAATGGGCAGATCTGTGATCAGCAATGATTATGTTTTTCAAGTGATATTAACACCGATATGGAAATAGTTTGATCCAGCATGATTATATGCATATTTTATATTTCTTTAGTGGGGAAATGTCTCATCTGAGGGGGTCAATGTAAGGACAGGCATCAAGAAAGTACGGTGATGGACAAGCGTTGGTTGTATTTTTGTTAAATGGCACACTTTGACCCCTGATATCAACTTGGGATGTGCATTTAAATGACTTTGATTATGATTGAGTGCTCAATTTGGGGAGATTCGACATAAGTTTGGTGAGACAGTGTAGCGAAATTAGATCTGTTTCATTTGTACAAAGAGGAGGAAGCAAAAGTAAAAACAGTTAAAAGATGTGTGTATTTAGTGAGTAACGGTACAGCCAAATATACCATTATTTAATTGTAGGGTGTAATATAGTCACTGGCTCTCCTGTAGTACTGTGTGGCCTGTAGGGTGTAATATAGTCACTGGCTCTCCTGTAGTACTGTGTGTGGCCTGTAGGGTGTAAAATAGTCACTGGCTCCCCTGTAGTACTGTGTGTGGCCTGTAGGGTATAATATAGTCACTGGTTTAAAAATCGTAAACGTCTACAAGCCTCCTCACTCGCGATTCACGCCAGCGTCTGTCCCGGTGTTCCCTCACCCCTGTCTTTATGTTGGCGACTTCAATTGCCAGCATGAAGACTGGGGGTACAACACTAACACACCCGACGGAGAGAACCTGGCTGCCTGGGCAGCCAACAACTGCCTGACCTTGTTACATGATCCCAAGGGTCCAGCCAGTTTTCTTTCCGGACGCTGGAATACTGGGACTAATCCAGACCTGGCTTTCGCGAGTGTCGGCGCAGACAACCAGCTCCCTGACAGACGTGTGCTCGGAAATTTCCCACGGTCCCAACATCGACCATCGCTGATAACCGTACCCAAACCTGTGGACATTGTCCCGAGTGAGCCGGTGAAGCGATGGAATTTCCGAAAGGCCAACTGGAAACGCTTCCGCCTCCTCACCAACAAATCCACGAGGCATCTTCCATCGCCTAATACCAACAGTGTGGATGAGGCATACCAGGACTTCTGCAGTGTGCTAGTGAAAGCGGCCAAAAAATCCATCCCACGTGGACGTCGCAATAGCTACAAACCATGCTGGGATGCGGAGTGTGAGAATCTTTACTGCGCCTTCCTCCGGGCTCCTGCAGGAACCGAGTCAAGCAGGGCTGCTACAGCCCTGTTGTCAAGACTCGGTCGGAGGAGAGACAAGAGCGCTGGGAGGAGGCTGTCAATACCATCGACTTCTCACACTCCAGCCGCAAGGCATGGAGTATCCTGAACAACCTCACTGGCAGGTCAAGACACTCCCCTCGTCACTGCCCCATTTCTGCAAATAAAATCGCATCTCAATTTGTGAAAAATGGGGTATACGAGGGTAAAGACCGCGAGTCATCACGACTCGTGGCAAAAGAAGTGTCTGACCTCTGGAGGGCCCCAACACCTAGTAGCGACAACATCTCCGGTGAATTCACACCGGAGGAGTTCGCTACTGCCCTCCAGCACATAAAGCCAGGAAAAGCTCCGGCCCTGACTCCATCTGCCCGGAGCTTATACTCCATGCTGCACCTGCTCTGAAGTCCTGGTTAAGAGCTTTCCTCTCTTCCTGCTTGCGCCAACTGAAGATCCCCAAAATCTGGAGAAGAGCCCTAGTTGTCGCGATCCCGAAGCCGAATAAGCCTGAAGGGGACCCTAAGAGCTACCGTCCCATCTCTTTGCTCTGCATCCCCTTCAAGATCCTTGAGCGTCTTGAGGCGACAGTGTGGTATAATGGTTAGGGAACTGGGCTTGTAACGTTAAGGTTGCAGGTTCAATCCCCGGGTGGGACACTGCCGTTGTACCCTTGAGCAAGGTACTTAACCTGAATTGCTTCAGTTAATATCCAGCTGTATAAATGGATTGTAAATAAAAATGTAAAAAACTGTAAGTCGCTCTGGATAAGAGCGTCTGCTAAATGCCTGTAATGTAATGTAATGTAATGTAATGTCTTATCTACGCCCGCGTCGAACCGATTGTTGACCCACTGCTCCCGGGAGCAGGCTGGGTTCCGACGCGGGAGATCGACCGTAGACCAAGTCACTTTGTTGACCCAAGACATCGAGGACAGCTTCTCGGCCAAAGAAAGGCTGGAGCCGTTTTTGTCGATCTGACGGCTGCCTACGATACCGTATGGCATCGCGGCCTCACCTGCAAGCTGCTCCGCCTGCTGCCGGACAGGCACATGGTCAGAATGATCATGGAGCTTGTCCGAAATCGCAGCTTCACCCTCACCACCGGTAGCGGACAGCGAAGTAGGTTCTGACGCCTCAAGAACGCGGCGTCCCCCAGGGATCGGTCCTGGCCCCCTCCTCTATAACATCTACACCTATGACTTGCCTGACACAGTCTCGCGGAAGTATGCCTACGCAGATGACCTCGCGTTGGTGTACTCTGCTGGAGACTGGCAGTCATTGGAGGGGACATTAGGCCAGGATATGAAGACACTAGTGGCATACCTCCAGAAATGGAGATTGAAGCTCAGCGAGGCAAAGACGGTGTCGGCAGCCTTCCATCTTTACAACAAGGAGGCCAAACGTGAGCTCCGAGTAAATATCGGCGGAATACCCCTGCCATGTTGCGCTGAGCCAACGTACCCTGTCGTGACACTGGACAGGTCGCTCACGTTTCGCCGACACCTCGCGTCACTGCGCAGAAGCTAACATCTCGTGTGGCATTGATGAGGCGACTAGTCGGGTCAGGCTGGGGCGCCGGGGCAAGAACACTGCGTACGGCTGCCCTGGCCCTTGTCTACTCGACTAGTGAGTACTGCGCGCCAGTATGGTGTCGCAGTGCTCACACCCGCCTCATCGATACGCCTATCAACGAAGCATTGCGCATTGTGACAGGATGCCTGCGTCCCACTCCTGTGGACAACCTCTCCATCCTTGCAGGCATCCAGCCCGCTGGGCTTCGCCGTGCGGGAGCCATAGCACGTCTCGCATGCCGGGCCATGGAGCCAAACCATCTGCTTCATGAAAGGCTCACTCTAACAGCTGAGCCTCCCCGGCGCCTCAAGTCGAGACACCCATTTGTGCCTGCCGCACGGGAACTCCTGCAGCAATGCAGCGACCTTAATATCAGTGCGGCACGGTGGGTGGATTACACCTGGAGCACGGAGTGGGAAAAACACCTCTAGACTCCGTGACTTCATCCCAGACGTCGGTCCTCCCCCCATCGGGGTGGACCTGCCCCGACTGGCGTGGGTGAGGCTTAACCGCCTCCGGACTGGCGTCGGGCGTTTCTGCTCATCGATGCACAGATGGGGCTTGGCCTCCTGCGCGGCCTGCGAGTGTGGCGCAGAGGAACAAACCGCAGACCATGTCATCCTGGATTGCCCGATTTATCGGGCACCCAATGGGATCCATGGTCTGTCGGTTTTGGATGACGACACGGTGACATGGCTGCTGGAGGTGTGCCCCGAAATATAGCCTGGGTGAACCCCCCCTAGGCTTGAGGTGGTAAAAGGATAGCCCCTCGGCCCCGAGCCTAGGGGAGCAGGAAAAGAATATACCCAAACGACGAAGAAGACTGGCTCCCCTGTAGTACTGTGTGTGGCCTGTAGGGTGTAATATAGAGGTAAATCAAGAGGCACGATTGTCGTTTCCAAAATCAGTAGAAAAATGTGGGTGAAAAATGTTCCCAAAATAAGAGATGTTTTTTTTCCCATAAAATGGCTTAAGTTGGCTTTTGACGGAATCCAGAGGTAAATCCGGACACCTTTCTAAACATCCTGGGAAGTGTTTATCCTGCCTTTGACATCTGGAACAGTCTGTTTAAAATAAAGAATATTTTAGGATGTAGAGAAATCTGATTATTCATATTGGAGTGTCATCTTTAGGTAGTGATTGGGTGTCCCTGCATGTAAGTGAAAGATTGAGAACGTGAGGGGTATGTAGTGTAGTGGTTAGGGAGCTGGGCTTGTAACTCAGAGGTTGCAGATTCAATTCCCAGGTGGGGGCACTGCTGTTGTACCCTTGAGCTAAAGGTACTTAACCTGAATTGCTTCAGTAAAATATCCAGCTGTATAAATGGATTGTATGTAAAGAAATGTAAACCGTGTAAGTCGCTCTGGGTAAGAGCGTCTGCTAAATGGCAAAAATGTAAATGTAAAATGTAAATGGAATGTGTTCCCTGACATTTTATACAGCAGATTAAAAGCAAAACAAGGCCATAGTGAATGGGGGATTAGAGGGAAGTCATGTTTGAAAGCAGCTCCACGTTTGAATGAACTCCCGTTAAATAACCGCCCGTTAAATAACCTCCCGTTAAATCAGCTGCCGTTAAATCAACTGTTGGATGGGGGATAGAACTCCAATGCATATCACACTTCCATCTGTTGCCTGTCTTGGCCAGGACCCCCTTGAAAAAGAGATTGTTAATCTCTATTCCTGGTTAAATAAAGATTTTGAATTACTTTAACCCTTTAGACTGCAGGGTGAAAGTATTTTACTCACACACACACACACACATGCACATCTTCACCTCCTGCAGGTTACCGACAATTATTATTATGTATTTATTTTAATGCCAATTTCCAATCATATTCCTAAGCCACGAAACTGAGTTTCTGATACCTGATATCAGTTCAGACTCAACAATTAAATGTTAAAATGGCTTGCCATAGAAGACCTTTCATGTGCAGCTTCGTACAGGCAGACTGTGGGCGCCCGATTGACCAGTGGGGGGTGCTGGTGTGCGACTGAATCCCTCTGGGCGATGTTACTGCCAGTTAGGCAGATTACTGACCATTTTAAAAGAAACATCTAGGCCATACCAATATTCAGAACAAAGTTCTTTCATACGATTGCATGCTTTGGTTAGTAACAGTGTAAAGTGTTTGCTAATTTTACCCTGCATCTAAAGAATTTAATTGCATCAAATATGTGTTTGACCCAGGTCTGAAATAAACATAATATGAAATATTATCCAAAGGTATGAACCATAACCAGTGACTCTGGGCCCTCCTTTGTGGTCTAAAGTCTCCCAAATTAAATGAATAAATTGCAACATGACATCCATTGCGGGGGACCGTCTGTGCAACAGAAGGTTCAGCTGAACGCTGAGCAGTGTGATGATCGCACCATTCACAAATCCCACAGAGTGTGACGTGCACATCCCAAAACACGGGGGACACACTTCAAACACTCTGGCCAATACCACGCAGCCACAGCCGAACGCACACAGTTACTGCGCACTGCGAGAGAAGCGCAGGTGGGTTTGGAGAATAAGCTGCTTCCACACAGCAGCAAAGACAAACCACGGGGGGTTTTTAGAGGTCGTATTGGGTGGGTTAAAGGTCAAATCGGGCGAAGCGCTTCTGAGACGGGCTCTCCTGCTGAAACTGAAAGGGCTCCGGCAGATTGATCGAGCGCGAGTGGGTGTGCAAAGGTAGGAGTGAGGGCTAGAACTGAAAGCGGCAGAAATTGGATCATAACAGCCGCAGAAAAGATGACAGAGAGGAGGAGGACTGGCCACACCGCCGTTCCACTGTCTGCTGTGTGTTTGAAACAGCGTCTCTGTGAGCGCGTCGCTTCTATCACGCAGCACGCCGTGTCTGTGAGCGTGTCGTTTTTATCCTGTAGCACACTCTTGAGAGCAGTGGGTTTTTTTGGGGGGTTTCCTGATTTTTTCCCCCATTTTTCTCCCAGTTTAGTGACCAATTACACTCTCTATATATTTTGATACGCCCTCCTCTGCACAAACTCGCCACCCATCCTTGGTCAAGCCAATTCCCTGAGGTCGGCGATGATCCACCTTTTCCGAGACGGAACTCGCCCACCTACTCTCTGGAGACACCCTTCGCGCTTCTCGACAGTTGGGTTTTGAACCGCGACTGCAATAGGCAGCTCACACTTGCAAAGCACCAGTCAATGTGAGTGCTTTAGACCGCTACACTATCTGAGGCCCCAGAGCAGTTTTTTCTATCATGTAGCACACCATGTCTGTGAGAGCACTATTTTTATCAGCTCTATAAGTGAATTGTTTTATCTTGCATTGTGGTTCTGTGTGGCTCAGTAGGTAGAGTGTGGTTCTGTGTTCTGTGAACGTGGTTCTCTCAGTAGGTAGGTAGAGAGCGTGGTTCTGTGTGGCTCAGTAGGTAGCGTGGTTCTGTGGTTCTGGTAGAGCGTGGTTCTGTGTGGCTCAGTAGGTAGAGTGTGGTTCTGTGTGGCTCAGTAGGTAGAGCATGGTTCTGTGTGGCTCAGTAGGTAGAGTGTGGTTCTGTGTGGCTCAGTAGGTAGAGCGTGGTTCTGTGTGGCTCAGTTAGATCGTGGTTCTGTGGGCTCAGTAGGTAGAGCATGGTTCTGTGTGGCTCAGTAGGTAGAGCATGGTTCTGTGTGGCTCAGAGGTAGAGCATGGCTTAGGTTGTGGGTTCAATTCCCATTGGGATCACATGTACTGAAAAATGTATGCATTCACGACTGTAAGTTGCTTTGGATAAAAGCGTCTGCTCAATGGCACGTTATGCAACACATCGGCGTTCTGTGAATGTTGTTTTTATCTGTGAGGACAGTGCGCTCATCCCACAGAATAAACACAACGTTTCCTCTGAGGCACCGCAGGGGATGTAATCGTGTATCGATTCAAACCCGCGTGTCCGGTGGAGTCAAAGGTGGGAAATCAGTTTAATGTAATTAGTGTTGAGGTTCCCGAGTGTCAGGGAAAGGCAGTGCCCTCGCCAAGCAGCAGCGGCCATGCCCCAACGGCGTCTGAACCAAATGTGTGACCTGCTTCCTGGAGGTGTGACGATACAGGTGAACCAACCTCTTCCTGTGAGCGCCGGGAAAAGCAGGCCAGTTTAAAACAGACCGTTTCTGGAGCTGAGCTCACTTTAGGCTCCCCAATGCAAAGAAAATCAGATTTAAACGTGAAACACAACATTCTTTTGTTGCATATTCTATTAAAATGCTGAATCGGCTATAGTACAGGCCATGTGCAATAAGACTGTGTAGTAGTATGTACTGATGTTTTGTGTTGTTATGGGTTGTGTGTATATGTATGTATGTATGTAATATGCTGGTGTATGGGAAGCTGTTTGGATGCAAAACAATTTCCTGTGTTAGCAGATAAAGTATTATCTGATCTCATCTCGTCTCTCTCATTAATGAAGTGTGCCATGTTGCTGGCCTAGTTATTCGCTGTAATTACGTCTCTGTGTTTCTTACCACATCAATATTGGATGATGCCCAAGTTATCTTGTCACTAATGATGTGCATCAGAGTCCCTCGACTCAGCCACCATTGCACACACACACACAGGTAGGTACGTCCCTTCTTCAAAGACTCTTTTATCACACAGGATTCCACAAACTCGAACAATTTGATCAGTGGCAGCTCTCCTAACGCCTGCAGTGAGAAACGTAACGATGTCCTTATGATTAATGCGCAGACGGACCTTTTAATTACTCTTGCTAATGTATTAATTCACAATTCCATTAGCTGCAATGTTAACAGCAGTTTTAATAATGAAATATTGACATTTAATACCGTGCACCAGCAAACCCAATAGACCGTAGAGTACAATTACTGCGTGAAACAACCTCTATCAAGAGACAACATTACCAGATTGCCTTTCTTCGCAGTATTATCAAATAGATAGTGAACAGGAGAATGAGAGATGGAGGGAGGGAGAGAGAGGCACCTAAAAAAAGAGTTGGAGGGATGGAGAGACAGTGAGAAAGAGGGTGAGGGGAGGGAGTGAGAGAGGTGGGATTAAGCTAATTGTGTACCGCCACTGTGGATGCCCACCAGGTGAAATGTAAAATGTGATGGGCTCCAACCATACCTTACCAAACCTGACCACTAATTCAACCATTACATCTGACCACACCCGACCGGTACACTGACCAAACCTCACCACTATTTCAACCACCACACCTCACCAAACCTCACCACTATTTCAACCACCACACCTCACCACATCTGATCATTACACCTGAGCTGAAGCCAGCATCCATCTCTTGTGGCTCCTTCCACTATGGTAGTCCGCATTGCTGAAGTGGGGCTAGCAAAACAGACCCTCTTTTTAAACTTTTATTTTCTCCCCATTTAGGAAACACCCATGAGTCACCACTTTCCCACGAGTCACCACTATCGAGGAGTGCATACACTTCAGCTGCAGGGATTTTTGCACGAGTGCAGGGCTGACTCATGGGATGGTGTGGTGTGGTGGTTTAATGAGTGGTCAGGTATGGCCAGGTGTGGTTAAATTGGGACTAATGTAATCACGCTGTTGTGCAGTGCGTTCTGACACATCTGCACAGCCACGCTCTCCTGTCTGTTTCTCGAGTGAGTTATAATTCCTCCATATTTATGACTGACCAGGCCGGCCTTACCACACACTTCGGCACGGAGTCGTTTGTCTTCGTCGTCCGTAAAACAACCGTCAAGCCCAGCGCTAAGAGCAAATATAAATGTGCTTGTTGTTGTGGCCACAATAACTTACTTACATAAAATACTGTCTTTGATCAGTTCATTCCCCAAAAACAATAACTTATCTAAGACTATTTAAGACCATGGTGGTGGGTGGATGGTTATGTACATCATATTTTCATATTTAAACCAAAGCAGTGTGCCAACCGAATAAAGTTTAAAAAAATGTTTACCCACTGCCTCCAAGTGTGCATAGAGATATTCCATAGCTTCGACCTAAAGAGTGGGACCCAGAGTACGTATTTCAGGACTGGAGATCATCTTTCACACAATATCCTATTCTGCACCCCTTCTAATTTTTTATTCCTTTAAAAAATTCATTTGAAAGAAGATTGGCAGACCGTTAATTCCCCCCCAGTGGAAACGAAAAGCCTTTCAAAATAGAGAGAGAGAGAGAGAGGGAGAGAGAGAGAGAGAGAGAGGGGGAAGAGAGAGAGAGAGAGAGAGGGGGAGAGAGAGAGAGGGGGGGAAGAGGGAGAGAGAGAGAGAGGGGGAAGAGGGAGAGAGGGGGAAGAGGGAGAGGAAGAGAGAGGGGAAGAGGGAGAGGGAGATTGAGAGAGAGAGAGACAGAGACAGAGAGGGAGAAAGAGAGAGACAGAGGGGGAGAGGGAGAGGGAGAGGGAAAGAGAAGGAGAGAGAAAGAGAGAGAGAAAGAGAAATATGAAGTTCAAGCAGAAACAGATGGTTCTGCATCAGCTGTCCGTGACCACCTCATGATGCTACTCGTCGTCAAGGTGACGTTTCACATTTGTCTGAGAATAAAAACACCTTGTTGTAAGTCAAGCTCACGATAAAAAAAAAATATATATATATATTTTTTTTTTCTATTCCTGCTTTCCCCCATTTTTCCCCCATTTTTCTCCCCAATTTAGTAACCAATTATGCCCTCTATTTTCATGTCAATTATCCCCCTCCCTCATATTGAGAGCTCGCTGCCGTAGTCCTGAAACCAGCAGTGACATGCGATGGAGCACCGCCTCCTCCGAGCCAGAAGCCATCACCGTAACTCCGGTATACACACAGGGCCACTCCTATGCGCAGTGAGCTCATATCGGCTTCCCTCCCCCCTCCCTGGGGCGGACAGCCAATGTCCACCCCTTGGTGGCACTCCCAGCCAGAGCCCGAAACTGGGGCAACCTGGTGGAATCGACCAGCTCGTGATTCTGGGCAGGTGAGGAATCCTCCACATGCAATGGCACTGTGTTGAAACTGTGGCCCACACCAGAGCAAAGGTCACAGGAAGGTCAGGAGCAGAAGATGGTGGTTCTCTGTGGCTCAGTGGGTAGAGCACAGCGTTGGCAACGCTTAGGTTGTGGGTTCAATCCCCACTGGGGCCACATATACTGAAAATGTATGCATTCACTACTGTAAGTCGCTTTGGATAAAAGCGTCTGCTAAATGGCGTATATTATTATATTAAGATCTAGAAATCTTGACCAATGGCAACTGAGGATTAAGAGGACAGTTGGTTTGGGGGGTTAGGAGTTAAGCGAGTGGGGATATTGAAACAGTCTGGGCCAGATGGAAGTTGATTAGTGCAGGCTGAAGCCTCTCTTTGGCCGTAGTGCTTTCATTCAGGCATCGAGACATTGCAAGACGTTACCACACCATTAAACACAAAATATATCGCACACGCTTTTGCGCGTCTGTGGCTTCAAAATGTGCTGGGAAATATGTTTGCTCCTGTGGAGTGCTTTTGAATTCCTGTGAATTACTCCGCCTGAGCGCAAGGAGAACTGAAGGGCACCAAAACTGTCACTCTCACTGCGGCAGAAGTTTTGATCGAGAAGGGGAATTTAGAATCAAACTTTCACAAGACTCTTTCATGGCGTGATCGCCCTTATTTATATATTATTGGGCAAAGCTTGCAGTATTTAGTTTTTCTGGTACAATACCAGTTTACCCTGGGAGGTGACCTTGTTTTATTTGTTTATTATTTTGAGTTGTCCCTGTGTCATTACAGTGATAGTGCTGTAAGTTGGTTTTGATAAACATGTCTCCCTGCGTTGATCAGCACTATGTGTGTACAGTCTACAGTTTGGTCAGTATGCTGGCACCACCCTTTACTGTAAACACAGGCATGTGATGTCATAATCAAACCTCAGATCACTTTAAACTTTCAGTGTTAGAACAAGTGGAGTGAACCATCTCTGTAATGATCTAGAATCTCTGGCACCACTGTCCCTCTGTGATGTCATAATTCAGGGGTGTCAAACTCATTCCATCGAGTGTGTGTAGGTTTCTGTTGCAACCAGTGCACAACACCAGGTGATTTCAATTAGTTCCCCTCCTTGGTTGAAGAAGGAAGCTAATTCGTGAAATCACCTGGTGTAGTGCACTGGTTGCAACAGAAACCTGCACACACTCGGCCCACGATGGAATGAGTTTGACACCCCTGTCATAATCAAACCTCAGATCACTTTAAGGTTTCAGTGTTAGAACGAGAGAGTGAACCATCTCTGTAACGATCTAGAATCTCTGGTACCGCTGTCTTTGTACTGTAAACACAAGCAAGCCTCTCCCTCTGTGACATCATAATGGCCAGTGCAAGATCCCAAGGGGTGTAAGAACATGGCTCCACCCTAGATTTACCCCGCCCCTAAACCTTTGCTGAGTGGTGCTTGTGTTCCTACACTTGGTTGGATTTACGACTAGCCTATCATAATCTAGATTCTGTTTGTTCAAACAAGTCACTCAGTAAATGAATGACATCATCAATATTCAACATGGTCATCAGAGTAACGGCACAGAATGACATCATCAACATGCTCATTAGAGTAATCTGATGTCTTATAATTGAGGTACCATTAAGTAAAATACTCATCAAGTCATTACGTAAAATACAGTACATGGTCATTAGCAAGGGGAGCACTAAAAGTGTGGAAAAGAGCTGAATAATTGAATGGATATTAATATTAATTTTTTATTTCAAATTAATTTTCATATGTGTTCATATGTGTTCATGTTTCTCTCTCCTCCCTGTCTCTCTATCACTCTCTTTCCTTCCCTCTGTCTCGTGCTTGTTTGACCCGTCTGTCTGTCTGTCCTCCTTGTGACAGGAAGAGTCTCCTTAATGCTTTAATGCTGTCATTGATTTTCTCTCTTCCATTCATGTCCACATGTGGAGTTGATTATGTGTGAACTGTGTTCTGGGGGAGTGGGAGGGGAGGTGGGGAGGCAGGTACTAGGAGCACACACACTCACACACACACACACACACACACACACACACACACACACACACACACACACACAGACACACACACACACACACACACACACACACACACACACACACACACACACACACACACACACACACACACACACACACACACACACACACACACACACACACACACACACACACACACACACACACACACACACACACACACACACACACACACACACACACACACACACACACACACACACACACACACACACACACACACACACACACACACACACACACACTGTGTGGCTCAGTAGGTAGAGCATGGTTCTGTGTGGCTCAGTAGGTAGAGCATGGTTCTGTGTGGCTCAGTAGGTAGAGCATGGTTCTGTGTGTCTCAGTAGGTAGAGCGTGGTTCTGTGTGTCTCAGTAGGTAGAGCATGGTTCTGTGTGGCTCAGTAGGTAGAGCGTGGTTCTGTGTGTCTCAGTAGGTAGAGCGTGGTTCTGTGTGGCTCAGTAGGTAGAGCATGGTTCTGTGTGGCTCAGTAGGTAGAGCACGGCGCTGACGACAACGCTTAGGTTGTGGGTTCGATTCCCACCGGGAACATTTACTGAAAAATGGATGCACTACATGTACCAGAGATTCACTACTGTAAGTTGCTTTGGATAAAAGCATCTGCTAAATGGAATATATCACACACCCACACATACATGCATACAAACCTAAACAAACACACACACACATTATGGGGTTCATGGAATTTTAACATGCGGTATTAGCTGTCTATTGAAGTGCTGCTAAAAGCATAGCTCAGCACAATTTTAATTCTCAAAGATGCAGCCAGAAAACGCTCTGACACGGAACATTAAAAGTATAAACTCTACATTCAATGCGTCCGTTACACAGTATCAGACGACAGTGGATACATCAGATCAGATAAGATAAGATAATTGTCCCTGTAGGGAGACTTGTCTTAGACTCTTAGTGTCGCTGCTTTACAGAAACCATGAGCACGTGTCACATCATACATAAATACAAACACACATACATACATAGTCTCATCAGGTGACTGATGGGTTGCTAGCCAGCCTGTGTAACTAATAGCAATTGTTCAGACAAATAATATCTGCCTAGCTGCATCACCAAGGCGACAGTGGCATCTTCCTGTGCAGTGGTTTCTCATGCTGCTAAATATCTAAATATCTAAATATCACGATACCGGTTGCCCGAGTTGTGTTTATAGCTGGGGTGGTGGTCTTTCTTAGTGCAGTAATGTGATCAAACTTTTATTTTTTATTTGTTTCAGATTTTTCCCAGTTTTTCTCCCAACTTGGTAGCCAATTACACCCTCTATTTATTTCGATTTACCCTCTCCCACACGAGTCCACCGCTCGTCTCTACGAGGCAAGCGAATTCTCCGTGGGCAGTGAACACCGCTTCCTTCGAGACGGAATTCACCCCCATCCCCACGTTCTGGAGACTCCCTTACGTGCTTCACGGCGGACCCGAGCCAGCTCACCCTCCCCCTGGGACGGACAGCCAAACACCGCCCCCGATTGGGGCTGACAACCAGTGCCGGTCTGGTAGAGACGGGTTTCGAATCGCGTCCCTGACAGGCAGCGCACACCATGTCGGACCAGCCAAGATACGGTGCGTTAGAGCGCTACGCTATCCACCGCCCCGTGGTGGTCATTCTTAGTGCAGTAATGTGATGTAACATTGAACATGAACATGTTTAGACTCTCTGGTGTGGGCTGACAGAGTCCCCCCGGGGCGCCACCTCAGTGACACCACCGCGCCTCGTCGCTTATCAGAAACTCCTCGAGGGATCCGGTGCCTGTGTAACGGAGTTGGTTCTGCCTGCAGCGAGTTTCAAACCCAGGATCTCGACGCGACAAGAGAGCGATTTAGCCCGCTGAGCTAAAGACTCAAGTCTCTAACTCTGGGAACTAATCACACTCTTATCCACGTCAGATAGTTTCACGTACCAGAGCCACCCGCAACACCTGCAGTCTGCTTGCGCCAGCTGTGCTGTCCTTCTGCAGGGTGACTGCGCAGCTCTGCTGCTGGACTGCAGAGAGGGAAGAAGCAGTCGGGATGTCTGCATCTGCGTTTCAGGAATTTGACGAAGGACACGGCATCGATGGGGCGGGGCCTGCAGTCGCCACTGACCGTTGGGAACGCAGCGTTTTTAAAAACAATCGTTTGTGGCTGCCTGTTAGGGATGTGGATCGAAACCCGTCTCTACCAGACCAGCCCTAACCGTTGGCCCGGATCGGGTGAGCCGGCACGAGTTTGCCAAGGAGCAGGAAGGGCGTCCGTGGTCGGGTTCTGTCTCGGAGGAGGCGGATCTACCGGCCTGGGAAATTAGCTAATTACCCGGAGGATGGGCGACAGACTCATGGGGGAGGGTGAATTGAGATAAATAGAGGCTATAATTGGCCACCAAATTGAAAACATTTGAAACTATACATTTTTTAAAACAATCAGTCGCAAATGTATGCATATATACTGTATGCATAGCAAAGCAAATCGAAGTAAGGGATGAGAGATTAAAGATTAAGAGGAGTGTAAGCTGGGAGAGTTAAGAGGAGGATTAGGGACACAGAGCAGGTGGATGTTTCTGGATAAACAGTGGGGTGACCTCTGGCTGCTCTAAAGGCTGAGGTCATTTCTGCACTGCATGTGTGGTGCTGTGAGGTGTGGGGTGGGGTGGTGCTGTGTGGCACTTCTCACATGAAATGTAAATTCCGCTGCCAGTTATCACACGCCCTAATGGACAAAATCATCAGAATTTCACATTCCATTTACAGAACACACATGTATATATGTGATGAGGTACATTTGACAACATTTGATATAGTAGTGTACATGTGTGGAAATGTGTGGTATACGTGTGTGGGAGTGTGTGGTATACGTGCGGGAGTGTGTGGGAGTGTGTGGTGTGGGAGTGGGAGTGTGGGAGTGTGTGAATCAGGTGCAGTATTCATCATTTTTCCGTAGGGGCACCCTTTGGGACTAGATTCAGCTTTGTCTGCATTTCAAAACCTGTGTCACACTCTCCATCAAAATTAAACACACAACACACTGTCAAAATTACACGCACAGCACACACTCAAACTAGGGATGAAGGTCATAGGCTGTGTGTGTGTGTGTGTGTGTGTGTGTGTGTGCCTATCATGTGTGTATATGTGTATATGTGTGTGTGTGTGTGTGTGTGTGTGTGTGTGTGTGTGTGCGTGCACATTTTAATAAAGGCTTGCAGTTTTTCTTCACGTGTTATCCACCAGCCTGCAGTAAAGTTGAGTTTGCTCATTCACACGTCTCACGTGAATAGAAATGGGGAGCGACCCACATGAAGGAGTTTAATATTAATGGAGTTTAATGGTTTAATATTCTGTAAAAGGGGTCAAACAATGTTGATGGGCAACATGTAACACTGGATGCAGCACGTAGCTGAGACAGAACAGAATAGAACTGAACTGAATACTTTTATTTGTCCTTTTGAGTGAATTCGTCCTGGGCCAATCGGGATGTAGACAACGAAATGAACAGAACAGGGACAGACTGTGAATTGCATTTACCTGTGCATCACATTTACATCACATTTACATAAGCATCATATTTGAATCAAATTTACATAAGCATTATATTTAAATCAGATTTTATGCACTAGGAGCCGGATATGGCTGCTTTCAATTTCAGTTTTCATTTTGAAAGCAGGATGTTGGACTTGCATGCAGGAACATGATGCACAGATATTATTATTGGTATTAATTATCTTTTGGGCAGACGCTCTTATCCAGAGCAACTTATGAGGTCATTGCAGCACGCTACATTAAATATCTAATACAGAAAAATAACAAAATACTGTCTCAATCTGAAAGCCTTAAGCCTTGTAAGCCTTAAGACTGTATACACACCCAAGTATCCTAAGAGCAACGTACATACATTACATTAATGTGCACATATGTCCCTAATAATGATTTATGAGAGTGCTACTTTGTGTTATTGTGTTCATCTCACACAAAGCAATAATCCATAAGGGCAGAATTGTGAGCCTAAATGTGTTTGCTCCACAGTCCTTAACCTGAGCTGCGCAGTCAGAACTACAACATCCACAGTCCTTAAGTCACTGTGTCAGAGAACTACAACATCCACAGTCCTTAACCTGAGCTGCGCAGTCAAAACTACAACATCCACAGTCCTTAAGCTGAGCTGTGCAGTCACTACATCAGAGAACTACAACATCCACAGTCCTTAACCTGAGCTGTGCAGTCAGAACTACAACATCCACAGTCCTTAACCTGAGCTGTGCAGTCAGAACTACAACATCCACAGTCCTTAAGCTGAGCAGTGCAGTCAGAACTACAACATCCACAGTCCTTAAGCTGAGCTGCACAGTCAGAACTACAACATCCACAGTCCTTAAGCTGAGCTGCGCAGTCACTGTGTCAGAGACAGTTATCTATGGCCACAGTCGGCGCTGGCAACGGTCTGGATTCAACACCAGGGTGTGAGGTGTGTGTCACTACACTGCACCAGGTGAGGATGAGCCGTCTGGAAGCCCCAGGATCTGTGCTCTGGTTGCCATGGGGCTGTTAAGGGTGGGAGTAGCACCGTCTGCCGAGCACAACCTGCGCACTGTTGTCTGCATGAAATGCACACCACTCGTAAGTGCACCATTTAAACACCTGTATATACAGCATTTAATCGAAGGGTAACGAGATGTGAACCGAAATCACACGGCCGAAATGACACGCGTTAAAAAACGCAACCAATCGCACGACATTGTTGACCAATTGCAGGCGACGGTGTATTGGGAGGTGGTGAACGAGGCTGTGTGAGAAGTTCGCCTAGCCAGTCTGCACACGCTGCGGTGATCGGAGCCAAACGCGCGATGCTTCGTTTTGCTCGCAAATCCGCCATCTTGCCTGTGTGAACAAATTCGATGTAGTTTTGAGTACACTGAGGCCTTAATGATGAGAGCTCAGCTCAGTGTCTGCAGGTTCCTCGTTCTGAGGTGCAGTCAGACACGGCCCCCCTGTCCTCTCTGCGTCTCAGGGGCCCTGGCTGATCTGGCGTCTCACTGGCCGCGCCCACTGTTAGAATTACAGGGTTCTATCTTCAGACAGTAAAGCCAAGATATAGTCGAGATGCCCCCCTCCCCAAAACATCCTCTATTTGTATTCAGCTGAGGCCCTTTGAGGTCATTTGATTTGATCCTGATTTTAGAAATAAACTGAATGAATTCATGATGTTTCATGGTTCTAATCCAAGGAGGCATTTATCTTGGATTTTGATGGTTCTGATGAACAGATCCTGAACGAGACGCCAGGCTGCTTCTCAGCGTAGTGTTGTGGCAAACCGTGTGAGCCAGAATCCGTTTGCGCCGTGTTTGCTGATAGACCGACCACAGAATGTCCACACAACACACATTCTGGTGCACCTTGCCAAATCTCCTTCATTGTGATTGTGGATGCTGCCATGTGCTTCTGCTTCAGCCATGAGGCTTGGCTACACCTGACCTGTGATCACGGAATATGAGGCGAATATGTGTGTGCGTGTGATGACCAGCGCATCTGACTATTTACAATCCTAACAACTCACTTTGCCATACTGACAGGCACCGACCGGTGTACATGGAAAAAAAACAACAACAAAAAACACCAACTAACCTTTTCTTTCCCAGTGTTACAGGTATGATATGCAGACGCCTGCAATGATGTCTATTGCCGTTTTACTGCACTGATCTTGTGAGCCAACTATGATTGTTCTTACCTTGTATTAATGCACATCTTGTAAGTTGCTCTGGATAAGAGCGTCTGCTAAATGCTTAAAATGTAAAAATGTAGAATGTAATGAGTTTGGCTGAGCTTTGGGTGGAAAGACAATTTCATATTTATCTGTTGTCACCAAACTGAACAAACCCAGTGAGCTGATGTTCCCTTGTGGGCAGATTATAACAGGTTATAACAGGTTATAACAGCCAAACTGTGCTGTATAGGAGGACTTCCAGTTAGGGTCCTGCAGTATTAGAGCATATTCCTCATATTGTTTTGTGGCAAGAATGAAAGAAACACTAGTGTGTGTGTGCATGTATGTGTGTATTTGTGTGTGTGTGTGCGTGTGCGCTTGCTTGGGATGAAGGATGTGTGTGTGTGTGTGTGTGTGTGTGTGTGTGTGTGTGCGCTTGCTTGGGATGAAGGATGTCTGTGTGTGTGTGTGTACATATTCATGTGTTTGAGATGAAGGATGTGTGTGTGTATGTGGATGTGTGTGTGTGTGTGTGTGTCTGTGTCTGTGTGTGTGTGTGTGTGTGTGTGTGTGTGTGTGTGTGTGTGTGTGTGTGTGTGTGTGTGTGTGTGTGTGTGTGTGTGTGTGCTCATGCTCATAGGCTTGATGTAAACACCCTTATCATTTCATACTTTGTGCCTAAAATATCTTAAGCGAGAGATGTATTTAGTCTCCATTGAGGCCCACAGCATGCCACGCTACGCTACGCTGCGCACACAGAAAAGCTGTAGTGTTAAACGTCAGGCTGTGAGACGCCGTGCTGAATGTCGGTGGCGTGACTGCCCTTCCACAGATATTTCCACCCAGTCGCTTTAATTGCCTCAAACACATATTCATAATTCATCATTCAAAGGCTGCAGTGGAAAGAAATTCTAAGCGTGGCAACGCAACCTGAGACTGAATTCCTGTACACTCTTTTGAAGCCCGGGGTGCATAATTAAGCATTAAAATACACATTTCTGCTGTTGAAGCTCTGCTCTCTGCCCGCCTTCACAGACACAATGTTTTAATGAGAGTTCACATGTCAGTGTGCTGTCGTCCTGCCTGTGCCTTATTAAAGACCTGTGATTTCAGCCTGCCTAATGCTAATGCATTCACTTCATGACAATTTAAGTAAAAGTGCAACGCGGCGGAATCATTGAAATAAATGTACGCCGCAGTTAGATGATAATAATTTACGCACCTACTTTCGAGGTCACTGTAATAACCACCAGTGCTCTTTCAGGCTCTTGTCTACAGTCATTTCTGGATGGCAGACAAAAAAACTTTAGTCTATAAGTGCTTTCATTTGAGAACAGAGCTTTGTTCCATGTTCTGGTTTGTGTAATCGCATGCCAATGGAAACACAGGCATATATTTACGAGAAACATACAAGAAAATGACACTTAAATCTCCCAAGCTGTGATTTACAAATATGGGACAAATAATGTTAAATGTAATAAATGGGGCATATCCTTAAATCTACTAAAATATCTAATAATATTCCATTAAGCAGGTTAATGATGCCACCGATGTGATCATTTTAGCTTTATTAGCCTGATTCAAAATAACAAACAAAAAAAATGGATTTAGCAACACACAGACTACACTTGATTAATGTAGGCCGTCAGCTTAAACTACGTGGTCATTTCAATTTAGGGTTTTCTTGAAGACCTGTGAACAGTTTTGGGGACATGTAGATGGATGATTTAAACTTTTGTCAACATTGGTCAAGATTCTAAAATGTAATCTGCATTTAGAAAATGTCAAGCTTCGTTGGCGTCCCAGGAATGACCCGTGATTGAGTTCCGTTGTCTGGTCCGCGTCGAAGAGCGTCACCGATCCAAACGCACCCTTCCGCCGCGGACGGCGAAACGGCGGCGCGCTCGTTCACCCGGAGCGGAGGGTGGAGCGCGCGCGTTCCTCAGTCACCTCCCTGGTCGCGCGCGCGCTGTCGCGCGGCTAATAAGACGGCCCGCCAGATGCCGAGGCCTCGCCACCAGATGGCTTTTCTGCGTTTTCGTCATTTTCGGTTCGCTTCCCAGATGCAATGCGGCCCGACATTCCACCGCGTATAGGAGCTTAAAATAAGCCACAAATTAATTTTATTTATTTATTTATTATCCGACAAAAGAAATAGTTGCGTAGCTGCACGTCTGTGTCTTATTAATCAACGCAGAAGTTTGCGTGTGGTGCTCGCGTGTTTATTTAAAGTTGTGTCGTTGTGTATGCGCATAGCAGATGTTATTTATTTAGATTTATTTACTCGTTTGCATATCGAGGGCAGCTTGCGTAGCTTCCGTGTTTTACACATCTTCTGTTTATACAGCTGGATGTTTACCGAAGCGATTCCGGCCAAGGGTGCGACAGCTTTGGCCCGGCTCTGGACTGCAAAGTGCTGTCGTGGTTCGGGAGATGGGCTTCTAATTTAGAGATTGTAGTGCATCCCAACATCAAACTAGACTTCAGAACATAATGACCTCACTTTACACGTCATGTCTTATATGTTCATGTCATGTCTTTTGTGTTATGTTGTGTGTATATGTTGTGTTGGGTTGTATGTGTATGCCAATGCCTGCCTGTATTATTGAAAAACAAATTTTCCTCTGGGATAATAAAGTATTATATCTATCTATCTAGATTGGCAGTTGAGGCAATGTCATCGTACCCTTACGCAAGGTACCTAACCTGAATTACTTACAGTAAAATATCCTGCTGTATAATTGCTCTGATTAAGGGCATCTGCTAATCAAACAATAATGGTGTATTGCATTTATATAGCGCCTTTAATGTAATGCCCCACCCTGGACTAAAACCTGCAGCTGCCTAGTACTAAGTCATACTGTCTCCCTGTTAAAGTTGGCGATATAGCTGGCACTATACAGGAAGCTGTCAGTACTTTATGACCAATTTATTAATCATGAAGTGCATGATGTGCCGATGGTATCAGAGAGCAGCTTCATATGAAGCAACAGAGCCAATCCTTACAGGCCCCTGCACTGTAGGACTACAAGGAAAAGACTGCACTTCATTCCAAACACTATTAGAATATTCAGTGAAAAATGTCACTGATTTTGTTTCAGATTCAGCGGGTATAATTTTGTATCCAATTATACCCGCTATTTTCATGTCAATCCCCCCCGTCGTACTATGAGTTTGCTGCAGTAGCCGTGTGACCGGCGATGTCGAAGGCGAAGCATCGTCTGTTCCGAGACGGCACTCGCCAAGCTGTCAACCGTAACTCCGGCACCCCAGAGCCACTCCTGTGCGCAGTGAACGTCCTGTCGGCTTCCCTCCACCCTCCCTGGGGCGGACAGCCAAACACCGCCCCCGGTGGTACTCCCAGGCAAAGCGGACTCTGGTGCGACGGGGAATCGAACCAGAGTGGCCACAGTGGCCAGCGTTGGATGTTGAAACCACTAGACCACGCGGGAGGCCCTCAAGGAGTCTTTTAAATGTTTAGTGTTCATGTCGGCATCAATTCTGAAAGAGAGATTTAGCACAAATCTGAACTCTGCCACCACCCACAGCCTCAGAGTATCGGTGGGGTCTGTCTGTCTGTCCTATCCCTTTCTGTAAAAGAGGAGAGTCTGTCTGTCTGTCCTGCCTCTATTTGGCCGATAGAAGCATAGATCATAGCTCTGTCAAAAATATGTTGGTTTTAAATTGTATAAACTGTGTTTGTTTTGACATTGGGGAAGTGATAACAATATAATAATATGCCATTTAGCAGACGCTTTTATCCAAAGTGATTTACAGTAATGAACGCATACATTTTTCAGTATGTGTGGTCCCAGTGGGAATTGAACCCACAACCTAAGCCTTGCCAACGCCATGCTCTGCCTACTGGGCCACACAGAACCACCAAATGATGTCAGTTGGAACTCAACACCACAACCGTTCAGTTCGTCCTGAATGTGGCATCTCCTGATTACAGATTTTGTCCTTCCGCATTACGAGCAAACGAAGAAACAAAGAATGATTATTTTAAGGGGATGCGGTGGTGTTTCAGTCCAAACTCCAGCGTGTGATTTTCGGAAGTATCCGCTGTCATCGCGGAGAGTGAGTTTGGTACAGCATGTTCCAGGGGATGTGGAAGTGGGTTGCCATGGCAGCGGTATTGATGCTGCAGTGTGGTGGCTGCGAGGGTGCAGGTGAGGACAGCGCATCGGACTTTGTTTCCTGTTGAGAGGACTCTCGCTCTCTCTCTCTCTCATGGACTCACACACAAATACGCACTCTCACACACACACACACACTAAAACACACACATACACATGCACACACACATGCGCACACACACACACACACACGCACATACACATGCGCACACACACATATAGACACACACACACACACACATATACATACATACAGTAGGCATTCCGCACACACACACACATTACACATATGCTCTCTCACTCTCTCTTCCTCTCTCACACACTCACACACACATACAGTCGGCACTCCACACACACACACACACACGCTCTTACTCTCACACACACACACACACACACACATGCTCTCTCACTCTCTTTCTCTCACACAGACCTGATCAAAATATTAAACGCTGAGCATGAGTCACAGACCTGATAAGTATTACTATAAAGCTGCTAAATGCCTCAAATGTCAATGTAAAGCTCACGCTGATAAAGACCCAGTTATTCTGCTGGTCTTGCACTGGTTTTACGTGTGTCTGTCTTGTGTCCATGTTTCTGTACATTTGTCTTGTTAAAGTATAAAGTCCCGCTGATCCCAACAATGACTCAACAGCAGACAGGTTTTTCATTTCTGTGGCAGAACAATGCAGTCCTCATACCTATAAAACTGTGGCTACCAGACACGGTGAATGAATACAAATGTAGGATGTGCCCAATTTACCCATGATTTCCATCCCCAAAGGCCATTCGTCAGTGCTACACCGTGTAGCGCACGGCTTGGCTCAATCGTAGCCAAAATGCATTTGCTGAACTTTTTTTTTTTTGTTTGTTTTTAAATCTCTGCATGCACAGATTTTGGAGGCGATGCAAGCGAGCAGTCTGTTCCGTGTCCCTTGTTCATTTGAATGAAAGGATTTATTGATTGATTTATTGATCGGTTGATTGCTGGAAGAATTAATCATAGTTTCCTGTGCACGTCTCCCTTGGGCTTTATTCTGTTTTTTACCATTTTGTTTCATATTGTTTTTCCTCCTTTTGTGTCTCCCCTGTGTGTCCCTGTAATGATCTGAATCCTGAAGGAAGCCATTCCGGAGCCCAATTACAGACCCCGACCACAGGAACATGTTTCAACAAAACAAATTGGTTTGAGGCCCATTGCTGAAAGTTATTCTGCTGCAAGAAACGTAATTATAGCCGAGATCAGAAATGCAAAGCAGACCTATGATTTAATAAGCCCCGGTTCAGCTGCGGTCAGCTTCACATTTGCTCTGCTACTTTTAACTGGTGGGGAGAAGAAGGGAAAGAGCCCAAAGGACATGCGCGTGTGAGCCAGACTACAATTACTGAGAAATGGAAAAGAGAAAGAACAGACTGGAAAACGGAGGTCCCTGAAGTCACACTGCTGTTTGGAGTGTTCATTTTGGGTGGGTGGGTGGGGAGGCAAGCACCACTGCGTCGCTTTAAGGCTTTCTAAGGTACATTGTTTTTCATGTGGGTTCTTTTTTGAATTTATTCTTCAATTGTTGATTTTATTATTTATTTTAATTTTTATTTGTTTCAGATTTTTTCCCATTTTTCTCCCAATTTAGTGGCCAATTATACCCTATATTTATTTTGATTTGCCCTCCCCACATGAGTCCGCTGCTCGTCTCTACAAGGCAAGCTCATTCTCCCAGGGCAGCGAACTCCCGCTTCCTTCTAGATGGAATTCGGCCCCACCCACGTTCTAGAGACTCCCTTATGTGTTTCATGGCGGACCCGAGCCGGCTCACCCTCCCCCCCTCCCCTGGGGCGGACAGCCAAACGACACCCCCATCAGGGCTGACAATCAGGTCCGGTCTGGTAGAGATGGGTTTCGAACCGCATCCCCGATAGGCAACGCACACTCGTATCAGACTAGCCAAGATACGGTGCATTAGACCGCTACGCTATCCGCCGCCCCAATTGTTGATTTTAAAACATTATGATGCATTGGATTTAATGCTGTCATTCATACCCCATTGTACTTATAATGGGATACAGAAGAGTAAATGCAATGTAGCTGTGTAATTTGTGTAGTTTATATTAGTTTAGTGTGGTTTGTGTAATTTGTAAGACCAAAGCTCAAAGCCATGCCTGCGTACGTATTTGCTTTGATTTGGTTTATGTGTGAGTCACACGGGTGGTGTGTCTGCAGCAGTTGCAGGCTGTGGTCTGCTGTCTGCTGCTGTAAAGGAGAAACTCAGAATGACAGGCGTCCATGACGGCTCTAACGACAGGAGTCCATGACGGCTCTAATAACAGGTGGTCGTAGCGTTTCTCTGAATAAGGACTAACAGAAAATCGCTCATGAGTTTTCTTTCTTATTTCTTTCAGTTTACCCTCCCCCATGAGCCCGCTACTCGTTCTTGGAGGCAAGCCAATTTTTCCCGTACAGGGACGCCTTTTGCGCTTCTCGGCGAGCCTGGTCTGGCTCTCCCTCCCCCCCCCCTCCCTCTGGAGTGAACAGCCAATCGCTGCCCCCCTGACGGGGCTCTTGGCCAGAGACAGACTGGCGCAGCCGGGTTTCGAACCGTGGTTGAAGTGGGCAACTTGCATTCTGGGCGAATGCTTTGACCGTTGATCTGACCGAATGCTTGATCCGAGGCCCCCAAGAATGGGTTTTTTTATCCTAAAAGTTCAGGGTCAGAAAAGTCTGCGCACATCCTACTTAGTTGACGTGCTGAGCAGAGGGATCTATGACAAGTTAAATTAAACACTCATAGACATTCATAAGCTCCAGTACACACCTTTATCTTGCATAACAGACAACCTTTCCATTGCTTAGGATCTTCGTCAGGTCACACTGTAAATCCAAACTCTACATCTTGTACATTTGGAGCTTCTCTCCAAAACTCCTCCTCCACCACTCACCCCATCAACCTTCGTGGTCTCTCCCATTCGCGTGCCTCCAACCTTGTTTCATACCAGGAGGAACGGGAACATTAACCGCATCTGTCTGACACCTCTAGGTCCTGACTGTGGTAATAGCGCTTAAAGAACATGGCTCATAAACAGACCCTAGATGGTTTCAATCCAAAGGTTGGCTGTTCGACTTGAGGTGCTTGACTTGAACTGCTTCACGAAATGCCCAGTTATGTACAATACATAGATAACGTGTAAAAAATGTATCCTGGTCTCCAAGTTTCCCTGGATACCAAGTAAATAATAAAAGTGGTTCTATGTGGCTCAGTAGGTTGAGCATGGTGCTGAGAATGCTTAGGTTGTGGGTTCAATTCCCACTGGGACCATATATACTAAAAAACGTATGCATTCACTACTGTAAGTTGCTTTGGATAAAAGTGTCTGCTAAAATGCATATGTGGTTATGTTGTAATAATAAATAGTGGGGTTAATTCAGACTGGATCACACTGTTTGACGTACTGTTGAAAGGCAGATGTGCAGTTCATAGAGCAAATGTCATTATACCATGAATAGCATTCTCTCTGTGAGGCTCAAACAGTCGATCCCTTGGGAGTAGAACCCCCCCCCACCCCCACTCCCTTTAAAAAAAAGGACAGGCAATTTCTGTTCCACACGATTCCTTCTGATGAGTCAGACCATTGAGAAACCACAATATTAATGTTGTTTCAGATGAAAGCACATCAAATCTGTCCTTGAACAGTAAAAGTGTGTGTGCATTGTTTTGGAAATATTTCAAACAACATGTTTTGCTTACTAGCTGTCATCATCTGAAAAAAAACTGGTTTTGGCGAGATCCGTGTAGTCATAGCGATATTGTGGCTGATATGAAGCAGGTGGGGGGGTCTTGTTTGTACCTGAAACATATGAAATGTGGACAAAGGCAATTTTGTCATAACAACCCACAACCATTGGTGTAAATGTATTCTACAATATGGCTTAATATAAACATTACATTTTTCATATCCCTTAATTCTTTCAGGGATGAAAACGAATTATTTCACAATGTAAAAAAAATAAAACACTTGGATACATGCACAGTATATTTGTATAGAGAGCGTTACAACAACATAAAATGTCACATATACCTACAGTATATACGATTTTAATTTCCGGACTCCAGAACACAAACTTTGTACTGAAGTAACATGCTTCAACAGAATTTCCATTATTTTCTGCTCAAAGTGACATTTGATATTGCACGCTATGAGTCACTTCGGAAAGTCCCACACCTAGCGGTGTCTCCGAGAGAACGGTTTTGGTTCTCTATAACTGCTCAGGTGTGTGCTTTTTATAGAGAGACTATCGGGTGCACCCAGACCACTGGCATATGAGCACCGATTCACTCAGTTCTGAAGCAGGACACTATGCATTACACTACATTTACATTTTAGGCATTTAGCAGACGCTCTTATCCAGAGCAACTTACACAGTTTTATTTCTTACATTTCCATTTACAGGATATTATAAATGGATTTATACAGCTGGATATTTAATTTTATTTTACTAAAGCAATTCAGGTTAAGTACCTTGCTCAAGGGTACAACAGCAGTGCTCCACCTGGGAATTGAACCAGCGACCTCTGAGTCCAGTTCCCTAACCATTACACTACCCTGCCGCCACCTATGGACTCTCAATATCCTGTGGTCCACACACGTTTCTGCTTACTGTTGTTGTTATGCGCCTAATGGCTGCAAGGTAATCTTGAAAAAGGAAATTGCCATTCATCAACACATGTTTTTGGTGGTGGCAGTGGCTCAGTGGTTAGCAACACGGGCTGGCAAGTGGAGGGTTGCTGGTTCAAATCCCAGGAAGGCCAAACGGAAAAACAATGAACTGGAAACCGGAGGGATGCCAGTTCACTTCCTGGGGCACTGCTGAAGTGCCCTTGAGCAAGGCACTGAACCCCTAAAACTGCTCCAGGGGCGCCGTACTATGGCTGACCCTGCGCTCTGACCTCTCTGATGGTGTGTGTACATCTAGGAGAGGTATGTGGAAAGATACATTCAAATTACCCTGTGTAAAAACTGTGTAACATGGCAAATAAAGATCCTTACCCTTGCTTAAAACTTTCTCAAAAAAAAATAAATTACTAACCTTTCCCTTCCCAGTGTTACAGGTATGGTATGCAGCTGCCAATAATGATGTGTATTACTGCACTGATCTCATGCGCAAACAATGATTGATCATACCATGTATTAATGCACTCTTTGTAAGTCACTCTGGATAAGAACATCCTGGTAAATGCTTGAAATGTAAATGTAAAGTGTTATCCTTATTAGCGCTCACAATGTGAGAAAAAAGTGCCTTTGTTGTTGTGTGTTAGTAACCGACGGTAACGACACACGCGGGTGTATTTCCCCGTATCTTTCTCTCTCAGTTTGTCTCTGATGTGGAGAAAGGAGATTGGCAGAGGGAGAAGATGTGCCTTCTCTGGCTCCCAGCAGCCGTTAGCACCGAGAAGTATTTAACTGGCTTTAATTAGATGGGAAATGGAGCGAGAAAGCATTTCCAACCAGCGAGAATGAGATGGACTGTGCCCATCATCCCGAGCCTTGTGAAGGGCATCGCTACCCCCCCCCCCCATCATCCGCCAGGGTGTGAAATCAGCTGCCAATTACTCACCACTAATCAGCGCTAACTGTTCTCCATCTGCACCTCTTCTGCCTAGCCTGCTTCTTCACTAAATTACACCTCAGGAAACTGAAAACCCCCATAATCACTGACTCAGAACCCTCTTCCAATGAGTGCATTGGGAGCAGGCTGTGTTTCTATTACACCTTTCCTTAAAAATTAAATCAATCGGCTCTGGCCGGGAGTACCCCTAGGGGGTGGTGATTGGCTGTCCACCACAGGGAGGGGGAGGGAAGCTCGCTGCGTATAGGAGTGGCTCTGTGTACCGGAGTTACAGTCGACGGCTTGGCGAGTGCTGGCTCGGAGGAGGCGGTACATCACCTTTGTCACTGCCGGTCACTGGGCTATGGCAGCGAGCTCACAATACGAGGGGGGGTTGACATGAAAAGAGAGGGTTTAAGTGGCTACTAAATTGGGAAAAAATCAGAAACAAAATCTAAAAACTTTTGTTCAGTTAGAAGAGGGTACAATTAGCCACCAAACTGGGAGAAAATGTGGGAAGAAATCTGTAATAAATAAATAATTTAAAAAAAGATAAATCAGTCCTGCTGGGTCTGGGAATAATGTGGGCTCCCATGCTAAGCCCTGATGTCTGGGGTCGAACCTGGACCGTGCCAATGCAGACCAGCCTTGCCCAGGGAGGGAGCTAGATTATCTGTGTCTCTTTGAACAAGAGCAGTGACTCTGGGTCATCTGAATAACAATGAATAAAAAGCTTTAGAGTTGTTTTTATTTCACTATATTTTTTAATTGAAAATGTGTTTTTTTTTCCTTTGGGATTTCTGGCAGTGTGCTCAGGGCAGGAAGTTATTTGTCGTAAATATGATAATTAGAATATTATTATTATTATATATACGACTCAGGACAAATGCTTTGACGGCTGCGCCACCCGAGGCCCCCAATATATTCATATCTTTGTGTGGTGAAACACCTTCAGTGCTAAATTAATCTTGAACTATTTCGCTCCTCTTGGTTGCATGAAAGGGAGATGGGTTTACCAAATATAGAAGCGCATTTGCGCCTGTCACGGTCGGCTGTAGCTCACGATGATATGGCCCGCGCTACAAGATGACACATTGAAGCAGCAGCGCGTGGAAGATTATTTACAGCTACGAAACGAAGAACTGGGGCCGTGTGTACAAATATTCTAAGAGTATGAGTGCTGATCTAGGATCAGGTCTCCCCCTAACCATATCCTGACCATATCCATTATGAGCTTAAATTCTAAACTGATCCTAGATCAGCACTCCTACTCGTAGAATCTTTGTACACACGGCCCCTGGTCTTCCAGAACACAAAGACCTGTCATCGCTCATCGGGTCTTGGTCAAGAGAAGGCATTATTATCTCGTGCGCTCCGGGTCTGTGGCCAGTTACGGCGGTGAGTAACGCCGCCTCGGGGGGGCTGATTGCGGTCAGTCGTGTGTGATGACCCTTTGAGTCTCCAACCACTTCCATCTTAAACAGAATACCACTGCGGCGTCATAGTGCGATCCAGCACTTAACACCGATCAACGTCACTTTTTTGACTTTATTCGATTATTTTGTTTTTTCTACTTTATTCATTCATTCCGGTAAAATAAGAATATAACAGTACTATCCAATACTATGTATGTTCAACTTTATCGTTTTGATTTAAAGTCAATCATAAAAATAAGTTGAACGTGAAACCAGCCACTCTGGAAGCATTTGGAAATTGCTTACTTTTCTCGAAGGCAATTGCATGCAATTGTATCGGGTAGTTTTAACTTGAAGTTGCTGAAGTTAACCAAACTCCGTTTCTTAAATTAATAATAAAGAAAAATGTTCCTTGTGTTAATTCCACATATGCGTGTGTGGGGAATGTTTTATGATAGCTAATATGACCCGCGGAATGCTGGGGAAGATGTTCTGTTCGTGTGTGATCCTGAATTAAACGCGTGGGTTTGTTGATCTCGCGAACTAGATACTCTTCCGCATCCAAATAAACACTTGTAACGTTGCACAATAAGATAGTAGGAAGGATCAAATTAAAATATTTTGAAATCTGATGTAAATATTTGTCTCTTTCATATAAGTAAACCCAGTACAACGTCGTTATAGTAACCGTACAGGACAATATGTGGCAATGTGCTAATCGATTTCTGATCGATTTCAAGTGTTGATCTCACAAGCCAGATAGGCTACTCATCCGCATCCAAATAAATACTTATAACGTTGCACAATACGACAGTAGGAAGGTTAAAATAAAGAATACTTGAAATCTGATGTAAATAGTTGCCTCTTTTATATATAGGCTTGATATAGGCTAAACCCAGTACAACGTTGTCATAGTAAATTCAAATTGGGGACGGAGGGTCAAATCAAAACAGACAACAGTTAGCTACCAACAAGACGAATACATTCCAAGGCAACGGTTTCTCTGAAACTCTTTTATTTTACTGCATTGCTGTTCTCTGCCAACTAAGCCCGGCGATGGACAATATTGCCACGTTTGCTACAAACTTTGGTTTTGTGCTGTATAATAGTATATGGGTCGCGTGGTGGTGCGTGGATGTAGTTTGTTTTAGGTGGGCGGGTGTGTGTATAAAAAGCACACGGTGGGAACATTGTGGACTCAATCTCGAGAGGCTAGGAGCTAGCAATATCGCCAGTGTCCCCAATACAGCTGTTAGTGTTCTACGGTCGGACTGCATTCCTCAATCTATTGCTCAATCCCAGCTCCTGCAATGTCAGCCTGCTGTAAAAAAAAAAAAAACCCCAACCCCGTCTGTAGCGGTAGCGCCGAGTTTCCTCTCACGCAAACTGCACACATAGCGCCCTGATCGCAATTCCCCCCGCTTGGGTTCGCATACTTCTGCCACCCTAGCAACGCATTCTCACCCACTTGCGAGGATTGGCACATCGCCACATATTGTTGTCCTGTACGGCACTGCATGGGGTATCCATCTTTTTTAGTACCTCGATTTGTGTTACTACTATAATATTACCGATGCATTTTTTTGTGTGTTCTCTGGATAAGAGCGTCTGCTAAATGCCTAAAATGTTCATGTACATGTGTGTATTTATGTGTGCTGATTTCGTAGTTGCAGTTTGTAAACAGGCATCTGCAGTGAAGGGTCTTGATGGAAAAACAGAATGCATTTGGGGGAAACCCCCCTACTGTTGGTTGTTTTTTCATGCTGTCCTTGGCATGCATATGCGTCTATGTTTTTTTAATCCACTCTCTGTTTTCATCTCTCTCCCCCTTTTCACACATCCGCTACACAAATATGTCACCTTCTGCGCCGCGCGCGGTTGGTCAGCAGCTCGCTCTGATGCGTTTAAGGCAGGGGTGTCAAACTCATTCCATCGTGGGCCGAGTATGTGCAGGTTTATGTTGCAACCAGTACACAACACCAGGTGATTTCAATTAGTTCCCCTCCTTGGCTGAAGAAGGAAGCTAATTAGTGAAATCACCTGGTGTAGTGCACTGGCTGCAACAAAAACCTGCACACACTCGGCCCACGATGGAATGAGTTTGACACCCCTGGTTTAAGGTCTATTCCATTTTCCCCCAAAACCAGTTTGCAGAGTTACGTTGCTTTTCTACATTTGCCCCTGTAAGGGCACCTAATCTGCACCCCCCCAACTCATATTAGTATTTATAACGCGTAAGTTTTCTGAGACGCGCGGCTACATTATTCCAACACAAACTGCGCCCCGCTTCAGCTGGCGGTACTGTAATCGCATCGCCGTCGCCCGGAGCGCACCAATGGGCGCCCTGCTCTCGGCGTGACGCGGCGGAGGTGGGTCAGAGCGCGTCAGGTTGGCGATGTGCGGGCCGGAGCTGTGCGTGACTCTGCGTGACTCCGCGTACAGTCATCACCGCCTTGCACTGGAGCGCGGTGTCAATGTGCCGCTGACTGAAAACCCGACCGAGGTTCCCCCTCCGAAGCCACGTAAGTAGCTACACACGCCGCGGGAGACGATGTCTTGCTGAAAAAAATAGGGATAGGCCAAGGAGCGAGCGAGCGGCCATCCCTTCTCTTTGCGGTTAACCCCCCCCAAAAAACCGGCTAAACAATTTTAGAATTTTTTCCCCACAAAAAAAAAAAAAGTATTTGGATGAAGCGAATTTGCAGTAGTAGCAGAAGACGTTGATCTCCAGACAAAGCAAGCAAGCAAGCGACGCGAAGCAAGGACACGCAATCCTGGAGCGACCGTGCTGCCTGAGTTTGCAGGAGCTGCATGGATATAATTTGTGGGAGGGAGGCCCCCGACTCCACTGGAGCACACAGCTGAAATCGTAGAGCCCTGGTCGTATAGCTAAGTTGGCTACCGAGCTAGCATTATTCCTGTTTGCACTGCCTTGGTCTTTGTTGTGCCCGTTAGACGTGTAACTAGTTGGTTATATTTTTTTGCACAACGCTTGCTGGCTATTGTTGCGAGCTAGATGGCACGCTGGTTGTTTTCCACAAGCTTTCTCTGACCGAACAGCGTCCATTCGGAATCAATGGAGCTTGCAGTCTGAATGACTTTGGTGCTATTTTTAGCGAGGTATGGTAGCTGGCTTGCTACAGTTTTGCTAACGTTACCGGCATTGTTCCCCCCCACCCACTGCCACTGAAATACTGAAATTATTGGTTGCTATTTGGCCAACAGCGGTATATTTTTGCAAAGACGCTAGCCAGTTAACAATACACAACCAAGTTTCCACAGCCGACTCCATCTCATGCACGATGCATTGTTTTAGCTGGTCGATATAATTAAGACTTATTAACTTCGCCGGCTTTTCAAACCAAATAATCTCTCCCTTTTACGCTCGAACGTTGCTGTTCCTAGAGAAGCATGCGTACGTGGTACAGTTAACGTTGCTTGCTGGGTGCCCCATTCTACATCGTACCGTGTCTGTTGGCGAACACTTAACTAGTTTGCTTACATCCATGGTACCGACAGATGCATTGTGAAGGGCTGGGCCGTTTTAGCGAGCGAGGAGGAAACCAACTTCAGGCAGGCAGGCAGTGACCGTGCTGCGCCGAACAGTTCAAGGTTAACCTCGGCCGGAACCCTCGCACAAAGAAGAGTGTTTTTTGTGTAGGGGATCCCACACCCAACACCCATGAACATACAGAGGTCAAGCCCCATTAACATCGCGCGTTATGGGAGATCGAGGCACAAAGCGCACGACTTCGACGACCCGTCTTGTCTGAGGACTACAGAATCGATCCAAAGTTTCAGCCCGAATTTGGGATCCCCCAGTCCCCCCGAGACGCCAGACTCCTCGCACTGCATCTCGTGCATCGGGAAATACCTTCTGCTGGAGCCGCTGGAGGGGGACCACGTTTTCAGGGCGGCGCACTTGCACAGCGGCGAGGACCTCGTATGCAAGGTAAGCCCTCGGCTTTGAGCACCGAAATGGCGAGGTTTTTATTTATTTTTTTAAAGCTGCGAAATCATGTCCGTTTTCGGGAGCATCGTCACGCTTTTCGCCACGAGTCGTGCGGTTGATTGGTGCACATTTCCACGGGCGATTTGTTTACAGATGTATCACCGTTAGAACAAGGGTAACTCAGTATCAATGTAGGTTTGCTCATACTGTAGTCGCGATACTGTATGCGATAAGCGTGCGATTTTCCACGCAAATTAACGGTGAACAATATGATCAGTTACAGTGTCGCGAATAATCACACTATCGTAACATTTTTAATTGGGCTCGTGTAGCACGCCGATTCATTCGCCGCTACAAAGCGAAAATGCAACTTGCTAGCATCCTAACACCCATCAGTCCATCCAGTTAGTAAAATAATATAATAATATAATATATGCCATTTAGCAGACGCTTTTACCCAAAGCGACTTGCAGTAGTGAATGCATACATCTATCAGTATATGTGGCCCCAGTGGGAAAATAAGTTAAAATCAAGGGCGAGTTTGCAGTAGCTAGTAAAGATTGTTGAAAGTCTGCACAAATTACAGAGATGAGAGATCAGCGGTGGCAAATCGATCATATGAGGGGGTTAACAATCACGAGCGCTGTACGTTAGGTACAGTGTGAGTGAATGGGGGGAGCGGGGGGGTACACTGTAGAACAATGAAGCGAGCAACAATACTGTATCCACGCGCCAGTCCGAAATGGCTAGCTCGCGCTTGTGGGTATCCATTGCTTTGTTCTTTGTCTCGAGCCTGCATGCGTGGTGCGTGGCGTTTTCCTTCCCTCCCCCCACGAGCCAGTTCGTTCGTAACATCCACTTACATGATAACATGACACAAGTAACATTAAAATGCACGACGCGAGCGTTTTGCCTATTAGCTACACTGGGGGAAAATGTATTCGAGCTGAGGAAACTTGGCCGTGATGTCATCACGTTTAAGCGTTTGTGGTGTGACGTAAATCGGTGTAGATGTTAAAATTGTCTCGAGGAACCGTATCCGAGACAAGAAGAAACCACTATGAAATCAGTGAGTCACTGCGTTCCCTGTGGATTCGTGGCAGTTTTTTCCCCTCACAACTGCGGTATGCATGAATTTATTTAAACAAGTACTTAAAAACGAGAGGCTGTAGCGTCGCTCGAATACGGGCACCATCATGCACCCCATCAATTTTATTTGACGATAAGCATTCCTGGTCTAATACGCCATTATATACACTTTACAGAATGAAGCCTGCGTTTGCAGGATTGTACCTTTCCGTTTCCTTGCTGTAGCCAGTGGTATGTGCGTGGCAGATTGTCCATGAACAGTATTTAACTGTAGCAAACATCAATAATAGGTAGTCTGTAAGTGTGGGGTTATACTTGTTCAGGTTGGAGACGTTTAATCATTTAAATGGAGAGAAATAAAAAAAAAATGTGTCCCCCATCTTGTTTTTGTCTCTAGGTGTTTGATATCGCTCGATACCAGGAGTCCCTGGCGGCGTACTTTCGCCTGTCGGCGCACAGGAACATAAACCAAATAGTGGAGATTCTGCTCGGGGACACCAAGGCCTACGTGTTCTTCGAGAGGAGCCATGGGGACATGCACTCGTTCGTGCGCGCATGCAAGAAGCTGCGGGAGGACGAGGCGGCGCGACTCTTCCGTCAGATAGCGTCCGCCGTCGCGCACTGCCACGACAACCGGCTGGTCCTCCGGGACCTGAAGCTGAGGAAGTTCGTCTTCAAGAACGAGGACAGGTGAGACGCCGGCCGCACATCAGCGCCTTACAGTAGTGAATGCATACATTTTCAGTATTTGTGATCCCAATGGCCGTGTTGAACCCCCACAACCACTAAAGAATTCCAGTTGTACAGGCAACAAGCAGCTATAATATAATAATGCTATATGCCTTTATGAGACACACAGAAATGCATACATTTTTCAGTATATGTGATGAGCCCACAGCCTGAGAACCATGCTCTCCTTACTGAGCCACACAGAACCATGCTCTACCTACTGAGCCACACAGAACCATGCTCTACCTACTGAGACACACAGAACCATGCTCTACCTACTGAGCCACACAGAACCACACCTACCCACTGAGCCACACAGAACCACGCTCTACCTACTGAGCCACACAGAACCACATACTAGAGTAACCCTGTTTTTAATACACCTGCTGGAGGGACTGTCAGGTGCCCTATCCTTCTATAACACACTGGTTATCGGTGTGTGGTTGAGGCCCCTCACCTGGTGTGGAGTTGTGCTGGCTGTGTATGTGGTCCGAATGGGAATCAAACCCACAACCTAACCATTATCAGTGCCATGCTCTCCTTACTGAGCCACACAGAAACATGTTTGTTCAGATTGTAGGCATGGTGGGCCCACCTATTATAGGGGTTCCCAGATTTTCATCATCAGGCCGCCTCACATGACCACCCATTGGCTGAGGACCAATTAAACGGGTCACTGCTGACGTCTTTATCCAACCACAGGCCTAGATCCCGTGTCCAAATCAGTGCATCGTATACTGTGGATTTATGTCAGACATGATGCTTCGGTCTAGTCTGATGATGCCTGTACGTCACACTCGCGCACACACTCGCGCACACACACACACACACACACACACACACACACACACACACACACACACACACACACACACACACACACACACACACACACACACACACACACACACACACACACACACACACACACGTTGTCTGGGTAATGGTGTTTATGATTGACCTTAACAAGAGCCCCAGGACCACTAGAACACCAAAACAACCCCATAACGTCAAAGATCCACCACCGTATTTCACTGCAGGTATAGGGTTCTATCAACATGAGCATCTTCTTTCCAACAACAAACCCACTGCTGGCGTGCGTGGCCTAAAAGGTCAGTTTGGGTCTCTTCTGATCATAACACCTGGTTCCAATCGGAGCTCGCCATTGGTCAGAATCGAAGAGGGCTGTGCACAAGCATGGACACAAAGGATCTGGAAAGATTCTGTATGGATGAATGGTCAAAGATCCCCCACAATATGTTCCCCAATCTCATAAAATACTAATTTTTTATTGGGTTTTATCTAAAATAATGATTCGTTTGTGGATAATTGTGAAATGTTTTTGGGCAGGGGGGGAGGGATTTTAACTCAGTGTTGTCATGGAAATTTCAGATTCCATGTAATGTTATATATATTTTCATTCTTTTCCGCTAACATTACCACAAAATCTCTGTTCCCCTGCCGCCGTTGTTGCCACCTGCCAAGGCTGTTCTCACACACACACACACACACACACACACACACACACACACACACACATGAGATGTGTATTTGCACCGGCAACAAAACATGTTAAGTTATGAAAGTAAAGTCCATTTTTGTGTCGGTTGCAAAAAATAAATAAAAAAGTCATTGAAAACCTTACATTTGTCATTGAAATGTCATCGAATTTTGAGTTGAGTGGCAACCCTGTTATCTGTAAATAAGTAAAACAAGAGCTCCACTTAAAGTCTGGTACGTGCTGCTGCACAAGCTTGGAGAATCGCCACAGAGTTTACAGTTTTAGTGAGTGAAGGTGACACTGTACTGAAGGGTATAAATAGGCGTGGTAATGTCCACGGGTAAACATGGGGGAAACGATGTTTGCACAAAATGGTTTAATATCCACCAGTGGCTGGGAAAGTGCTCGCCGGGGCAATAAACAGCGCTTGCACGTCACGCTGCGCTACTGCGGTTACGGTATTAAAACATGAGACAGCTACACCGCCCCACGTGCCACGAGATTTACAAAGAGCCATCGCCTGGAATTCTGCCAGCTGGTGAAGTTCACCCGGACTGCAGTCAAGTTTGTCCACAAATGGAAAACGTTGCAATCGTGCCCAACCGTCGAAAAACAATATCGCTACAGAGACAGAACACACAGCTTGAGGGAAAAGTTTAGTTCCAACTGCCGTTTAACTTATTAACTGAGTGAAAATGGATATGTTTATGATGTGAGTGTGTTTGCAATGTTTTGTTTGTGGTTGCATTGTAATGTTTTTGTTCCTTTCGTGCTGTGTATGGTCTTGAGAGCTAAGAATGCAACTGCCACTCTTCAGAAAAACCTGGGACCGCATGTGCGCAAAGATTCCAAGAGTTGATTCTAGTGCTGATCTAGGATCAGTTTAGCCTTTTAGCTCATAATGGATATGGTTAGGATATGGACAGGGGAAACCTGATCCTAGATCAGCACTCCTGCTCTTATAAACTTTGTACGTACGGCCCCTGATATGTATTCCCTTTCAAATCCACTTTCCAGATTTTAGCTAACGTTTTTAATTAAACTGTTACACATTCATTAAGAATATAAATATGTATATTGCCTTTTTTTAAATGTGCATTCGCTACATCCAAGGCCTCCTGCAAAAATCTGAACAACAAACTGCTCATTTCTCTGAAACTATAAAAATGATCTGAGCACGTCAATGATGCTTTGATGCCTTTTAATAATATGTGCCTTTTTAAAAATGCTTTTTTAATGTTTCTATATCTTAATATTTATTGAAGCTGCCAAACGAATTTCCCTGTTTTGGGATGGCAAAGGTCTTCTGATCGAATCTAATCTAATGAAAAGGTGTTCACTGTTGACTTCCCCAAACTTCAAAGCACTAAAAAGCTGAGGTTGAAGGCAGAACATTAGTATTGTGTGTTAGTTTGACGTGTTGAGAACATGTTCCCCATCACTCTGTTTTTATACAGTTCACCGAGCAGGTCCGTTCAGTTCAGCCGTGTGGGTGATATGACGAATAAACATTTTAACAATGTAAATGTTGCACAATATTTGTTTTGTGATGATCAGCAGCATAATGTCAGGCAACGGGGAGGAGTTTGGTGCCACAGAAAACAGGAAGACAATCAGGTCTAGAGAATGGCGGTGAATCAGGCATTGTGATGTTCTGATCCGCCCAGCTCACACTTCTCGTGTGCAAAGATGCACTTCCTCTTTTCTCCTCTGTGTTTGATCTGACTGGGGAAAGAAGCTGCTGTTTTAGACTGGTTTTTAAAGGGCCGTACTCACATTAGCTACGGGTTATTGGTGGTGATTGAGGAGAGTAGATAGAGTGCTGGTTGGTAAGACAATATAATATATGCCATTTAGCAGATGCTTTTATCCAAAGCAATGTACAATAATAATAATAATAATACATTTTATTTATAATGCACTTTTCATTATATGAAATCTCAAAGTGCTACAGAGGCATAAAACAAAGAAAACAAACACAAAAATCCATAAAAACTATTTACAGTAGTGAATGCATTCATTTTTCAGTATATGTGCCCCCAATGAGAATCAAACCCACAACCTAAGCATTGTCAACACCATGCTCTACCTACTGAGCCACACAGAACCACGCTGTACCTACTGAGCCACACAGAACCACACTCTACCTACTGAGCCACACAGAACCACGCTCTACCTACTGAGACACACAGAACCACGCTCTACCTACTGAGCCACACAGAACCACGCTCTACCTACTGAGCCACACAGAACCGTGCTCTACCTACTGAGCCACACAGAACCGTGCTCTACCTACTGAGCCACACAGAACCACGCTCTACCTACTGAGATACACACAGAACCACACTCTACCTACTGAGACACACAGAACCACGCTCTACCTACTGAGCCACACAGAACCACGCTCTACCTACTGAGACACACAGAACCACGCTCTACCTACTGAGCCACACAGAACCATGCTCTACCTACTGAGACACACAGAACCACACTCTACCTACTGAGCCACACAGAACCACGCTCTACCTACTGAGCCACACAGAACCACGCTCTACCTACTGAGCCACACAGAACCACGCTCTACCTACTGAGCCACACAGAACCACACTCTACCTACTGAGACACACAGAACCACGCTCTACCTACTGAGCCACACAGAACCACGCTCTACCTACTGAGCCACACAGAACCACGCTCTACCTACTGAGCCACACAGAACCACGCTCTACCTACTGAGACGCACAGAACCACGCTCTACCTACTGAGACACACAGAACCACGCTTTACCTACTGAGACACACAGAACCACAGAAGACAAAAAAAGTGTCCCTGTACAGGAATCCCGATTTCTTGGTTTAGAAGATGTAAAAGCCCCCACCTGATGCTGGTGGTGGATGTGTTGGTGCTGCTGTTCTAACGCTGCCCCCCTCCCCTCCCCAGGAGCCAGGTGATGCTGGAGAGCCTGGAGGATGCGTGCGTGCTGCAGGGAGGGGACGACTCTCTCTCGGATAAGCATGGCTGCCCGGCGTACGTGAGTCCGGAGGTGCTGAGCGGGGCGGGCAGCTACTCGGGCCGGGCGGCGGACGTGTGGAGTCTGGGCGTGATGCTCTACACCATGCTGGTGGGCCGCTACCCGTTCCACGACCTGGAGCCCGGCTCGCTGTTCAGCAAGATCCGCCGTGGCCACTTCAGCCTGCCGGAGAGCCTGACGCCCAAGGCGCGCTGCCTGATCCGCAGCGTGCTCCGCCGGGACCCCGGCCAGCGGCTCACCTCCCGCGAGATCCTGGAGCACCCCTGGCTCGCCGCCGCCTCCACCGACACGCTGCCCCCCGGGCCCGGCTACGGCAGGGGCGAGAGGGGGTCCTGGGACCAGCTGGTGCCCGAGGTCAGGATGGAGGAGGAGCTGGACAAGTTCTTCAGCTGAGGCCTGGGGAGGGGCGGGGAGGGGAGGGGGGCGGGAGAAACTGACTGAGCGCTGGAGAAACGAAATGGGGTGGGGGGAAACCCCATCTTGAAACAACAACAAAAAAACCACAAACAAAAGCATTTATTTTTTGTTTTACATGAAGGAACCCTCCTGCAGGTGTGCTCTGCCCCGCCCCCGGCCCCGCCCGGTCCTGTGGGAGCAGCTGTGCGTTTGATGTGCGGATGCCGTGTAGCAAAACCACCAGAGATCGGCGCTCAACCAGTAAAGCAACAACTGTGACACGAATTTGTCCGCTCAGGAGCCAGCGGTCGGCAAACGGCAGTCAGACCACAGCGTCGGTTTTCTTTCTTTCTTTTTCTCCTCTTAAAAAAAACATATTACAATAGGTAACTTCTTGCTGAAGCACCTTTCACATTGTACTGTTTTGCGTTTTTTATTTTGGTCACCCCTGGATTTCCGTCTCCATTTTGACATACTGAGAGAATTCCATTGGTGTAGATTTACCATGATGAAATGCAGGTGCTAAGTTTTTCTCATTTTTCTTTTGTAGGTGTTTTCAGTAATCTGTAAAATTCTAGGTGCAATTTCATCAAGACTATCCTGCTTTTCTGCTTTATTTTCAGTCTGACTTTATTTTAAGCTTCACCCCTGAATGACGGCCCTCGTTGGGCTACAGAAGTCTCATTTTATCACAAGTCTGTTTCCTGCGTTACTGCAGCTCTCTGACTCGGGTTTCTCTTTATCACTGAAATGTAAAAGCTTGCTCCCGTACGCCGACCTCACGCACTCGACTAGTGTAGGCCTAGGTGGACGACAAGTTCTTTCTTTCCTTTTAACAGTAGCGTGACCTATTTAAGCTTAGCTAATTTGTTGGCACCCAGAAAACCTATACATTTTCCTTTTTAATTTAAACTGTAACATTTAACTGCTCTATTTAAGAAGCTGCAGGCGTTTGTTTGCTGTCGGGAGAGGTTCCAGTTGTTTAGGGAATGCGATGCGTTGACACAGGACAGGCTCGGCAGAACGGGCCGTCCGAAGATCAGAGTAAACGGTGTGTTTGTGCGCCCCCACCTCAGTCACGCCCCCCAGGCCAGAGTTTTTTTGTTTTGTTTCAGGGCTTAAAAAAAAAGCAACAGTTCCAGACGATAGCTACCACAACCACGCCCGGTCCAGCACCTCCTCTCCCTCCTGTGGCCCGTGAAGGTTCTGTGAAAATGGCCGTGTTTCTGGTGGCGGTACCCGAGGAGGCGTTTCGTAGTGCTTCAATGTTACTTGAATTTGTGTTTTTTGCTATAGTGTGTGGCATGTGCCCTATGAATGCTATAGCCTGCCTTGCGGGGGTGGGGGAAGGAAGCTTGTGTTTTTGTTTCTGGTTTTTTCTTTTATTTTTTAATAAAATTATGAAAAACTTAAGCGGAGGACGGTTATAATTCTCAGAAGATTTCTGAAAACCAACATTTGCTAAAATAATATCTTAAAATCGATCTTTTATTTTGTTTCACAGTTACACAGGGTGAGCTGCTCCCTTGTTTAAGTTTGTGCTGGTTCGGTGCTAATGTTGAAGGACTTTTTGGTTTTTTTCATTTCGATGGGGAGGGAGGGGGTTGTTTAAAGAACTCTGCATGGTAGGACATCACTGCCTCTGGTGTTTTTGATTGTAATGTATCTTATTTGTTGTTTTGTCGAAATTTATTCAGTAAATAAATTGTGAACTGCATAATGTATTTCTTTCTTCCCGTTTCTGAAAGACTTTTGTGCCTGGTTGAATCACGGCACAGACTTTAACCAAGGACAAATAATAATCAGTAGTCATTAAATATTAAACAAAACATATGTAGGCTACCTTTTTTTCTGACTTTAAAATGTTGTGCTTGAGGAGAAATGGAGTGAAGTGGGAATGTCGGATGGAAGATGGTTTGCGGGGAGATTGAACCTCACACGAGATCCTCTGAGATTTGAGGCCTGAACTTGAACAAATCCGTGAGTTGGATAATTCCGTCGATAAGGATTTAAAGGCTTATGGGCAGGGCTTGTCTTTGTGGGATTTGCGGAATCTGTGTGGGTGTTCAGTCCTGATTAAAGCCTACTCGCTGTGTGGAAGCTAACGAGCAGCTCCTCAGGAATCGTATTTTAGTTTGGTTTTGTTTCCTGTTGGCCCAGCTGGTTTGTTTGCTGGCACCTGTCGTGTTTGTTCAGACTTACCCAGATTAAGACTTTATTCCCTTGGTTTGGGGGGCGGGGGACGGGGGGGGTTTACCAGGTTTACCGGTTTTCCATTTGCACACCACCCACCTTGTTCGGGAGCAGTTCAGAGGAAAGGATTGTCCCGCAGTGGGAGAGACGGCCGTGGGCTCCTGAATCTGGAACACCAGTCAGCTGGCGGCTCTGGGTCTCTGTAGTATAAAACCGTTCCAAGGTTGGAAACTCGGAGTGCGAGTCCTGCAGCATGTTGAGGGCCAGAGCCAGAGGAGCGGGCTGTAAAGCATCAGAACACTACAGAGGAGGGGCCTCGGGTGGCGTAGCGGTAAAAGGCATTCTCCCGGAATGCAAGTTGCCCACTGTGGCTGCGGTTCGAAACCCGGCTGCGCCAGTCCGGCTCTGACCAAGAGCCTCGTTCAGGGGCAGTGATTGGCTGACCGCCCCAGAGGGAGGGGGGAGGGAGAGCCGGCACGAGCTCGCCGAGAAGCGCAAACGGCTCCCTGTACAGGGAAAACTGTCTGTGAGTGATAGTGTGGTGTGAAACCTTCACGTTTCAGGCTGAATCTATTACTATAGTGGAGATTAAATCGACAGCGTACTTTGCCCTCAGGTTTGACTTATTGATCAGTGGTACCTTTTCCCCCCTTGGTGATACCTTAATTTAATTTACAATATTGGCTAAGGAATAAATAAAAAATGTTAGCACAGGCAAGTGTGTGTGTGCACACACGCGCATTCAGTTAACTGCTTTAAATATCTGCTGATCAGACGTTGCTAATTCTGCAACCCCTAATTTTGCCACACCTGGCATCTTTTCTGAGTTTAATCGAAGTGTAAGACTCACAGCGAGGGCCTCCTTCCTGCAGGTGCTTCTGTTTAAATATTCGCACTGAAGACTCGCCTCCCTGACCCCTCCGTTCCGCCGTGCCTGTGTGTGCGTCTGGTGGGCAGACTTTAGGCACCGGCCGCTGGAACACAATGCCAGCGCAGAATGTGTCAGCCCTCTGCTCTCCGCGAAGCGCTCGCATACCTCAGCAGGAATGTGCTGAGCGAGACGGGGTCAGCCCACCGCACTGCACAACTCGCATTCACTTAGAAAACATTTACATTTCATTACGGCAGGAATTCCCGGCACACAGCGCCACAATGCGCTAATTCGCGATTCACCGTCGACCGCATTTTGAAACGCAGTGTCGTCGCGTCGCGTCGACTCGAGCATTCCACTGAATACGGCGTTTTTTTTAAAAAGGAGACGGGAGGCCGAAGCACTGCCTCGCGCTTAAAAGGGCCGTTGTCATAGCGCCCTTAAGGAGCGAGAGCCGTTTTCAGAGAATCCGCCTCGAGCGTCCGGGGGGGGGCTCCAAAGGGCAAACGGTCATTTCTGTGCCAGGTAGGTATAATGGGACGCTTAACTCCCGATTCATTTGAGGTTTTTTTGGGGGAGGAAAACCTTTTCCACGGAAAAGCGTTTATTACAACATTCCAGGCATGCACCATGCTAATAGCCCTTCCATTCACTGATTTACAAACACTAGGTCTAGCTATGCCTTCCCTGCAGTGATTCTGTCTCCTAGAATAGCCCAGGGGCTCTAAGAATGGGGTTTTCAGCACACGGACTGTGTCAAATATCTTACAAACTACCAATAAAACGTGTGACCAGATGACGCATGAGATGAGCTGTTTGCTTTGATGATGTAGGCTCCACCGCAGATATCCGCAATTCTTTATTCTGTGTTACACGGATGTGTTAATCTAATCTAGCCACGTTCTTTATCAGAAAATATACTAATGAATTGGCGTCAGGACAAGGGATTTTTCATATCTGGTAGGATTTAAGCGCACAGCTTCCGCAGTGATTCCGATTTTCATTTATTTCCAAGTGAAGAAGATCTTGACAAGACAACGAGGTCAAGGGGGAAGTCACACCTTCAGAATTAGAACGTATCCACAGATTTTTATATGTGAATATGATATTTGATGGGCGGCATGGTGGTGCAGTGGATAGCACTGTCGCCGCACAGCAAGAAGGTCCCAGGTTCGAATCCCAGCCGGGGGCCTTTCTGTGTGGAGTTTGCATGTTCTCCCCGTGTCCGCGTGGGTTTCCTCCGGGTACTCCGGTTTTCTCCCACAGTCCAAAGACATGCACGTTAGGCTAATCGGAGAGTCTAAATTGCCCTGTAGGTATGAGTGTGTGAGTGAATGGTGTATGTGCCCTGCGATTGGCGACCTGTCCAGGATGTATCCCTGCCTCTTGCCCCAATGCATGCTGGGATAGGCTCCAGGCCCCCCACAGCCCTGACCAGGAATAAGTGGATTAGATAATGAATGAATGGATGAATATGATGTTTGATGCACTTGGATGAGGACTGATTCAAATATGACACAAATATGAAAAGGTCTCAGTTTCATACATACACACAGGGTTGTTTTAACCCACTTGGCACTACTGCTCGTATGTGTATGTTATTTCCTACGACAGACATTCCGTTTCCAATAAACTGGATATCTGATCTAAACGGCTGACAATGCTGCTCTGTAGTATTGCGCCCTCTGCTGGTACAATATCAAAACGTCCTGTGGTCTGAAGGCCGCGCACGCAACACGTCGCAGAGCACTCTGCAATTTATACTTCTGCGCAACCTATTCGACATGGTGTCCGTACACTCCTTTACACTAGTAGGCTTAAATGCATTGAATAATAGAGTAAATGTACGTGGAACAAAGGAACTAGCATACGACTCTTGAAAATAATGTTAATGTATTAAGGGAAATGAAGGATGGTCTTTTCACAGAATTTTAAAAATCGCTGCTTTTATCTTTCTCCCCTAATCTGGATGTTGCTCTGGATAAAAGCGTCTGCTAAATGCTTAAAATGTAAAATGTAAAAAAATGATGTACTAGCTCGATTAAGTATGACCATGACAGCTCCGCCTCCATTCGCTAACCAACCAATCAATGCTGTGCAACATCTACGCCACATGTTACGAGTTTGATTTTTGTGCTAGGTACGTGACATCCTCTGCAACACCCTCTGCAACATCAACGCAACTTCTGTGACGTGTTGCAGAGGATGTCGCGTCGCAGTCGCGTCGCAGTCTCGCGAGCATGTATAGGCCTTAAGGAATTGCTCTTAATTCCCTGACGTATGATAATAGAAATCACCTTGGAATTATAGTTAGTTATTTTAACTGCATGTAGGCCGACAGGATATTGACTGTAATCGTGTTATACCTGTAATGGCGAGACAGGCAGGACTGTGACTGGAACAGTACAGTACTTTAAAAAGGATTATTACACCCTTTTAACAACTACATCCTTTATCGATTTACTTTGACTCTTGTCAATCGATCCGGAGTGATTTTTTGTCGATAGCTCCCGGTTATAATGCAAACCTATGGGCCCAAATGCACAGAAAAGAAACCTCAAACTAACTTCAAATGTTCTCGTTTGGCCTCGTAATCCTCCTTAAAATATGTAATAACATATCATATTGGTTGCATTAGTCGACACTAAAGATGTTTCCAATTATTTCCCAGAGTGGCGCTCTGTGCACTTCCGCTGACATTGAGACAGGAACTCTTTGGAGTGACAGATTTGTCCGCGGGGTAACACATCTATGGAAAGATGTCCCAGTAGATAAACAAAATCGATTATTCATATATTTACATTTGTATTTCAGCCGTCGAATCTAACACGTATAACTTTTAAATTCGGTCTGTGGCCAATAGAGGGGATTTGGCATGAATTAGACACATTATAGTCAGGGTTTGTGAAAGCGAGAGAAGATAGCCATCAACACCACGGTTTAAAAACATTTTCGTTCCGTTACACTGTGGAAAACACATCTTATGGAGCTGCCACGTGCATGCCAACGCATCCCCTGTATTACCACAAATTTAATTTGAATTAGGCTACATCGTATTGAATTTAATAGAATTGAATAATTGTATTCAAAAATTGAATCTGTATTTTGAGATATTATGTTGAAACTAATGGTTTGCAGTGAATGATTCATTCAATTTCTAAAAATTCTGAAAACGTCCAAAAACATTCTAATTCAGTTTTAAAATCCAGTTCACCAAAAAATGCTGTTTTGTGAGACACATCCGGGCACTGAGCCAGGAAAAAGTAGAAGATCATGGGTTTTAATCGAACTCCCTTCTAACCAATCACGCCGGAGAACGGGTGACCACCTGACCTCAGAAGTCTTTGCAATAAGTAAGTGCCCTTGCCAGAATACTAACACAGCCTGAATTGACTGCATTTCTTTATAACCGATAGTGTTGGTGTTCCAGAAGTAAATTGGGGGAGATTACTGTGGGGTAACCGATGTTTGCACGTCGCATACACATTGAAAACAGGGTGGAAGTTGGATCACGCTGACTGTGTTCATCTGTGGGAATAAGATAATGTCTGCCTGTCTAACATACAAGTAATGTTATGGCTCTTCGGCCGTGCATTATGCAGCTATAGGCTATTGTGTTAAATTACGAGGCGTGTTTATCCTCTAACTAGCTAGCTTTGATCGCTAGCATGCGAGTTTGCTGCTGTGGTGGCCTCTGCCAGCACCAAACATGAACTGACAACACATTTATTTTTTAGAATTTCACTGTATGGTCATCTTTGAAGTGAGCCTACATGTTGGTATTAGGCCCACTAAACATTAAGAGCACGTTGTTGGCCATTCTATTGAACGTGATTATTCTGTCCTAAATTAAACCAGTAAAAGTAGCCGGAATTACCTATGCTGCTAAGTACCTAGTTAACGTTAGCTATGTTGAGAAAGTAGGTATGTCACAAGTAAACACATATAGGTAGGCTATTGATGGCCACTACATATCTCTCACATAGGCTACCTGGTTATAGCGGTTGGCAAAAATAAATATAGAGGTGTATTTCCTTGGTTACATAGCCTACTAAAATTATACAATTTATAAACCGTTCTATTAAATAGAGTGGAGGGTGCCACAGCAGACCAGTTGAATTTTTGATTAAGTTGTACACTAGGTCGATGCATTACGATGCCGAAATACAGATTCATTTTCAAAAGTATTCAAATCAAAGCCTAACAAATTCAATACGATGTAATTCAAATTAAATTTGTGGTGGTACTAATATCGCTCCATACCCCTGCTCCCTCGAAAGGTATGTTTACCCCACTGACACGGGTTGATCGAAAGTAACACTCAAAGTAAGTTGATAATAATGTAGTTTTGTTAAAAATATGTAATAACCCTTTAAACCAGAAAGGCCTATAAGTGAAGTTTTTTTAAATGACCACATGAATACACATAAACCATAATTTTGTTATTAAAATATTTTTGAATAAAGGAATTTATGTTGGAATGCATTGAGCCTGCCCTGGCGCTGTGAAGCTATGCTTAAAAATGATTCGTATACACGCGTCACACCCATAATTTACATAAGTATGAAAATGGAGATCATGACAGCGAGAGCAAAGCTGATGTCCTGTCAACCGGTCATTTGAAAATATTCAGAGTTGCTTAGAGTTACAAACGTATGCAAATGAAAGCATAATCTTCTTGTGTTGCAGTTTATCTTCCCTTCCAGCAATCCCGTTATGAATAGAATGTAGATAATCAGGTCAGATTACTTCTAAATATAGATCCCTGTAGGGGAAGGATTATTTATATTTAAAAAAGGGGTCAAATGTCCTCTTTAGATGTTTCTTAGTTCAGTGTTTCTCAATCCATTCCTACAGGGCACACTGCGCTGCATGTTTTCATTCCAACCACCACTCAATCATGCTCAAGTGATCATTAACAGACGGCCGATGCAGATGATAGGTTGGGATTTAACCGGAGGTTGGAATTAAAATGTCCAGGGTAGTGTGCCCTGTAGGAATGGATTGAGAAACACTGTCTTAGATCACTGAAATGTGTGTTTGCAGTGCAGTCACAATATTCACCATTGGTTCTGAAAATTCCGATTTTTATATGCCCTGCTTACAACATTTTGCTATTCCTTCAGTAATAGCAACACAAAATAATCAAATAGAGGTGTGTCATCTTGTAAGTACTTAGGATCTTTATTGGACAAACAGTTTACATTGCAGTGGTTCTGAAACTGGGTCCTGGGGGACCCCTGTGTATGCTGGTTTTCCTTCCGACCATAATTGCAACCTCTGAACCTCTGAATAACAAGCCGTTTGTTGTTCTTAATTAGACGTGTTCAGTGTCTATCGAGGGATGATTTAGGCCACTTAAGGCCTCATTATATCAGAAATAGCTATGCATGCCATGAAGAATAAGTGTCCAAATTCATGTCCCAGTACTTTTAATCAGTCAGATCAAATAATGCCTTCATTTTCTGTAATGTGCTTTATAACAATTTATTATTGTTTATATTATTTATAAATTGTAGACTGGCAGATGAAGTCAGTACAGTCCCAACTGCTTATAGTGTGGGCCCCTGGTCACTGAAACTAAACCGTTTGTGGAAAATTAATGAGTTCAATGACAGAATTAACGGCAACAAGCAAAACCTGAATTAAGTTTAAGGAAAAAATTAAGGTAGAACTTAAACATGTTAATTGATCAAGAGATTGGCTATACAGCCCCCCCCTCAGCATAGAGTTTTTGTAGAGTTTGAGATCCATTACCATATTGAACAACTAACAAAAAACTAAGGTTGAAAATGGGATTCTACTTTAGGAATAAGGCCTGATTCTCCTTTGAGGCAATAAAACCTTTGGTTTCTATAATATTTTTTCCTGTAATTGACTGGTGATATTCCTTACATGCATGCTTCAAGTTCCTCACTACACATGGTAGATACTGTGTACTATGGAGCTTTATGATTTTTTACTCAGAATTGTATACTATATTTATACTTGTCTGGTCTTTATCTGCCCATAGACACACTGATACCTTTTCATATGCAAAGCAACTTTATATCAATCACCTTTACACCTATACACATTTTTAACTTGACAAAACAATTCCAATTGCTGTCTAGGATCACAAAACCACACATTGATATACTTGATATGCTGTACAGTATATTCCAAAGATTACGGCCAGTAAATCACCACATTTTTAGAATAATATCCAGGAAATCTGCTCATAATCGCCACCCCTGGTGAGACAAGGCCAATTGTGTCCCACTACAGGGTCTCCACCATTCTAGAGTGAAGCGGTGCTTTCTCTCTCTCTCTCTCCCTCTCTTTCTCTCTCTCTCTTTCTCTCCCTCTCTCTCTCTCCCTCTCTTTCTCTCCCCTCTCTATCCCTCTCTTTCTCTCTCTCCCTCTCTCTGTCTCCCGCCCTCCCTCTCTCTCTATCCCTCTATCCCTCTCTCTTTGCTCTCTTGCTCTCTTGCTCTCTTGCTCTCTTGCTCTCTCTCTCTCTGATACAGCCGAGACTCTGGGCTCTATAACCCAGCGCTGTCCCCTAGCAGTGCCATAAAGCTGAGCTCTTCTCTGCCACGCTGGGAACGCTGGGAACGGCCTGCCTGCTTCTTCACTTCCACATGGATTTATAATCAGAGGAATCTTTTTTAAGGATGAGGACAGAATGCTTCACCCGCACCTCCACCCCTCCACCCACCCCCCTCTCCTCGTCCCCCATCCCCCAGCTCCCGCACCAAGGGCCGCTGCAAGGATGTGATGATACTCCTCCGCTTCCCCTGACAGGAAGCAGTAAATTACACAGGAAGCCAGGGAGGCCCTCCAATGACAGTGTGTCAGTCTGCGCCCCGAATCCTGCATCCTTCCTCTGCCCCCTCTGCCCGCCGCTGACATACCACACACAGACACGCCGCCACTTAAACAACTCCCTTAAAGAACACCAACGCAACAACACCACACTCCCTCTGTGCATCCGCAGAGCAGAGGCCCTATCGGACCGGAGCCTCGCAGGACGGGATAACAGGCTTCTTTAATTAGACTGGGCGGGAGGATGTATCTGCCTTTACACACACACACACACACACACACACACACACACACACACACACACACACACACACACACACACACCCACACACACACACACACACACACACTCAATCCCCCCACACACACACACACACACACACACACAACACACCACACACACACACACACACACACTCACACATACCCCCCACACACACACTTTAATCTGCATGGTGCCCTCACACACACCTAAGGGTTTACATTTTGTGCCATTGTGGATTTGCATTTCTTGTTTTGATTGCTAATGTAGCACTGATTTGTCACTCACATTTAAATGGCATCTAGTGTGGCTCAATGAGAGAAGCCCTGGGAAAGTGCTCATTGGTGGAAAAAAATGGAACTATCGAAAGATCAAACATGGCGGAGCGTGTGACAAGATGGAAATGTTAGCTTGTAAGTCAATTCACTGGGAAAGAGGAAACTGATGTCTTCAGTCCTGGAAATATGGTTGGAAAGCTGAAAACAAGTCGAGCAAACTTCTGGGATGTATGTCCGTTTTGAAGCCGTTCATTTTTAATGGGACACAAACTTTCCTTCATAGAAAGTAACAATTAAAACATTTTTTTTAAACGTCTGGGCGTTGTTCTTTGAATTATCTGGTGATAAGCAAACTGTTTTATTAAGAGATTGGGGCGATTCCTTCAATTGTCGATCACCAGATTCTTTAATAAAAGAGGAATACTTTGCTTATCGCCAAATGATTTAAAAAAACAAACCCCAACCATTTTTTAAATGTTTAAACAAGGAAAGACCGTTGGAACATAACTTATAACACAGCTCTTGACTTCAGTGTGTCCATTTTTTCAGATAAACCCTTCAAAGTGGCATTCGTTCTCTTTGATGTAAGATTGAATTAGTAAATATTATCCACTGATAGTGTGAAATGCTTTTCTTGGTTCCAACTGTAACTTCTAGGGTGTTATTGGAACCAGTTAAATTGACTGCATTATAGCCTCCACCTACCAATATAAACATAGGAGAATTATGCAGTATTTTGACAAGCTACATTATTAATAGGATTATACACAGTCTGCCACATAAAAAAATAATCCAGTTACAGTTTATTCACTTAGTAACCCACACAAGCTAGACCTTATAAAGGTGTTACTCATCGACTGGCAGTGAGGACCTTCACATCCCACTCACTCTATTGCCAACCCTACAGTAAATCTGAAACGTGCAGTTTTTTCACTTCTGGCAAAAACCTGGCCAGAACCGCAGATCCAGTTGAAGTGGAAGCACATGAGCTTGGGTTTATTTATTGAAAGGTTGTGCTTCAATCTTTCCTTTTTGGTCTCTTGTTGCAGTTATTACTGATTATAAATTGCGCCATTGTTTTACTAGTAGTGTTGTCATGACATAATTACTGAAAGAATGATTGACAGCTTGATCAATCCGATAGCCAGTCGTGATGTTTTGGTCAGGAACTTCCCAGGTGCCGTGTGTGGCTAAAGACCTAGTGTGCAGTGACACCCCTCATGGTCCAAAATAAAATGATGGTCGTGCCAGTGGCGCCTGAGGGTGAGACGCATAGTTGGCTTTAGTGTCGCCCTGGGAGGGAAGGTCTTATATAGTCTCTTATATAGTCCTATAAAGTGTCTTATATGTGGTTGTTTCTTTGCATGCGAAGATGAAAGGAAGAAATTAGTCTGCAATGCAATTAGTCTGTTGATTTGCAATGAGTTTTGATTTGCAGCAGGCACGTTGGTGGCTGAACAAGTCAATTATTATATCGTAATTCTTAGTCTCTTATATAGTTTTAAAGTCTCTTACTTCTCAATGATGTTTAGATCTAGTGATTGGGGAGGCCATGGAAGATGTTTGACTTCATCCTGGTGTTCATGAAACCACTCTTGAATCTGTTTAGCAGTGTGTATGGGGGCGTCACCGTCTTGGAAATACAGGAACATCTTGAAGAAACAATGTTAGGGTCCATAGGGTGCATAAAATGGGTCGTGTAAAATGGCTTCATATTCCTTGGCTGTAATTCTACCATGCAGAGTAATAATCGGACCCAGTGACTCCCACGAGATGGCTGCCCATACCATAACAGATCCACCACCATGTTTAACAGTTTGGAACAGATATTGTGGGTTGGGTCCTTTGGGTTTCTAGAAACATAAACCTTCCAGATGTAGGAAAAAAGTTAAAGACGACTCATAAGACCATATTACTTCCTTCCATTCCTCAGAGGTCCAGGTTTTGTGCTCATTACACCAGGTTTTGCTTTGTTGCGCATTGGCCTTTGTTACAAGTTTTTGTTGAGACTACGACTTGGAGCTGTAGATTCAGTTCCGTGGTCATTTTTGAGGCCATTGTTTTGTGGTTTTTGGCAACTATCCTGTTAAGTGTTTGTCTATCCCTGACGTTGAGCTTCGACTTGCGACCACTGCTCCTCTCTCCTGATGCAGTTTTTCCTTGTTTGGTTATGCCGTCTTGATTTTCAACACTGTTCCCTTTAACATGTTAAATAATTTTGCCAGTGCTGTGACTGACGCACCTGCAATTCGGGCGCCAACTATTTGACCGCTTTCAAAATCTGTTAGATCTCTCATGTTGCTTTAGAAACTCACGTATTAAAGTGTTGATTATACAATGTTTTTATAGCAGAAACATATTGGTAATTAGTACTGACATTAATATGAAACACATGTGTAGTGTGTTTTACACATGTACTTCTGAACACAAGTCCTTTTTCCATTCCATTATTTTGTCTACTCCCTGTATTTCCACGCAATACTGGACAACTTGTAAAATCTGCCCGACTATGTTTTAATTAGAGGCACATGCTCTTTAAAGGGATAAATTAAGACTCTTAACTGTGTAAAACACAGCTGAAACAAAACTCACTGAAACATCATAGTTGGCCATCAGAGGGCTAGTATTTGAAAATGATTCATTTACATTTTCTTGTACAGAGCTGAAGTCTGAATACAAACAACCTTTTCTGCTCAACTGTTGTATTAACTGGAGGAACTTAATCAGATGCAATCAACGGAATAGGGCACTAAAAGTGCTTACAATATGCCTGCACTAGGTGTGTATGAGGTGTTCTGCAGCTAGCAGAATATGCTGTTGAGTACTAGTGTGCTTGCATGCCTTCTCCTGAATTGACAAATGGCTTTCTTTCTTGATATGACTATGCTTGAAAAGAAAAGAAAAAAGCAGTATCCAAGGTTAAAATAGCATTACACACACACCATCATGACACCTAATAACAAGAACCACAATGGAAATAAGTCCTAGGACTTTTCTGTCATCCTTGATATGTATTTTTAAAATGTAGGCTGCATGTGCATCGAGATGTAACCATGTATTGTATTATTTGTATTAAGTGAAATGTCAAATAGACTAAACTAAAATAGCAATTATTTCTTTGTGAAACGCTGATAAAATCCTTCCAGCGATGACCGACTTGAACATGCCCTGCGCTTGGACAATAGCTCAGCTTCTGTCTTCGTTCTAAAACAGGCTGCTCCTTCAACCACTTACGGTAGCTAAATTGGCTTTTTACAGAGTATGGGAAACCTATTTGCACATTATTTGACACCCTTGAATGCACATTTTCCCTTTGGAGTTAAGCCCAGGAACGTATTAAAAAAAAAAAAAAAATCATTGGCTAGCCAAAGCTTTTTAAAGGCTACAATCCCTGCAGTATGTTTTGAACGGTATCAAGCCGTGCTTTTAGTTGCGTCCCGGTATACCGTCTTCTGCTGCGCATTGTCTGGTGTGGTATTTGCCTTTGCAAATTGGCTCGTCCCGTATTTTATTTATTTTGTTTGTTACTAATAAGGTGGTGCGATTCCTCAGAGCATTAAAGTGGAAAAGAATTTCGATTAAAAAAAGTGCTGCGTTGGCGGTTCGATTGGGCCCGAGAAAGAATGTCCTTTTTCATTATGAACTCAACGATGAAAGTTTCAAACAAAGTAGTCCAATTAAAGGGATGTGGACCTTAGTTGTATAATAGCCCTTACACTCCCGACGTGAACAATGCGCGCTTTCGCCGGCTCGGCTCCATAATTGCTCGAGCTGAGCCACCGGACCAGAAGCTCTGTTGGCCGCGTGCTCCTTGGCAGGTGGCTTAATGCGTCATGGCACGAGACCAAAAGGCAAACGCGGTCGGCAGATGGCCTTCTGCGTGCGGACCCTCGCGGCAAGCGTCATCGCTGACGGGCCAACGCTGCCCCCTGGCGAGTGTACGCGGAAGTGCGACAACCCACACCGACGAGAGGAACATTTATAGGCCGTATCTCTGCGTGTCCTGTACGACTGCGCACGACAAAAGAAGATATTGACAAGATATTTAATTAATGCTTTTTTCTCTCCATTTTAGAATACAAATTCTGTAAAGAATAAGCTGCCACCGCGATAGAGAATCATTTCTGTACACAAGTAGGCTTTTACGTCATTTTTGAAGGCAACACTTAATACATTATTTTCCTATGCTGTAGACACCTTAAAATCATTGATTGATTGGTCAAAAGATGTTATAATAATAAAATGAAAACGTAGCTGTGATTACAGGGGCAAGCACATGCAAATTCCCCAGAGAGGGGGAAGTAACTGTCAACAAAGTATGATTTAAAGTGACTATACCACAGTATCGTCAAGCAGACTGCTCTAAGCTCTCACTCAGAGCTAAGGAATGCTGCGGTATTTGTGCCCAAGCATAATGATATTGAATATTGAATTAAATTATAAGTGACTTATGTAGACCGTATTTGCCAATGAAGACAGAGTTACCTATTGCTTTTATGAATCTGATAAATGTCATTTAATTCAGAATATTTTTTTGAATTAGTGGCTTTGCATTTTTACTTGTAATACGATTGCTTTAGTGGCCATATTGCTTTGCCTGCATCTAATTGGTAAATTTGACGCAGGCCTGCCCAAAGAATATGCCTGTCAAATGCAATGCACAGTACTGCAATGGCTGATGAGATTATGTTGTTTCAGTCATTTAAACATTCAAAATGTGGCTACAAAATCTTCCAAAAGATTTAATTCAAATGTTGTCACACTGATAGGGTGTGTCCCATGCTGTATACGCGTGAAATTTGAGCCCGATTGACATAACGGTGAATTAAATATAAACGTATATAATCGTATATTATATTATATTACGATCGACGACACATTGTTTTGCTCCGTGTTACAGTTAAATGCAAAAAAATAATAATCTTAAGAACAACAAAAAAACGGTTTCTTTTTACAAACACGGCATTTTTTATTATTAGATTATTATTTCACATATGGTTTTGAGTATAAATATTAATATTCCGTCTTATCCGTTGGTGATTCATCGGGCATTTACAGTACATAGAGATGTTTGAAAACCTAGCCAAGCTAATGTAAAGTGGACAAATTGTAACCAAGTAGTGATTTTTTTAAATGAAATTGTGAAATTCGGATTTTCCTTCAACTGTTGTAGCACCACCAAGTGCCCTGCGGTCCCCCTATTGAGGGATTTGGGATTTGGCATGTGGCCCTATCTGTCTGCCAAGTGTGGTGAGATTTGAGCAGTCACTGATGGAGATATTGGCAGAAGAAGATGAAGAAATCCAACAAAACAATAGGGTGCTTGGTCCCCTAATGATGTTGACAAGAAAAACAAGGATGTGAAATCTCCTGCTGTGGGTCCCTGTTCCACACAAGATGTAGCTGTGTGTCAGGACCAAGGCCGTAACCATGGAGTCAACATTGGGGGAGACATTTAAAAAAAAAAATCAGCTAGGCTATATATTGGGGGGGACATTTTGAGCATATCTGAATATATATGGTAATTTCGGCCTTGGTCAGGACCAATCACATCGCTGCAAATGGCACCTGTGTATGTTGTTGGTCAAGATGAGATACAGGTAATTAACAGCCAAAATAAAGGAAGCACCAACATAAAGTGTTTTAATAGGGCGTTGGGCCACCACGAGCCATCAGAACAGCTTCAGTGCATCTTGGTGTAGATTCTAGAAGTGTCTGGATCTCTATAGGAGGGATGCAACACCATTCTTCCATGAGAAATTCCATCATTTGGTGTTTTGTTGATGGTGGTGGAAAACGCTGTCTCAGGCACCGCTCCAGAACTCCCATAAGTGTTCAATTGGGTTGAGATCTGGTGACTGAGACGGCCATGGCATATGGTTTACATCGTTTTCATGCTCATCAAACCATTCAGTGAGCACTTGTGTCCTGTGGATGGGAGCATTGTCATCCTGGATGAGACCACTCCCATCAGGAGAGAAATGCTTCACCACAGGATGAAGATGATCACTCGGAATGGCTTTGTATTTATTGGTGTTTACCTTGCCCTCTAAGGGGTTGAGTGGACCTAAACCATGGTAGGAAAATTCACCCCACACTATAACAGAGCCGCCAGAACCCTTCATTTACAAATGTTTCCTTTATTTTGGCAGTTACCTCTATATTCAGGTAAATGTGTTTGTTGGAGCAAGATGCAGGTGAATTCTTTGTAGAAGTTTTGTAGAAGTAGAAAACGTCTACACAAGTTATCTCTGTGGGAATGAAGTTCAAATAATTTTGGGTCAAATTATATATATATATATATGTATATAATTCTTACTGTGACTGAATCTGGATGTGGCTTATCATTTTCCCAAGGGCTTTTATGCTGGCTCCTACACTGATATGAAATTAAAAAGATACCCGTACAGATAAGATTTTGCAGAGGTTAATCTCCACAGCTGCAGTGACAGACCTCCACCAATAGATGGCGATCAAAAACCAAAATATCTGAGAAGGTACACCAGGAAAACAAAGCGATACAGGCCTGTTCAGACCGAACCCCTCGACTGAAATGTAATTTTCACAATTGAATCAGATTTCTTTTGTACACATGCTTGTACACAAATAGAAAACATATTTCTGCACTAATGATTTAAAAAAAATTTGATTTAAAAAGAATAAATGTATTTATCCTTTATTTAACCAGGGTAGCCACGCTGAGATTGGCATCTCTTTTTCAAGTGAGCCCTGGCCAAGAAGGCAGCGTACAAAAAGTTTCACATAAAACAACGTTACACAGATATTAGTCATAAATAAAAGCAAGATTGTAAAAGCACACAAGAATGAAAAAGATTGTACAATATAGAGTATTACAGTATATAGATATTGTAGAGGGATGGAGAATTTATTGGTTTACCCCGGGGCAGGAAGGCAGGTGGCCTCTTCGTATGTTCTGCTTCAGTCCGCAGGGGTAAACACAAGGGCAGGTACACTGATTCAATAAAGAGGGGCGCTGAATTCAATAAGGGTTCCGCTGGGATCAACAACAGCAACAACTCCTCTAATGTTTTAGTGTCCTACAGTCTCAGACTGCACACTATGGAGAAAAACTAATAATAAGACCAGCTAGAATTTAGGACCCCAGTCGTCTGAAATGTGGAAAGAAATATCAGGGTTATAGGTTACAGAAAGCGTTTCTTTTCAAAAAATGTTTGTCTCTCCAACATTTTAGTTTGATCTTGTGAGGCACAATATTATAAATATAAAACGTTTGGAATATGTTGTAGTCTGGGCTTGGCTGTGACTACCGCACTTTCTGTTCAGCCTGCAACACCAAACAACCCAGGGCCCACATCAGTGCTATTCAACTACCGGCCCAGGGCCTCGGGTGGCGTAACGGTCTAAAGCATTCGCCCGTGATGCAAGTTGCCCACTGCAGCCGCGGTTCGAGACCCAAATGCGCCAGTCCGGCTCTGGCTGGGAGCACCAATCGGGGGCGGCAATTGGCTGTCCGCCCCAGGGGGAGGGGGAGGGTGAGCCGGCACGGGTTCGCCGAGAAGCGCGAAGGGTGTCTCTAGAAAGTAGGTGGGCAACCTCGGGGTATTAGCTTGCCCCATAGTGACGGGTGGCAGGCTCATGGGGGGGGGAGAATCAAAAGAAATAGATTATATAATTGGCCACTAAATTGGGAGAAAAACTGGGAAAAAATCAGAAACAGATTCTTTGAAATAAAATAAATGCGGCCTGCCATGGATGTTGTACAACCGTTTGTGGACACTCCAGCGAGCCTCAAACATTGTGTACTGGACTTTCTTTGCAAGACATTCTAATGGTTTTCTATTCACGATAGTATATGAGAAAAGTAGCAAAATATAATTTTCTGAACCCAAGTGCATCAAAGCAGCTGTACTCAAATGAGGAGATACCGAATCCATGTATTTGAATACATACAAATACATTGATGAACATAAATATTGTCTGGCACTTGAGTATATATAGTCTATTGATTTTGCTGGCCTCCACACAATCTCACAGAGAGGTGTGGAATCCACCTTTATATACATGTATGCATGTCTGTATCCATCCTAGGGAAGCTCCCCTTTATCTCTGTGGCCTACTTTGCCTCACCTCTAGTAGCTACCAAACCAGGTCCACTAGGGGGCGACTCCTCAAAATACCCAGAGCACTCACTGAACTAGGAAAGAGCGCCTTCTCTCACTATGCACCACTGGCCTGGAAGGGGTTACAAGAGCTTACCCACTTAGATACCCTGATTTCTCTTAGATACCCTGATTTCAGTTCATTTAAATCCCTGATACAGAACTCTTTGCAGGAAGAGTGTCGTTGTTTTCTGTAGACTGAGCCCCCATTCATAACATGTTGTATTACCTCCAATCAAAGCACTTTATTATCATGTGTGTTTTTATGTTTTTATGTATGATATACTGTATGTTTTATTGCTGCTGTTGTGTCGGCCAGGTCTCCCTTGTAAAAGAGATCCCATATCTCAATGGGACTTCCTGGTTAAATAAACATTAAATAAAATATAAAAATATTTTTTTAAAGGCTCACATTGCCTTAATATATATATTATGTTCAATGCCTTGCTGCGCATTTTGCGAAGGATTCCGAAATTATACGGTTGGCACCACATTATAATCAGAGCGTGAAGCTTACACCGTAAATAAGAATGCACTTTCACTCTTTCCGTTCCTCTCCCTGGTCCTTTGTCAACACACACACACACACACACACAACACACACTCCGCTCCGCTTCTCCCTCACGCTGCTTCCCAGTGCAGGTCAGAGGGCACTGCTCATAATTGCTATATGAGTTATATTTTCCAACAGCTCTGAGCACTGCACAAATAAGTAGGTGTCAAGACACAAGTGTGCGATGTGAACGGCACGTCCGATCTCTGTAAGTAACCAGTTCCATTAGACCTGAGTACTGGTAAAACCTCCTGGAGAATTCCATTAATCTCAAGTGTGTAACCATTTTGGTTTTGAAACTTTTTTAATTTTTTTAATTTTTTCTTCTAAAAATATGTACTTTGTTTTAATTGCACTTATATTATATAATATAATATAATATAATATACGCCATTTAGCTTTTATCCAAAGCGACTTACAGTAGTGAATGCATACGTTTTTTTCAGTATATGTGGCCCCAGTGGGGATACAACGCTGTGCTCTACCAACTGAGCCACAGAGAACCAAATAGATCGTAATTAGTCGAAATGCTAGCCCTTGAGTTAGGACCATTTAGGAAATGTAATTTACTTTGCTTTATATTTAATTTTAAAACATTCGTGGGATTCTGACCTTGAATGTTGCCCGGCAACCACACTGTCCGTTGGTCCTGAAGCCTCTGCCCTGTGACCCGGGGATCCCGTCTCATCCCAGGAGGTCCGGTGCGGGGAGACCTTCACTGATTGAATCAGCCAGGCTCGAGCAAAAACCTGAACCCACACCAGCACTTCCCCGCTGAGGCCTGACCTCATCAGCAGGACTGGCCCACAGTTTGATATTCTTTTATTTTTTTAACATTTTGTTTCAGATTCTTTCCCCGTCTTTCTCCCAATTTTGTGTGCAATTACACCATCTATTTATTTAGATTTGCACTCCCCGCACGAGTCTGCAGCTCGTCTCTACGAGGCAAGCGAATTCTCAGAGGGCAGCGAACTCCGCTTCGTTCGAGATGGAATTCGCACAACCATATTCTTGGAGACTCCCCTTACCTGCTTCTCAGCGAGTTCGTGCCGGCTCACCCTCCGTCCTCCCCCTGGGGTGGACAGCCAAGTGCCGCCCCTAATCGGGGCTCCCCCCCCAGAGCTGGTCTGGCACAGTTGGGTTTAGAACCGTGACCGTGATAGACAGCTCACACTCGTAAACGGGTGCGTTAGACCGCTACGCTATCGGAGGCCCGCAGAGATTGATATTCTAATATATTATATACACTATATATATATATGGAATGCATGGAAATAAATACAGAAATATATAATTATCTTGATATTTATTCATAATTTTATTTATTTCTACATTTACACTACCGTTCAAAAGTTTGGGGTCACCTTCCATCTGGACTATGGCTAATCGGGCACTCCTTCATTCTTCAGCAAGATAACGACCCGAAACACACCTTGAAGTTGTGCAAGAACTATCTGGTGAAGGAGGAATGTGAACAACAACTCAAACTAAAGACTTGGCCTGCCCAGTGTCCAGACCTCAATCCCATAGTACTTGTATGGGACAAACTGGAAAGGAAGAGTCAAAGCAAAGCAACCCACAAGTTTCTCTGGGAATTGCTGCAGGATAGCTGGGAAAACATGTCTGGTGATTTCCTGCTAAAACTTATTAACCGAATGGCCACTGTTTGTGAAGCTATTCTCACGCCAAAGGGTGACTATTTTGAGGAATCCAAGATTCAATTTTCAATATAATTTTCTTGAACATTTCTTTGATGTTCATTTTGTTCATGTGTTTTTTGTCATTTTAAAGTATTTACAGAACTGTATACGGTGTAAAGCATTGTCAATTATGAGATAAAAATAGTTTACAGCAGGTGACCCCAAACTTTTGAACGGTAGTGTATGTATTTCCATTTACAGGCTCCACCACACATTTGGCCATAATAAAAGTGTAATGGACTACAATGATACTGCGCATAATGAACTCATTTCACTGAGATTGTTTTGAAGCGTTGCTCAGGGACATAATACAATTGGAACCGTCACACGATTAGTGTTCAGGTGTCATGGTTGTTCTTAATTGTTCTTTTGTCTCTTTTATTTTCTTTGTTTGTGTAAAAGCATATTTGGCCTTTTTCTACGATAGGGGGGCAATATAAATATAGATGATTTTTATTGAAATTAATTTGAAGAAATTGAAAGTGTGCTTCTGCAGAGGGCCAACTGAACACTTTCACCTGGCTTATATTCTCACAGAGACACCACTTCACAAGTGGCTTTTCAGTTGACCTTTGACAAAATTTTAACTAACTTAAAAACTATTTTGTTCGATATTCTATTGCAATGCTGAATCAGCACGAGTACAGGCCATGTGCAATAACTAGGGAAGTGCAATAAGACTGTGTAATAATGTGTACTGATGTTTTGTGTTGTTATGGTTTGTGTATATGTAATATGCTGGTGTATGGGAAGCTGTTTGGATGCAAAACGATTTTCTGTGTTGGCAGACAAATATTATCTCATCTCTCTTATCATCTCATTTTACGGTCCTGATGAAAGTGGTGTTGTTTATTTGGCCCGCTAAACGGCTACATTACATTTACATTCTAAGCATTTATCCAGAGCGACTTACAAGATGTGCATTAATACATGGTAGGATCAATCATAGTCCGCGCAAGAGATCAGTGCAGTAATACAGCGATAGACATCATTGCAGGCGTCTGCGTACCATACAGTAGACCCTCGTGAGAGTAGGAGTGATGTAATGTGGGCCAGAGGGGAGGAGGCTGTGTCACACACCTTCGGGGAATGCGCCCTCGGAAATATCAGTGGAGAATGCCGACGATACGACGCACGTTTCACACTGACACGCACAAAGAGAAAGAAAGAGAAGTCCGTCACGCAGTTGCACACGCACAGGGACAGGCCCTAGATGGGCTTTCAGAGTCAGAGTCGGTGACAGCCGGATCTCTCCAGACCAGCGCCGGATGCTTGGTGATGGAGTGGCTCAGGATCACAGGTGAGTGACAAGCGAAGAGAGGCAGAGAGGCAGGTACCCACCACCCTGTCCCGCAGCCAGTGGGAAAGTCTCTTCTCACTACACCCCCCCCACCTTGGCCACCCCCCCCCCACCCTCCTAAAGCAGAAGCCTCTCTCTCAATATCTAACAGTGGTGGACGAGGTACACAAACCCTTTACTTGAGTCAAAGTACAGATACCCAGATAAAATATGAATATTTCTAATAGTAGAAAGTCCTACATTTAACCCCATTTGTAATGGGTAAGTAAAGTACAGTAATGAACTGTAGTAGTTTGTCATTGTGTGTTTTGGTTATATTATGCTGTGATTAGAATTGGTTGATTGATAATGTCACTATAGTGATTATATTAATAAACATTCGAATTATTGATATCTATCTATTTGGTGTATGAGTAAAAATGTAGTCTTAGTTTTTGATGACTGATGAAAACAAACAGATCTTTGTAGTGGACTCAGACTTTCCGTCCCCACTGCATGTGGATCTATGCTATCTACACTGAACAAGAATCATATCAGTGTAGCTTTGCTGCTTGCTTTTATAATTTGCTAGCTTGTATCTGCTTGCTCTTGTAAAAGGTTTATTTGTATCCTGTCCTGCAGTATGTTTCTCTTTCTTGTATGAGTGACACTTACCGTCCGTACATTCTCGATTAAGGCTCCTCAGCTCTTTCTGAATAGATTAGGACCGCAGAATCAGAATCATTGTCTGCTTTTAAATTCCTCTTAAAGGCCTTTTTAATCAAATCAAATGTATTTGTATAGCGCTTTTCACAAATGCATTGTCACAAAACGCTTAACAAAAGGGAACCCAGGCCTAGACCCCCCCAAAAGCAAGCCTAAGGCGTTTAACAGTGTTAACATCTTTTAATTGTCCTTTTATTGTTGTTACTTCATGGGCCCTTTTACTGTTATTTCCATTTAACTTCTTTTAAACCTTATTACTGTTTCTTTTTTTCTTCTTAAACATTTTACTCTGCCTTCCTGCTTTGTTTTTTGCATGCTGTGTCAGGGGTTTTTAATAATATCTGCGAAGCACTTTTTGCTAAGCGAAAAAGCACTTAATAAATAATAGCTTTATTATTATTATTGGAGATGCAGTGGATAGCACTGTCGCCGCACAGCAAGAAGGTCCCGGGTTCGAATCCCGGCCGGGGGCCTTTCTGTGTGGAGTTTGCATGTTCTCACCGTGTCCGCGTGGGTTTCCTCCGGGTACTCCGGTTTCTTCCCACAGTCCAAAGACATGCACGTTAGGCTAATTGGAGAGTCTAAAATGCCCGTAGGTATGAGTGTGTGAGTGAATGGTGTGTGTGCCCTGCGATGGATTGGCGACCTGTCCAGGATGTATCCCTGCCTCTCACCCAATGCATACTGGGATAGGCTCCAGCCCCCCCGTGACCCTGACCAGGAATAAACGGCTTAGATAATGAATGAATTATTATTATTATTATTATTGCTTACAACTGTCCACTCTGCATTTACCACAAAACGCATGGCTTGCTGAGTCTTTTCCCTCATAGCGAGGATTAACACAATCTACAGCTAAAGACGGGGTTACTGAGTGGCGCATCCTGCTAAAGCGCTGGTGTTTGGTGCAGTGATATGCCCCACAGTCCTGTATCAGTTCCAGGCAGTGCCAGTGGCTGTGACTGGCAGCCCCAGTCTCATCAGACGGAGCAGCTCATAGAGCGAATGGGAGCGCCTGCAGTCTGCCTGCGGCGATGGCACTTAAATAGGGCCCGTTAAAACTGCGGCTTCTTCTGAAGACCAGTCCTCCTGCCAGCGCTACCAGGCTTCTGTAGACTCTTCTCAAGTTTAAACAATCCGCCTATTGCTGCACATTAATCATCTGATTACCACAAATGAAGCGTCCAAGTGTATTGCATATTACATTTATGTTTACGTAATATGTAATTACGTTTACGGCATTTAGCAGACGCTTGTATCCAGAGCAACTTAGAGAAAGTGCATTTAAACACGGTAAGATTAATCATGGTTAGTGCAAGAGATCAGTGTTGTAACACTGTAATAGACATCATTGTTGGCAGCTGCACATCATACCTGTAACACAGGGAAAGAACAGTTAGTGTTTTTTTTAAACATATATTTTTTATTTTACAGTGGTAATGGCAATTAATTAATGTAGAGAATCCGTGGTAGTGGAGTCTGAAGAGGTGGGTTTTGAGTCTCTTGTGGCAAGATGGCCAGTGATTCCACGGTCCTGACCGAGTGCGGAAGATCATTCCACCACCGAGGGGTCAGGACAGAGAAGAGGCGAGACCGAATATTTATTGACTTTGAAGTAAATGTGTGACGACAGTTTGTCACGTACTTTTCTGCTCAACAGCAGGGACAGATGGAACCCGAGAGGACAACGTTGTTGCGCTCTGTCTCAACTCATTTTCTTGATGTTTTTGGTGCATTCATGTTTCACCTTGTTGACGCTGCTCTTTAACTGCATTTTAATATCGACTTGTGCTTTTTCTGATTATTAGTATATTTAACGGTATCATTTTTTCATTTTTTTCTTATTGCACACCTTTGCTGTTTATCGATTAATTTTCAAGAATGCCGCATGAAGTGACATGTTGAATGTTAAAGGTTTAAACACCAGATGCATGTTTCTCAACAGTGCAGGTTGCTTCACTGTACTGCCTCAGTGACCAGCCAGCACGAATGGCTAAACTTTGTGCTTCCATTAAGTCTAGTCACAGGGGAGAACCAGACATTTGGGGCCAGATTTACTAAGGTAGTCGCAACGCAAAGATGGTCACTATTTTGTTGCTGCTATTTTTGCGGTCGCAAATAGCGACACATTAACAACCAATTTACTAAGACTGGTTCTAATTATGCAATCAAAGAAATTAAACACCCTCGTTCACAATTTGCGTTAGGATACACCCATAAAAAGGTATATCTTACCATTTCAGAATCATTTCAGCTGATTCAGTTCAGCTCCAGGTCCAGTCAGGCTCCATCATGGTAGGTAGAGCGTGGTTCTGTGTGGCTCAGTAGGTAGAGCGTGGTTCTGTGTGGCTCAGTAGGTAGAGCGTGGTTCTGTGTGTCTTAGTAGGTAGAGCGTGGTTCTGTGTGGCTCAGTAGGTAGAGCGTGGTTCTGTGTGGCTCAGTAGGTAGAGCATGGTTCTGTGTGGCTCAGTAGGTAGAGCGTGGTTCTGTGAGGCTCAGTAGGTAGAGCATGGTTCTGTGTGGCTCAGTAGGTAGGGCGTGGTTCTGTGTGGCTCAGTAGGTAGAGCGTGGTTCTGTGTGGCTCAGTAGGTAGAGCATGGTTCTGTGTGGCTCAGTAGGTAGGGCGAGGTTCTGTGTGGCTCAGCAGGTAGAGCGTGGTTCTGTGTGGCTCAGTAGGTAGAGCGTGGTTCTGTGTGGCTCAGTAGCTACAGTGTGGTTCTGTGTGTCTCAGTAGGTAGAGCGTGGTTCTGTGTGTCTCAGTAGGTAGAGCGTGGTTCTGTGTGTCTCGATAGATTGTGGGTTTGATTCCCATTGGGACCACATATACTGAAAAATGTATGCATTCATTACTCATAAGTGGCTTTGGATAAAAGCGTCTGCTAAATGGCATATATGATATTATATTAGTATACATTAAGGCAGTGGAAATGGTTCTATCCTGCCGACAGTGAACTGAATCCTGGAGTCCTTTCCCCCTCCGAGAAAAAGACTGGAGCAGCGTGTGTCACGTGCTGTCTGGCAGCAGATGTCTCTCACACAGACTGTCGTGCGTTTCAGACTGCATGGCGTTTAAGCCTTAGGACATTTCTTCCTGTTTGTTTTTGTCTCTATTATTTGCCCAAGGTTGCGTGAGCACAGCAGGAATAGGCCTTCTTTCTGATCCTCCACCTCCTTGTCATCACCTGCTCCCTCGATAATGCGCAACCACAAGTCTGTGCAGTTTATGCCTCCTTTCACTCACCTTCATAGATATTTTTGTCATCTTTTTATTGGGAATTAAAGAGTTAAAGCTTTAATGTATTCATTTGGAAAGCTCAACCTCTGAATGCACTTGATATTTCCCCTGCATGTGTAATGATTAACCTGCACACCATTTGTTGAGCAGGGTTTTTTCTTTTCTTTCTGTGCAGCAGAAATGATTTAATTTCTGTTTTTGAAGGCGTATTCCTCCTATCTTAATGAAAATCTACCACAGATAATGCCCTGCTCGATCGAATGACATTGTTGGAGGTAATCAAGTACCTCATTTATTGCGGGCAAATATTCAATTTAACCGATTCCATTTTTTTATTTCTTTATTTTTTTTAATCGATTCCAGAAATGAAGAAATATTTTTCTTCATGAAAGGTTACATCTCTCCCTCCCTGTAATGTCCTCTTCTCTAACAATCCTTGGCGGTGAGATTCGTTCACAGGCTCCCAGACGCAGCAAACCGAAAAGATTTTTTTCCTTTGTAATAACGTTCCCTGCCTTTCACGGTGAATTGGAAATACTAAGATAAAACAGTTCTTTATTACAGCAAAACCCAGAAAGAAGAAAAAAGAGGGAAAATGAAAAAAAGTTTTTTTCTTGTGTTGCAAAGCTAACAGGCTGTGGATAGTGAGAACAGCGCCCCCTTTGTGTGTGGAGCGACATTGCACACTGCTGTTAGCTCCCTGCTGTGGCTGTAGTACTGTGTGTGGCCTGTAGGGTGTAAAGTAGTGTAAAGTGCCTGACAAACCCAGATAAACCCGGGACAGGACACGCTCAATCAAAGTTTATATTCGCCACAGTTGTGTATTTGGATCTGAGGGAAACGCAGGCCCAGACTGCATTAACATGGTTGCAAAAAGTATATCCACAGCATTAACATACAGGCTGTACTGGGCGGCAGAGTAGTGCAGTGGTTAGGGAACTGGGCTTGTAACTCAGAGGTTGCTGGTTCAATTCCGAGGTTTGGCACTGCCGTTGTACCCTTGAGCAAGGTACTTAACCTGAATTACTTCAGTAAAATATCCAGCTGTATAAATGGATTGTATGTAAAGAAATGTAAACTGTGTAAGTCGCTCTGGATAATAGCGTCTGCTAAATGGCTAAAATGTAAATGTAAAAAATGTACTGTACACATGAACTGTGGATAACATATGCTAGCTGGTGGGGGCTGTCTGGACACATGTGGTGAGATTGGTGCACTGCTGCTGTTCTCGGAGCGCTAACATAAATAAGATAAAATGAATATAATTTATGGACTGTACCCTGAACTCGTACGTTGAACTTGTATCACTGGATCATTTTAAAATACAGATAAATGATTTGTTCTTACAGAGATGTGCCTGCCTCGCTTGATGTTTTGATTTACCCTCGAGCTTTCCCTGCTTGTATTGTGTATTTATATTGTGCTATTTGTTTGTAATTGTTTTTGTGTGTTGTTCCCAGGACATCACTGTGAATGAGGACTCTGCTCTCAGCTGAGATCCCTGTCTAAATAAAGGATATATACTGTATATATACATATATATAATGCATATGTGTAACACACAGACTAACATTATGAAATCATGTAGGTTTTACATTTACATTTACATTTTAAGCATTTAGCAGACGCTCTTATCCAGAGCGACTTACAAGATGTGCATTAATACATGGTAGGAACAATCATAGTTTGCTCAAGAGATCAGTGCAGTAATACAGCGATAGACATCATTGCAGGCAGCTGCACACCGTACCTGTAACACTGGGGAGGAAAAGGTTAGTAACATTTTTTTTTTGAGGAGTAAGCAAGGATACATATACAAAAAGTATTAAACAAGTCGGCAGTGCTGATGACAATTGGATAGAGTTCAGTGGTAGTGGAGTCTGAAGAGGTGGGTTTTGAGTCTCTTGCGGAAGAGCGGTTTCTCTTGCATGAGGATATGAGTGAAAATATGCATATGCACCGTGACCTCACCTGTGGACAGAATGGGGGCGTGACCTCACCTGTGCACGGAATGGGGGCGTGACCTCACCTGTGGCAGAATGTCCTAGCTGACTCTGTCTTCACACAGGTGGGAACTTCACCTCTGACTCTTGCGACAATATCATTTTACACAAAAATGGCTGTGTAATGGTAATGGTAATGTTTAGGGAACTGGGCTTGTAACTCAGAGGTTGCAGGTTCCATTCCCAGGTGGGGCACTGCTGTTGTACCCTTGAGCAAGGTACTTAACCTCAATTGCTTCAGTAAAATATCCAGCTGTATAAATGGATTGTCTGTAAAGAAATGTAAACTGTGTAAGTCGCTCTGGATAAGAGCGTCTGCTAAACGCCTAAAATGTAAATGTAAATGTAATACTGCATAATTCATGGAGCGCAGCTCCTTACTTAGCAAAACATGTTAGCAGCTAGAAAATCCTCAATGAAAACAACCTCCTGTAAAGTTTATAAGGAATGTGCTCCTGAGTGGTGTGGCTGCAGCTCCCCTGTGATCCCAGGCTGGATTCGCAGGTTCGAGCCTCGGCACTGGCTCTCCTGTAGTACTGTGTGGCCTGTAGGGTGTAAAATAGGCACTGGCTCTCCTGTAGTACTGTGTGGCCTGTAGGGTGTAAAATAGTCACTGGCTCTCCTGTAGTACTGTGTGTGACCTGTAGGGTGTAAAATAGTCACTGTCTCTCTCCTGTAATACTGTGTGTGGCCTGTAGGGTGTAAAATAGTCACTGGCTTTTTCCTGTAGTACTGTGTGTGGCCTGTAGGGTTTATAATAGTCACTGTCTCTCTCATGTAGTACTGTGTGTGGCCTGTAGGGTGTAAAATAGTCACTGTCTCTCTCCTGTAGTACTGTTTGTACATTTGAACCTATTGTCATATCTGTGGGTATGACACAAATTATATAAACTGAAAACAAATAATACCAAAAAAAAATTGTCTAACCAGTATTATTTTTATATGACTTAGGATACAACTGCCCTGTTCTTCGTTAAAAAGCTGCTTACACATTGACCTGACATCCGATCAACAGTTCCACGCATAGAACGCCAGCATCTGTTAACCTGCTGAAGCTGGCCCATTAGAACTCTCCAATGCCCTACGAAAGTTCCTGAACTCCTAATGTCACCCATTACTGCACCTTGCCATTTCTGTCTCCGACCATTTCCTTTGATCCGGGGTCGATGTCGGTCAGAGAGCTGGGGGCAGCAGGCCTCTTCCCACAAACCCTTGGCACGGAGTCACCCAGCTGCTGCACCAACTCGGTGCCATGGAAACGGCACATGCTCAGAAGCTCAGAGGGCAGCAGGGCGGGACGTTTGAATTTAACAGCCATTAATGAGCCGGCGAAGACTGCACACGCCTGCGCTCCCTCTGATTGCAGCTGTTGGCGGAGGCTGGGGTAAGCTCCTTGGCTCTGCCTCTGCAGTGCCCTCTGCCAGCTCCCCGCTCCCCTCTCTCTCTCTCTCTCTCTCTCCCCCTCTCCCCCTCTCTCTCTCTCTCTCTCTCTCTCCTCTCCCCCTCCCTCTCTCGCTCTCTCTCTCTCCTCCCTCTCTCCTCTCTCTCCGCTCCCTCCCTCTCTCTCCCCTTCTCTCTCTCTACCTCCCTCCCTCTCTCTTGCTCTCTCTCTCCCCCTCTCTCTTTCTGTCTCTCTCTCTCCCTCCCCCTCCCTCTGTCTTTCCCTCTCCCTCTCTCTCTCCCCCTCCCTCTGTCTTTCTCTCTCCCTCCCTCCCTCCCTCTCTCTTTCTCTCCCTCTCTCCCTCTCTCTTTCTCTAACTCCCTCTCTCTCTATAACTCTCTTTCTCTAACTCCCTCTCTCTCTATAACTCTCTCTCTCCCTCCCCTCTCCCTCCCTCCCTCCCTCCCTCTCCCTCCCTCCCTCCCCCCCTCCTCTCCCCCTCTCTCTCCCTCTCTCCCTCCCTCCCTCCCTCTCCCTCCCTCCCTCCCTCCCTCCCTCCCTCTCTCTCCCTCCCTCCCTCCCTCCCTCTCCCTCCCTCCCTCCCTCCCTCCTGCAGTACTGCTGGCTGGTGCACAAACAGCGCAGTGAAAGTGCACTTCAGGAGTGTGTTCTGCTGTGAAGGCCATTTATTCAGTCACTTCAAATGTGCTTTTTTGGTAATGTATTCAGCACAAATGTTTGCTAACATCAAAGTTTGAAAATTAATATGCAGCAGAAAGTGATTGCTCAAAATTGTGTGCAGATAAGGGCATAATGTGGGCATCATTTCAGTCCTTTGGATTAAAACACATTTTGTTTTATTTTGTAGAAGACTGCTAACACCAAAATATTGTTTCACACAGTTAGTCGTGCTGTTGTCTGCATCTTCACCCTAGAGCAGGGGTCGGCAACCTGCGGCTCCGGAGCCGCATGCGGCTCTTTCAGCCTTATGTTGCGGCTCCGCGTGGTTTGGGAAAATAAATAAAAAGTATCCAATTGAATCGGACAGTCGACAGAAAATCCGAGGGGCGCAAGAATTATTTTCGCGTTGCACCCCCGGTCCGCGAAATAAATGAACTGGTAGCAGCTTTCTTTAGTAGCACCCCCGTCGACAAAAATGCGGCTCCCAGTGTTTTCTTTTCGTGGAAACCGGGTCCAAATGGCTCTTTGAGTGTTACGGGTTGCCGACCCCTGCCCTAGAGGATAGAATTCTTTCACAACACATAAACCTTGGCTTACTGAGCCCACGATGAGACAAGCTTGATGACAACGACAATGACGATGGACGACCAGGCTGTCTTGAACAAAAATAATTCCCGCTTTCTGGTGACATCAGACCCAGCAATGACTTCCACTGGTCTTGGAGAATAATTATATATTATAGAATATTTTTGCTCTGGATGCTAAGTCTACACAATGTCCAAGCCTAGTTGAAAAGACCCATGATGATTTTTCTTTAAATTTTGTTTCAGATTTTTCCCTGTTTTTCTCCCCTCTTTCACCCTCTATTCATCTTGATTAACCTTCCCCCACGAACTCGCCGCCCATCTCTACGGGGCAAGCTACTCTCCGAGGCCGGCGATGATCCGCCTCCTTCGATACGGAACTCACCAACCCCCTTTCTGGCGACACCCTTACGTGCTTCACAGCGAGTTCCTGCCGACCACCCCAGCCAAACGCTGTCCCAGATCGGGGCTGACGGCCAGGGCCGGTCTGGCAGAGACTGGTTTTGAACTGCGTCCCTGATAGGCAGCTCACACTCTTACAAGACCAGCCAAAAATGGGTGCGTTAGACCGCTACGCTATCTGCCAGCCCCCATGATGCTCTTTGGCTAGCCTCTCTTGTCAGGCTCATGACCTACAGCACTATGAGCGACTGTCTTTCTGTCGAGCCATCCTCTCACCCCCCCACAAGGCACAGTAATTACGCAGCCAGCCGAGCGGAAACACTCTGGTGTCAGCCCTTCACACCAGCAGTGTCTTTGGGCGATCCGTCGCAGTGATGCAACTCCAGCACTGCAGTGTGAATCAGGCTTTAATGCTTCAAAGAAGGGCTGGGTGGCATCCAACTGAAGCACTAGGCCTGGGTACGAGTTTGTGCCGCACTGTCTGGAATTGAGTGGTTCTATATTTTAACCCTACTTTGTGTGTGTTCATGCTCATCGCTGCAACCCCCCCTTGTCAATTCTGCCCAGACGAGCACATGCTCTCCTCCTAAACTCTTGATGTCTGCCACCGCTTGTTTTCATTCTGCAGTCCATCAGTTAAGCTGCCACAGACACTTGAGTCGGAAGAGGACGCTTCATGTGTAGCTTGTGCCGGCAGGATGTGGGTGCCTGATGTACTGTCTGTGCACTTTGATGTATTAATAATGTTGCCTATCACACTATCCCTCTACTGCACTAGTCCACTGTCTGTGTGTGTTCACTGTGTGACTAACTGCACTGCAGCAACACCAAGACACACTCCTACACACTAAAGCGTGAACAGCAATAAAGACACGTATGATTTTGATTTTGATTCTGATTCTGATTGGCCAGAGCAGGTTGCTGGTGTGTGATTAGTCACGGAATTAACATTTTTGGACAGCTATTCAACAAGAGAATTATACTACAAAGCAATGTGGGCGATCTTCCACAAGAGACTCAAAACCCACCTTTTCAGACTCCACTACCACTGAATTCTGTACATCTAGCTAATTGTCATCACCACTGCCTACTTGCTCAATACTTCTTGTCAAGTTCATTAATACCATGTGTAAGTATACAGTACATACATTTTAATTATTTGTAATTAAATAATAATAAATAAATATTTGTGGTTCTGTGTGGCTCAGCAGGTAGAGCATGATGTTGACAACGCTTAGGTTGTGGGTTCAATTCCCACTGGGACCACTTATACTGAAAAATGTATGCATTCACTACTGTAAGTCGCTTTGGATAAAAGTGTCTGCTAAATGGCATATATTATATTAAATGGCATATATTAAATAAATAAATGAATACATCTGTGGATATATAAAGTAATCCTGCCAAATGTGGTGTCCACTAGACACAGGAAAAAAGTTTTCCCTGCGCAGCTCAATTTAAAGATGGTGTAGCAGCAATCCCACCCCCCCATAACTCGCACGCGAGTCAGCGCTCTCCTCACCTCCAGGCGGATGACCCACCTGGGCTCAAATGATTTGAGAATGAAAACAAAGAAAATGTAAAAAAAGAAAGAAAAAAAAGTTAAGGCCTTCTTGTTTTAGTAGCAAGGATTTAAGGACTAGTTTGACATTTTAATGCACACCATATTTGTGTTGTTGTTGTTATCATTAACTGATTAATAGAATAATGAATGGGTTGCAATTTACAGGTAAGCACCCCCAGGAGAGGTAGTGTACCGACGCGGACTTACGACCAGCTCCAGACCAGAACAGATCGGTCAAGAGGTTTTTATATAAAGTAAATCAAATATATTTGATTCTAGATTTCCTATACTGGTATTTAGAATTCTTTGGTCAATCTAAACTAGACCAGGGCCTTATGTACAGGTCTCAGCGACCTCAAGCATCTCTCCGACCAGTCGGTGTTGTACGCTTTCTCAGTCTCAGTCTCGTTCCTCAGCAAGCATCTCATCTCGGTCAGTATTCACTACACTACCCACTAACAGTTCAGTATGCTTGAAATGTCGGTAAGGGGCGGCTCCTCGCTTATCGACCAATTCGCTTAACGACCTAGTCGTAGGAACGGAACTCGGTCGTTAAGTGAGGAGTACCTGTACAAATATTTTAAGAGTAGGAGTGCTGATCTAGGATCAGTTTAGCCTTTTAGCTCATAATGGACATGGTTAGGATATGGGCAGGGGAAACCTGATCCTAGATCAGCACTACTACCAGTGGCGTAGCAACTAATTTTGCAATCGCACAATAATCTTTTCGCAAAACCCTGAGTCCGTCGGCTTTAACAGTCCTGACTGTAATATGAGATGGTTAAACTCAAAGACGGGATTTTTCTGTCCGGCTCCACGCTCCAGTCTGGAAATCGTCGGCGACCATACGGGGGCCGTGCAGTGCAAAGGCGGATCTATTGGCGTGCCTGAATGGGTGTGCCCGATTGACAGCTGGCCCACCCATTCAGATTCCTGAAAATAAATATATTTTTATAGGCCTAATACTTTTTTCTTTTTAGTTTAATTTTCACTAATGAATTGTTTTGTATTGGGAATCATTAGAATTATGTAGCCTATTAATAATAGGCCGCCGCCTAATAATAATAATTAAATAACTTCCTCTCTCGCGTTTGTTGACTGTCGGTACGCCTACGTTATGTAGCCTACCTACTCGCGCCAGTAGTTTTGTCTGACTTTCGCGACCGTAGCGGCTGAGGTGAAACTGTGCAACTATGGCTAAATAAATAGCTAGCTATCATTGACCCGTTTACTTAAAAAAACACGTCGGGAGGAAGGAGGATGAACAGACACGCCAGAAATCATCAATGTTGAGTCTTGTTGACTCTTTTTGACTGGACACTGAACAACTTGAGTCTTGTTGACTGTTTGTCTTTTCTTTGAAAGAGAACTAGCTAACAGACACGTTGGATTACGATGACATTGGGCTATGAACCTCTTCAATTCAAAACCAAGACGACTCCGCCTTGTGTAGCCTAGAGCCGATAAGGTAGGCCAATACGGTTTCCTTTTTTTAGTCTGGCCCGCCGTGGCATGGTTAGATTGCGGCCTCTGTGAGCGAGGCCTATGGCCTACTGTAGGCCTATGGTTATTTAATTTGTGGTTGTATTCCTGTCTGCGCACTAACGAGGGGCGGGCTATGCAACACGTTATTATCGCGAGCCCTGGCTGTTATGTTCCATGGCTAGCTCGCCATTCACCTGGCTGGCCCATAGATATGTCTATTGTGATTTCTCTTAGTGGGTGATGTATTTAGGTGACACTTTTTACCAATTCAAACAGTTGTATAAGCAGATGTATAGGCCTAATAAACCGAATTTATGCCGTCTTCACTCTGTCCCTCCGCATAACTATTGCACATCAGTCTAGCGGCGCCTATACTCTGTTGTAGAGAAAATTAAATGTGGCACACCCACCGTCTTTTTTCTGGCTACGCTACTGACTACTACTGGGGTTTAAATGTAGGACTTGTTACTTTTACTGGAGTAATATTTGATCAGGGTATTTGTACTTTGACTCAAGTAAACTTGTGCGCAAACTGATTGTTCCTACCATGTACTAATGCACATGTTGTAAGTCGCTCTGGATAAGAGCGTCTGCTAAATGTAAAGTACAGCACTGTTCGTTTGGTAAGTCACCCCACTGAGCCACTGAGCGATGACGTCAAATCGCGAGGCACTGAGCGATGACGTCAAATCGCGTAGTATACCTCTAGCCACAGATCACCTTCCTCATCGGTCGCACAGAACTACTGTAAATTGAATAGGCCTGTATGTGGGGACAAAGCAAAACTACCATTTGCAGCGTTTCTGTTACCACTGCAAGGAACAAAATTATTTTGTTGTAATGGCAGCATAAAATACCAGTTGCTAAACAGTTCAGCTGCAGTAATCCTGTAATATTTCAAATAAAAGGCACAATTTGCCACCTTCTATATTATTCATGGTTGTTCACCCATTTGTACTTTTTCCAACCTTCTGTTTCATATTGGGCGTGGCTACACCCCACCCCACCCCGCACATATTTGCACTCCAGATTAAATTGATGTAAGAAACTATGTACTCGAGTTGCGAGTTTCCCCATCTTCAGCCGTTCCGTCGACATTCCGAGCGGAGAAACACCGCCGAGCGCAAGTTCCCCGCTGCGGCACATAGGGGGCGCTGTGGCGCTCCGCACGGAGCCAGTCCGTGAAAAGGGGAGGAGCGGATCCGGAGTAAAGTCTGACCAGGCAGTCTCTCGCGTTCGAGTACAGAGTCTGCTCAAAAACCCGGGGATACAGAGCCACCCGGTGCCTTCTCCACCAACTCAGCACCACTTCGCGGACAATAACATCAGATCAGCTGCGCTCGGCCGGGACTGACCCAGAGACCGGAGCGGGGCTGCTGAATTCGCACTTTTTAAATGTAATATAATAATGTAACAGCGAAACGTTTTAAAACTGGGCTGAGAGGAAAGCGTTCCAGTACAAGAGCCGAAGCAAAAACAGGGACAACACACCCGCGGAGGCGCAATCTCGCTGCGACCAGGGAGGTAAGGAGACAGCGCATAAACACACGGCGTGCATGTCCTTTGCGTGTGGCTGGGGGCTGCGGGGTGGGCAGACATTACCCGGAGCCATGTCTCTGCGAGAGCGCCGCGGCTACACGCGAACGCACATCCTCACGGGCGTGTGTGTGCGTGTGTGTGTGTGTGTGTGTGTGTGTGTGTGTGTGTGTGTGTGTGTGTGTGTGTGTGTGTGTGTGTGTGTGTGTGTGTGTGTGTGTGTGTGTGTGTGTGTGTGTGTGTGTGTGTGTGTGTGTGTGTGTGTGTGTGTGTGTGTGTGTGTGTGTGTGTGTGTGTGTGTGTGTGTGTGTGTGTGTGTGTGTGTGTGTGTGTGTGTGTGTGTGTGTGTGTGTGTGTGTGTGTGTGTGTGTGTGTGCGCGCGCGCGCTGGTACCTCTTGTTGAGCGGTGTAATCCGACTACATGGGGTGGTGTGTGGACGCCTTTGTGCGCAGGCGCCTCGGCAGAACTGTGGCAGAAAACTTCCTGCTTTTGCCATCGCGTTTGCGTGCTCGCTCGCTCGCTCGCTCGCGTGCTGGCTGGTTGTCATTGCGACGCTTGTGTATAAATGTACACCCAGAGAACGCGATGATCCGATAATAGACGTTCCTCTAAACCGAATACCTGTCACGTGCGCGCTTTATGACTTTGGCTGAGCGCAATGATTATTTATGATTTCTCTCAGCGCCGCTTCTTGGGGGGGAGGACATGAGTGGCTAACGAACTGTCTCTTCAGCTGTGATGTATACACCGGTCTGAACAATGCAAAGACAATCTATCGCCATTTGCCGTCCTGTCTAAACTACATTTGTACAGTTTGGTAGAAAGCGCAGAATGGCTTGCCCGTAGACTGCGCCGTTTTTAGGCCAGTGTGTGCTTCGATTAAACGGACCCTCCTCGTGTGAAGTTTGATGCGCTCAAAAACAGGCACCTGTAACTGAGGGACGTCGGACTATGCTCTGAAAGGTGTCATCAATATTATGAGTTCCTGTCAATGTCCATTGTGTGAATTAAAAACAGATATTTATCTCCAAACACTCTGCCTTTGCTGACTGGATGCGTTGTGTCACAGATCATGTTAAGAGCAAGGTTGTCACCTGCAGCCAAACCGGGGTTAGATTCGCGCATCTTGGAGTCACCTGCCGCTGTGCAGATATTGTCCTTTTCCCATCGAACACATTTCAAGCAATACGTCGCATCCAATCAGTGGCCAGATTCGTCTCACATGACTGTTTTGAAAACAAAAAGAATTAAAATGTATCACCGTATTAGTAGATAGTAGTACAATGTCGGTTCGGCTGTAAGACCGTGATGTATCTATGAGCCACGATAAAGACACCATATTGGTTCGCATACACATATATTCGTTTCAACCATTGGTGCTGTTTGAAGTGATTTTACCCCCTTCACTATAAAGTCCTTTGAGATGAGATTAAACGCATTATATAAACATAAATATATAATATAAACGTAAAAACATAATATAAATGCCATCCATTATTCTGATGATGATTATGTTTTTTATTATGATTTAATGTTTATTATTATTTTATATTATTATTTTTATTATTCGTATTTGCATTACATTTGAGCAAACATTATGCCATAAACCAGAGGTAATGGAATATCTTCCCCTTTTAAGAATATTTTCTAAATTGCACATTTTAGACTTTAAAATAAAATAGACCTTTATCTGGCTTACCCTTGGCAATGTTGTGATCAATGCAATAACTAAATATTGTGTTAAATAGCTCCATCCCCATTTACCGTATATCCAGGATATAAGGGCATGACATGTTTCTATATACTGGTGTGTTAAATATTCAGCGCATTGTGTCCTGTGGTGGGTGTTGGATAGAGGTGTCAGATGTTGGCCATTTCTATTGTATTTATTGTTTTATGTATTTATCCTCAGCTCAGAGGGTGGGTATTTTAGTGGGCCTTGAGATAGAAACGTTTTGGAACCCCTTTCCTTAAAGAACGTCTGAGATAGTGGTGAAACCCCAGAGGCTGGGGTTATATTAAGATGAGTGATTATATTCTGAAAAATGTATGCATTCACTACTGTAAGTCGCTTTGGATAAAAGCGTCTGCTAAATGGCATATATATTAATAAGGAACTCACCATAATAAGGATTAAAAATTCATATGTGCATATAATATCTATATATATATATTTGAGGAAAAATATTTGCATAATATTTACATGGTTTGTGGTGTCTGGGTGCCAGAAAAGCGATGATTGTGTTGGTTTGGATCTTTCAGAAATAGACCAAATTCTTCTTAGATAAGATAAGATCAAATATACTTTTACTTTATATTTCATAGGGAAACTCAGTGCTGCTGCTTTACAAAGAAACATAATTATTCTTAATTATAAGAAGAAGAAGAAGAAGAAGAAGAAGAAAAATTATAATAAATTGTAATAAATTGTTTAAATTATAATAATTGTCATAATATTAATACATAATGTACATAATACATAATGTATTACAATATTATTATTGTATTTTTAATTAAGTCAATTAAATTATTATTATTATTATTATGTATTTATATTCTGGGTGAGGGTGGGGAGGATATGCCATCACCCCGTTATGTCTGTTAGTCTGTGCGCGGTCTGTCTGTCTGCCTTTCTGTGAGCGAAACTGGATTATGTGAAGGTGGAGTTTGGATGAGATTTGGTGAAATCAGTGCCGGCGGCTGCAGGTGGGTGTGATTTGATTTCAGGGCTGATCCCACAGCCAGCAGGAGTGCCAGAGCTGTGCACTGTACGCAGCGCAGACACTAGTTAAGGATAAAAATAATAAAATATGAGAGCAGACAATCAATCACGCAGGTGTCACCTGTTAGGCCTGGCTGTGATCAGCCTCTCCCCACAAACCTGGGCGAATTGACGAGAAATCGATGGCAGCAGATATATGGAACGTATGATTCATGTGCCAGCTCGTATCACGTTGGCGTTCTGGGATTATTGTAACCGGCGAGATCGCGCCTTGTAGTCTGATGTGTAATCTTCTGGAGGTACATTCGGAAATGATGAGCAATTTGAGCTTTAGAAAAGTCTCATTTATATCCATTGAGTTTCCCTTTCAGTGGATGGTATATAAATGGGGATATTGGGAGGGGGGAGGTTGTTCATTTAATCAGGGCCCATGTCTCGCTCCTGGAAAAAAATAAAAAAATGTTTTACAATATTTAAATGCAGAGGCTTCATGCTATATATAAATATATATATACAGTATATGATCTATCTGTACATCTATATCTATCTATCTATCTATCTATCGATCTATTTATATACATATATATCTTTAAAAGATAGAACCCAAGAGGGAAACAATCTCCTGAACCTAATTTATGTCCTGAGTGCCACTACAGAGGGCCCAGCTGACCACAGTTGTTTAATGAATCAGTAAAACAAATGTGTGTGTGTGTGCGTGTGTGTGTGTGCGTGTATGCAGTGTGTGCATGTGCGTGTGTGTGTGTATGCAGTGTGTGCATGTGTGTGTGTGGGTGTGCAGTGCGTGCGTGCGAGTGCGAGAGTGGGTGTGAGTGTGTGTGTGTGTGTGGGTGTGCAGTGTTCTTAGTTGTGTGGCTGGTGATGAGTGTGTAAATTGTGGGAGGCAGTGTTGACAAGCGTGTAATGATCAGACCTGTATAGTCTGACGTCACTGTGTTGGAGATTTTATTTAATTGTGATGATATTTTTAGCGAGCCCCGTTGACTCCTTGTTAAAAGCCACCGAAGGAGGTGCTGTGTGTTAGTGATGCTCTGGGGACGTGTTTGTTTGGCTGATCCAGGCATGTATTAATCTTTCCAGGCCCCCTGGCCGAGGGGGGCCCGAAGGGGGCGGGGGGGCGAGGGCCGAGGGGGGCATTGATTGGGTTGTGGGGGTTGGTACATCAGACTGACACTTTCCATTTTGCTCCAAAAAACCCCACATATTTTATATCCCGGAAAACGACGAGTTGATATAATCTTCAGCTCCAATTACACACGCGCATGATAAACGCTGACCGTAAAATACATTTATGATCATCTTGTGTTTTTTTTTTAAACAGATAACTCACCCTAGACGCCTTTGCGATAATTTGGCTTATTTTTAGCTGCTCTGTGAGGCAGGGAATTTGCCTCTTGTGCAGAACCCCCCCACCCACCCCACCCTCACCTCCCCCTCCTGTTTTGGACATTTTGGGGTAAAGAGCCACTCTGCCGCTCCCCAGTCGGCCCCGAAGCCACAATGGACTCAATTAGTGAGAGAGATCACTGACACGGCCGCGCTGCGCAGAAAACATGACTCTCTGTGCACTCAGAATGTCCTCTGTCCTCTCCTCCATCCCTCTGTTTCTCCATCCCTCCTCCATCCCTCCATCCCTCTGTCACCCCTCTGTCCCTCTGTCTCTCCATCTCTCCATCCCTCCATCTCTCCATCCCTCTGTCTCTCCATCCCTCTGTCCCTCTGTCCCTCCCTCTGTCTCTCCATCCCTCTGTTTCTCCATCCCTCTGTCCCTCCATCCCTCCTCTGTCTCTCCATCCCTCTGTCTCCCTCCATCTGTCTCTCCATCCCTCCATCCTCTGTCTCTCCATCCCTCTCCCTCTGTCTCTCCATCCCTCCGTCCCCATCCCTCCATCTCTTCATCCCTCCATCCCTCTGTCTCTCCAACCCTCTGTTTCTCCCCCCCTCCTCCCTCTGTCTCTCCATCTCTCCCTCCCTCTGTCTCTCCATCCCTCTGTCTCTCCGTCCCTCCCCCTCCCTCTGTCTCTCTCTCCTCCCTCCCTCCCTCCGTCTGTCCATCTCTCCCTCCCTCCCTCCGCCCCTCCGTCTCTCTCTGTTCATGTAAAACAGCTGAGATAGTGAGAGTCCCGTGATGGGGGATAACAGACAGGCCGCTGTCTCCTCTGTATATTTGTTAGTGATGAGTTAGTTGTCCATTGTTCGTCTTGGCCGCGGCTCTTAATTAGCGCGTAGGTAGCGCGTCACACTGGCATTGATCTAAACAAACGATGACAGCACCTCGTGAAATCGTCCCACTGGCTGTACGGCGATGTCATTTCAGGGGAAAAAACCAACAAAAACAAAAACACACCTGTCATTGAATCCATTTACCGTTTAATTTGTTCCTGCGCTGCTCTCTCCTGTCCGAGCGGGGGGTTGGTCTGCTCGCGGTTGTTTTGCTGCTGTATTCACGCACGCTGTGTCTGGGAGGGTCTGTGCACACTCTCAAAAGGAACCCCTCGTCTTGAGTTTTTTAAGGAGCTTTGATACGCGGACCCTGAGGAGATTTCTACAAGGTGCTGCATCTTAAATCTTTTGTGTTTGAATGTTTCTATTGTTCATTTTGGATCAGAAGTCTTGTAAACGCTATCACTACCCCAACACTACCCCAACACTCTCACAGAGTGAGGGTGAAGGACAGCAGCCCCTTCAGGTAAACCATGGATAACACCTGTGTCTACACAGCCTTCATCTCCCATCCTCCACCTCTTTGGAATCAAGTACTGTGAAGCCGATGTGAAACTTTGCGCTACAGAACGGCCAAATGTGCAATAAATCATATCCTGTGTCACCCCTGTATGTCTGTCCTCCTCCTGTCTCACTTCTACTCTCACAGTCACCGGCAACTGGAAATCAAGGAAGTTTATTCTGAATGAAGCCATTTTTTGTGAGAATATGATGTGAAACTTATTTGCTTCATCTCGTATTAAACATGATGTTTGGTGTTGATAAGAAGAGGAAGTTAGAGGAATGTCTGAAATATCCTGGATCATTCCTGCGCTGACAGCAGTAGAGGTGTTGGGGGGGGGACCTCCTCCCTAAAAGAGCTGGGACTCAGAAACCTGCCTTATGTAGGTTAGCTTCCATAAATATTTTTCAGTGAAAGTTTAAATTGAGACAATACGGCGGCTAATTAGGATGGGACGAGAGGCCGCAGGCGAGAGCAGGCTCCCCCCGGTCTGTGTGTCTCGGGAGGGTGGTGAGGGAGGAGCGGCGTGCCTCCTTTCTTTGTCCTGAAACGCTGGAGGGATGGAGTTTACCTGCGCCCAGCGTCGCAGCGGGATCGAGCTGAGCCCTGTTATTGTTTTGTTTTCATACATTTTGTTTATTGAATCTTTTACCCCTGCTTTTTTCCCCTCGGAATTTGGAATGTTTTGTTGCATTTTGCATTTTTAGGCCTTTAGGTCTCATCGCAGAAATGTGTCCTCTGTCAATTCAGGAGACGTGTGTACTTGTTTTCTGATTTTTTCCTTGTTTTTCTCCCAATTTGGGGGCCAATTACACCCTCTTTTCTTTCAATTTACACTCACCCACGAGCCCACTACTTGTCCTCGGAGTCAAGCCAGATTTTCCCGTACACATTTACATTTACATTTTAAGCATTTAGCAGACTCTCTTATCCAGAGCGACTTACAAGATGTGCATTAATGCATGGTAGGAACAATCATAGTTCACACAAGAGATCAGTGCAGTAATACAGCGATAGACATCATTGCAGGCAGCTGCGTACCATACCTGTAACACTGGGAAGGAAAAGGTTAGTAATTTATTTTTTATTAAATTTTAGGTAGGGACACATATCCAAGAAGTGTTGAGCAAGTAGACAGTGGTGATGACAATTGGCTAGGTGTACAGGGATGCCCTTTGCGCTTCTCGGTGAGCTCGTGCCGGCTCACACCCCCCCTCCCTCTGGGGGGGTCAGCCAGCGCATGCCACAGTCATCGAACTGCCAGCTGTTGCAGGGGCCTGATCGATTAGAGGAGTTTCTGGTGTGCGATGAAACGAGGACCACCCTGCGGACCGAAACCTTCTCTGGCCGGGCCATGCTGCAGTCAGCACTGGACCCAGAAGCCATCATGTTTTTAAAATGTTTAAAACGTGGAGTATTGGCCTCCTGGGTGGTGTAGTGGTAAGAGTGTCCGACCAGGATGCATGCTGCCCACTGTGACCAGGGTTCGATTCCACCAGGTTGCACCAGTCCGGCTCTGGCCGGGAGTGCCACTAGGGGGCGGCAATTGGCTGTCCGCCCCAGGAAGGAGGGAAGGAAGCCGTTATGAGATCGCTGCGCATATGAGTGGCTCTGTGCACCGGAGTTATGGTGACTGCTTGGCGAGTGCCGGCTCGAAGGAGACATTGCCTTTGTCACTGCTGGTCTCAGGACTACAGCAGCGAGCAGGGGATAGTTGACATGAAAAGAGGGTATAATTGGCAACTAAATTGGGAGAAAATGGGGAAGAAACTTGCTCCCGTGCCCTGAACACCAGGCCTGTGCTGTACTATTCCCAAATCATTCCATTTGAACTGGAATGTGTTTGAATGAAGCATGGAACTGCATGCAGGAGCCAATTAAAATATGGGCTTCTTTAGTCCCAAACCCTGCTCCCTGTTTGTGCTTATTCTTCCTGTGTGTGGTTCGGATTGTAAATTCTGCAGTTTAGTTTTGTGTTTGTGCAAATCTGCAACAACACAAGTCTAAAACATTTTTATTTACAAAATTTTTTATTTTTTCCTCCCCTCTGTGTAAACGCCTGTTGTCTTCAGCTCCATCACTCTGATGCTGCGACTGTGAGCCTCTCAGAATCGTGGTGGCACTGTTATAGCTTTTTTAAATTTAAGATTTGATACTGTTAATTACGTTTTTTATTTAATCATTTTTGCCCCCCTCAATCAGACCACAGCTTTCGAGTAATGAAACACAGATACAGCTCAGAAGGTGGCTGTCCCTGGTCTGTATGTGAAACAGGTTCTCAGAGAAATGAGGAGAGCGTGTGTGCGCGTGCAATCTGTGAGCTCAGAAACACTGATCCCTACTGTGGGACGAGCAATTCTGTTCAATTAGCCCTAATGCCATCATAACATCATGTTGGCTCCAAACAGACAGAGGGGAACTCGATGGGGCGAGTGCTAAGATGGTTGCCCCGTTTTGGGGAGGCGGGGAGGGGTGTGCAGTCTCTCAAAATCATTATTTAATCTGGCAGACAACGTTTGTTTATTATTAACGTGTTAAATTGCGGTTTGGCTGTTATTAATCTCGGTGACACCAGGCCTACAGGGGCCTACACACCTCTAAGGACAAACCCCGGAGCGTTTGGCCTGCTTTCATTTCGCTCTACTTATTAAAAAAAAATATATATATATATATATATTTTTTTTTTTCTTTCTAAGACATGAGAATGTAACATTATCGCGCGAGCTGGCTTGTCGGCTGTCTGGCCATCCCTCAGCGAGCCGCGCGCAGATCAGATTAGCGGTGCCGTGCGTGACACGGCCCTAATTATTTGGGTTTGAAATTGAATCCTTGAAACAGTCCGCAAAGAATAACGGCCGACTCCAGTGCATAAAAAGAGATTAAATTTAATGTTCGGGAGGTGATTCATCACCCCGCTGGAGGGGGGGGAGGGGGGAGGGGGGGGGGGGAGACCTCGTCTGGCGTCGACCGGAGCCGTGGCTCACGCGCCTCGCATCGGGGCGAGCCGCCCGCCTACCCAGCTTTGCCGCGTTTATAAAACGGTAACGCGTCGCTTTCTCCCGCTCGCCTCCCGTACACCAAATGTAAATGTCAACATTGCTGTGCCCAATCGCGCTACGCATATCTGCGAGTCGGCGAGGAAGCAATCTTCCCAGACAAATTCCACACATAATCCTTTACAATCTCCAGCTCATGTTCCGGGTTTGAAGTCTCCTTGTACTGTACGCCGGCAAAATTGTTTAAAGGAAAAAAAGAGGGGGGGGAAATGAAATAAATAAAAACCGTGACATTGGCAGTGAAGTAAATTCCAAACAATCGCTGTCTTCGTTTGGGCTGCTGCTCGTTTTGACTTTACATTTACATTGCATTGTTTTTTGATAATGTTTTTTTATTGATTTTCATTTTTAACCAATCAACAGGTCATTTATTTTTAATTTATTTAGACTGTATATATAATAAAGAAACAAACAAGTTAATTAAAAAAGCAGGAATAGCTATCCCATTTTATCTGCATGTCTTGGTCCTCCCCAGAACAATAAATTAGCACCTCCATCAAAGGTCATTAGTGTATATACACAATAATATATAAAATATAAAATAAAATATAAATTAGCATTACGTAATAAATATAGACATATCATTTCATTCCAGTAGATGTTTCGTTCAAGTTGATAATTACTAGTATCCGCTAGCAGCTTCTATTTCTATGTTTTGAATACTGTTAATTAGTGAGCCCCACACTTTATCCAATTTCCAAGATTGGCCTTTGACATTATACTCTAACAGAGTGTGGGTGTTTGGATTTCCACTTGATTAAAATGCATTGTTTTGCTGCAGTCATGGCTAATAAAATTAATTTCTTTTTTTTTTTACAAAGGCCACTCAGCGTCTCAACATCTCCAAGTATAGATACACCTGGATCCCTATGTATTTCTTTTGTTAATACATTTGACAGTTGTGCATATATACATTTCCAAAATATAGTTCAATTATTTACATCCCTAAAACATGTGTATAAGATCCCCTTTCTATAAGTCATGTCTGGGACATTTGGGAGATGCTTCACTGTAGAACTGGTGTACTTCATATGCAGTGTAATAAGTTTGGTGTAAGATATTGAATTGGATCATTCCATGTTTTGTGCTGGTTAACATTAACATTTTTGGATCTCTGTAATATCTTCTCCCGTTCTTTCATTGTGTACTCATGCTGAACATCTTTTCCCCATTTATGTTTATGCTGTATATAGTTATAGTTAATCCATTGCATTTTTAGATTATGTTTTTACCATATGTTTACATGAAATTTACATGTAATTTTTACATGAATTTTGCATGATATTTTCGCATTAATTTTGCATTACATTTGCTAATGTCCCGTCTTGCTGCATTCCACTGCCTCGGTTATGTTTATTTTGAGTATTTAATCAATTTAAACCATTTTAACCCCCTGCAGATATTGTTTATCTGTATTGTTCATTTTAATGCGACTGGAATTACATTATTTGCAGTGTAATATTTAAATCTTTTAAAATGGATTCGTTTAAACTTAGTTTCAATGAAATAAGAAACGATCAAAGTTGCCACATGATTATTATATGGATAATGTTATTGATATTATCAAAAATATTATTATGTTGACATTATTATTATTAATAATAACATAATTTTAATAGTTTAATAGTGTGGATAATAATGAGAGAATTTAGTAATGGTAGTAAGAATGTTGCTTCTATGACAAAATTAACAATATACCCTCTAGGAGTATCTTTTTATAATATTTAAATTATAAATGTAGATTGGCACACCTTGTTGACGTCTGGTTTGGATTCTGTACTAGACACACAGAAACATTAATTTAAGTAAAATGCAGATGTATTTGTATTCGCTGCTTGGGGGGGAAACTGATATCCTTGTGTTAGCGGAGCAGTAATAAACACAGCCTTGACTGAGCCCTCTGCTAAAGTGTAAAATAAGCACTTCGCCTTGCGAAGCCCAACGCCAAAGCTCTGCACTTCAAATCAATGCGATTATTACTCCGCTTCTGCAGGAGAGATTCAGCAGAAACTAAATCAAAACAGTTGCCTGCTGAGGCCGTGGGGGTAAATTTGTGCCGTGAATTTTAAAGGTGTGAGAGTGTGAGGTGATGTATCTCCTCGCAGTGTACATAGCAGGAATCCTATTCTCAGGTTCATGTTTGTTAGGGGTTTTTATTTGAATGTTTTCTCTCCTCTGTTGCAGCTGAAAGGCAGGCAGGTAGGTCTACAGGCCCTTGGCTTTGTCTTGTTTTGTTTTTTTCCTCTTTCAGAATTCGAACCCCGCCCCCTTTCCCCTCAGCCTCTGTCCCCATTGGCTGTCATCATCAGCCAGTCACGGTGCCAGTCAGAGAGCGGCCTGTTGGGTCGTGTCCAATCAGAGCAGAGGCACCCCAGTACCCACTAATTACGGTCTTCTCCTGCTGAAACAGGAGTAGGACTGGACTCCAAAAAACAGACCCAGACATTCATGTGCACACACACACACACACACACACACACACACACACACACACACACACACACACACACACACACATACACATTCACACACACAGACACACATACACTTACACACCACTGTCACACACACACACACACACACACACAGAGACGCACACACACAAAAAGATAATAACATAATATATATGCCATTTAGCAGACACTTTAATCCAAAATGACTTACAGTAGTGAATGCAATTCCCCAATGGGAATTGAACCCACAACCTAAGCATTGTTAGCGCCAAGCTCTACCTGCTAAGCCACACAGAATCAGTATAAATAGAGATAGTATTACAGTAGTAATAATTTGTATAACAGCCCAGTTACCCTTTCAGAATATCTCTGAGTCAAAGCCGCTGTGAAACACCTAGGTTATAATAATCATACATTTTATTTCTAACGCACTTTTCATTAAAAGCAAATCCCAAAGTGCTACAAAGTGGATGTAAGGCACTAGCACATACACCTGGGTATTTTTAAAATGGCTATTTATGTAGCCAGGTGAGAGTCCTTTCTTTCCGTTTGAATATTCTTTATTATTTTAAAGTCTGATCCACATTTGCTGTAGGAACTTGCAGAAATAAAGACTCATTAAATGTATTTGTGGCTCACTGTATTTTGGGGAAGGCCTGACATTCTGCGCAAAATGTTTTGAAGATAAATGTTCCTGGAAATGGAGTGGATTCCGTGTTTATACATTTAAAATAATGTTCCGGGGTGGCAGATAGCGTATTGGTCTAACACACCATATCTCCGATGCGAGTGTTGCTGCCTATCAGGGACGCGGTTTGAAACCCTGGCCGTTAGCCCCGATCGGGGGCGGTGTTTGGCTGTCTGCTCCTGAGGGGGGGGGTGGTCAGCACGAACTCACTGTGAAGCACGTAAGGGTGTCTCCAGAAAGGGGGGCGGTGAGTTCCGTCTCGAAGGAGGCGGATCATCGCTGGCCTCGGAGAGTAGCCTGCCCCGTAGAGACAGGCGGCAAGTTTGTGAGGGAGGGTTAATTGAAATAAATAGAGGGTATAATTGGCTTCCAAATTGAGGAGAAAAACTGGGAAAAATCAGAAACAAATTCTTAAAAAATAAATGATTATTATTAAAATAATAAAATAATAATAATAATGTTCCTCCAAAGAAAGTCAATTTTTTTAATTCCAGAAAATATCAAGGTTGTGGAGCTGCAGGTTGAGTGAATCTCCCCGATGCTTTAAGCTGCACAGTCATGTTTAAGGCGAAATCTTCTCTTAATCATATACTCAGGGGTCACTGAAGAGGTGGCGCGCTCTCTAAATGAGTCACTGTGAGATGCCCGCCCCTCTTCAGGGGGACGGTAGGAAGGTTTGCGACCAGGTGCGATTATTAATGCTCTGCTTCTCCGTGTCATTCGGTGCCTAAATTGGTCTCTGGCGATGGAGAGCCATTTTGATTAAGAAACGCCATTAAAATTGATGAATTATGCTTTTAAGTCTGCACCTTGGTACGATGGTGTTTTTAATCAATTGATAATTAGGAGGATGATTTATTGCTGGACATTGTGTTGGCCGGCCAACAATAACGTGTGCGTTTAAGTTCCTGTCTCTCCGCCGGTTTGTGCTGTTTCCACCACAGGCTTTTGGACAAGGACCTTCTTTTAGTTTTTGCCTTTTATTTCTCAGAATTTGTTGTAGGAATTCTGAAAAAAAAAATAAATAAAAGAAGAAATAAAAATATATTTATAAAAGAGTATAAAATTACATAAGAACATAAGAATACATAATGAAAAGCCCATCTAGGCTCATCATGTCCTAATCTAAAGAGAATATCTAGTGCTGCATCTAGCCTGGACTTGAATAGCCCAAGTGTTTCTGCCTCTACTACCCGACCTGGCAAAGCTGTTCCAGGCATTGACATCTCTCATAAAATAGTCAGCAAAATACAGACCCTCAGACTTAAATGTGAATACAGACAAATATTTATTGTACTTCAGAACATGACAGCCTTCACTCCTTGACATGATTTGCGTCCCACATGACTCAGGAAATGTTTGAATTTGCAGCAGCGAACATCTGAACCACGATTGCCTACAACTCAAATACCTCCCACGGAAAACTCTAGGCCTTCCAAAATCATACCGTGGCTACATTTGTCCTTGTTGCTCTCCTTTAATTTTTAATTAGACTAAATCTGTGGCCTGTGTGGTTTTTATACTATGCCTACACTCTCGATTGCCTTGCAATTCATATTAAGAGTGTCAGACCGATATATTAAAACAAAATGATGTTCAGAAATGCCCCCCCTGTCCACAGAAATCCACACTAAACACTGAACAACACTAATCACTACACATCTTATACCCCTTCCACACACTTCAATGTCAAATCAATATAAAATCTTTGTATGGAGACATTCAGCAATCCAGCGATGGGAGAGGTGTCCTTTTTATTCATTTTTACATTTTACATTTTAAGCATTTAGCAGACGCCAGAGCAACTTACTAGATGTGCATTAATACATGGTAAGAACAATCATAGTTTCCGCAAGAGATCAGTGCAGTAATACAGCGATAGACATCATTGCAGGCGTCTGCGTATCATACCTGTAACACTGGGAAGGAAAAGGTTAGTAAACCAAACAAAAACAAACCTGAATAAAATCTAAACTGGCTGTGGAATACGCGGTTCTTCTTTTTACCGAACATCACACAGCTTTGTGAGCGGCGCATCGTGAGCCGTGCTCACGGGATTATTATTGATCCCCTCAGCCCCCTCGATACATCACGCATGTGCCCCCACCGTCTGGCTGCACTTACCTTCCGCCTCAAACAAGGATCAAAAGGGCAGTCGCCTCGCTTATCCCCACAAATATTCTGCTCCTTAACTACTCAAATGACAAGACGACTTTATCTTTTAAAAGAGTTATTTAATTTAACGATTGTACGCATGAGTTTTTTTATGCGATTGTAGCTGAACTACTTGAATGTGCAAAGCAAGTTCCCTTCAAGCGCAATAAATGATCTATATATTGACTAATCACACTAAGCCTTACACGTGTTTATACACACTCTCTTTCTCACTCTCTCTCTCTCTCACACTCTCTCTCTCTCTCTCTCTCTCTCTCTCTCTCTCTCTCACACTCTCTCTCTCTCTCTCTCTCTCTCACACACACTCTCTCTCGCTCTCTCTCTCACAGACACACACACTCTCTCTCTCTCTCGCTCTCTCTCACTCTCTCACACACACACTCTCTCTTTCTCTCACACACACACACTAAACCCTACATATGTTATAACCCTTACACACACACACACACACACACAAACAGTCACTGCAGTGTCTAGGAAACATGGCGTTATATTTCTATATATGAACACAGGTCATGCTGAAGTTTACTAAGGGGCATCTCACAAAGTGTTGTATTGGCTCATTAAGACCTCCCCCCCTCTCCTGCCCCGCCCCGGGGGAATGCCTGGCCCACTCTGACTCTGGGCCGTTTGAGGGAAGCGGGACGGAGGGAATGAAGACCTCCAGCACCTCAGCTTCTCTCCGGCTCAGAATAAACACAGTGGTGTCTGCCGTGCAGGGAGCTGGGCTGCCTCAGTAACCGGGCTTTGAGCCACTCGCATGCTGAAGAGACGCATTTAAAGTGCTCCTCTCTGCCAGGGTGCTGTGCCCCTGAACTTGGGCTGCACACGATTCCCAGCGAGAGAGAGGGGGAGGAGGAGAGAGGCATGGCATCATTACTGGGGTCATTAGGGGGCCCGGGCACACTACATCATCGCTGTTAAGATTACATTTAAAATGCAGTTGGCTCCCAACAAAATGGTTGCCAATGAATGACATTGTCAGCTTAGCGGGTGTGGGAAAAATAAATGGGCAAAGCTGACAATGAATACAGATATTTTAGGATGAAAGGCGAATTTCAGTTTTCAGCTTTTGTGACCGGTAAAGGTGTTATTGAATAATGCATAATTTGTTCTGAATTGAGAATATGCGATGCAGAATGTACTGTGAGATATTATTATATTTGTGGCCTGGTGGATATGATGTTGGTGGTGAGGTAACACATTTACAGTGAGCTGTTCTGTTTGCTTTGTGCAGCAGTCGAAAAAATGGTGAAGGATTAATTTACTGTGTGTGTGTGTGTGAGAGAGAGAGGATGGTGTGTAAGTGATTTGGTCGACAGATGGTAGTCCTGCATAATCGCGATGCTTGCATTTCCTTTTGATAGTGTGTTTTGAAAATAACAAGTTTTAAATATATATTTCCATTTTCATTTCAGTAAGACAACCACAGTAGTTTAGCTGGAGTATTCTTGTAGTATATTCTAGAAAAGTAGCTAGATATGTAGCAAATATGTTAATGTGCATATGTTCCCATACTGGACACAGTCAAATGTAGAAACATTAATATTTACCTATAAGTGAATATTAATTGTAAGGGAATATATATGGACTGTTCTGTAGAATGCTCATAATGTACTACAGAATGTAGAATCTTATGTACTTCAGAATGTAGAATGTTATGTGCTTCAGAATGTAGAATCTTATCTACTTCAGAATGTAGAATGTTATGTACTTCAGAATGTAGAATGTTGTGTGCTTCAGAATGTAGAATCTTATGCACTTCAGAATGTAGAATCTTATGTACTACAGAATGTAGAATCTTATCTACTTCAGAATGTAGAATGTTATGTACTTCAGAATGTAGAATGTTGTGTGCTTCAGAATGTAGAATCTTATGCACTTCAGAATGTAGAATCTTATGTACTACAGAATGTAGAATGTTATGTCCTTCAGAATGTGGAATGTTATGTACTTCAGAATGTAGAATCATATGTACTTCAGAATGTAGAATGTTATGTGCTTTTGAATGTAGAATTTTCTAGAATTTCGTTTTTCCCCATGGTACAATAAAGCAATGGAGAGGTGAACAGTTTGGCTGGGTGGTTCTGTGTAGTCCCAGCGGCCTTGGCTGGGTGCCGATTGTGGAAGGGTCCGGCTGTTGTCCAGATCGCATGCTCTACCTCGGTCCTACAGTCAGATCCAGCTGAGCTGACTGATAAAAGTTCTGCCCACTTGTCAGTTCTAACCCCCAACACACCGTGTTAGTGTTATCTCCTCCCTCCGTCTGATCGGTAATGACAGACCTGCGTTGAAATTGACTCTCATATTTCAGGGCTCGCTCCAGACTGACCTCCAGCCCTCCTCCTGTCAAGGACAGACGGGCTCTTAGTTTCTCCTCTTTAAGGCACGCCGGCGATATTGCATTTTGCCACGGCGCGGAGACTGGAGCAGAGAGCAGTTTATTACGGCCGTTCATTGAGAGGCAGGATGCCCATTAGGAGAAATGTGTTTGACAGAATTCATTCCAGGACTGCATTAGGTTATGAATGACTCCCTGACAACTCGGCGCTCCCCCCCTGCCCTCCCCCCCCGCCCAGCCCACCAAATGTCTCTTACCCTTGAGGTCTCTTTTCCTGCCGAAGCCGTGACCTCTGCCCAGCTCCTGTTAACCGAAATGAGGGCATAAGTAATGACATTGTCTGGCAGTTGTCAGTACTGTGCCCTGCGTTTCTGACTCTGTTGTTTGTTCTGTTTTGGTTGAACAGGAACGGAGAGGCCCTCTCGGTGATGAGCGGTCCTGTCCACTGGAGACTCTTCACGGTAAGGTCGTGCGGTTCCCCGCCCGTGTCGCCCGCACACTACAGCAGAGGCTCTAGTGAACGCATCACAGAGTATTTCAGAAACATGAAGATGCTGCGTTTGGTTTCTAAATATATCTGCCAAAATATCTTTGGGGGTGAGGCCATCTGTTACTTCTGAGAGCATCACAGCTGATTTTTAATTCAATCTTTTTGGCCAATAAAAAAATAAAAAAATAAATGTTTTACATTTTTTCCCAGTTTGGTTGCCAATTATACCCTCTATTTATTTTAATTCACCCTCCCCCACAAGTCTGCCGCCTGTTCTCCGGGTCAAGCCAATTTCCACCATGTCCCTGATAGGCAGCTCACACTCGTATCGGACCAGCCCAAATACGGGTGCGTTAGACCGCTACGCCATCGGCCAGCCCCTCTTATTCCTTTTTCCTATGCAGATTGTGGTCCGTGTACATGCAGAGCTGTCACGTGATGAACACCACACGGCTGAAAAAGAACCAGGCCAACATGCTTCTGATCGCAAAACACACACGTAGACGCATTCAACTTACAGATTACCAGAGCTCTCCAGGAACCATTAGGAAGAACTGTATTTACAAAAGGGGCTTTGCAATAATGGCTCTCTCTTTAGCGCTTAAACGGGATGCAGGGTTCGAGGCAACAAGGATGTCTTAATACCAGTTAGCGCTGGCAGTTACAGTCACACAGGGCTCTTTTAATTAGCCCAGCGTTCGGGTAGAGCCCATTCTATAAGTCTGAACTGTGGTACAAACAGTAATGGCTTCCCTCTAACTCTGACGTGGTCGATATTTACTACAGCTGCTCCAGTTCCCCTCATTCCCAGGGGGTGTTTACACTTTGGTGAATGTATCACTCCCTTCAATCAAGCCACCCAGGGCTGTATGCTACAAACAGATAACCCGGGGAAAGTGTTTGGTTGGACATCCTGTATGTTTATCAGGCAGCCAATTGAGTGTCGCTAACAGAGTGTGTAATATTCTCTATTAAATATGCTCCATTAAATCGAGATCTACACACAGATTCCACGGTCTGATTTAAGCTCACTGTAAATACAACATTTAATCGTGTGCACTGAAAACAAAAATCATGGCTTAAAATATTAATAATCACATATGTGACAAAAGTGTGTTGGCTTAGGTAGGGGAGACTACGGATAAAACGTGTGTACAAACCTCGTGACGTTGGATGTTTTGGGAATGTTTGGTTATTTATGTACCATCCAGCTTTTAAAGCTGTTTGTGTCCCGTGTTTCCAGTGGAGAGAATCGCATTTGAGAAACAACATTTCTTAACAGTGTTTGAATTTGGGCCGAAGGCTCTCTAACTGAACTCTGTGGACACAGTCGGCACAAACCGGACGAACAAAGGATGTGACACCTCAGTGAAATCACGGGACACACAAAGCAAGGTGTGCTAGTTTATCTGCGAAGGCTTCGTGACGCAGAGAGGTTGTACATTATGCGCAGCGGAGAATGCCGTTGATGTTGGCAGCCATTTTGTATAGGCGTGTCTCTCTTGTTGCCCCCACACATTGCGATCCTGTCCCTGTGACATCGGTTTCCCTGTCATTTCACTATAAATTTCACAGTGAGGTCAAATTAGAATGTCATATATTGCTCTTCGGTCTGAGGGGGTGGAGGTTTTGCTTTGGGCACTAAAGAGTCCAACAGAGCCAGTCAAACCTTTAAGCACTGCCCCCTGGTGGCTTTCCTCTCCAAACGCACCTGAGAGTTTCCCCACAGAAATCAGATTGGTGTCTTTATACATTTTGTTTAAGATTTTCAGGGCAATTTGGGCAATTATACCTTCTATTTATTTTAATTAACCCGCTCAAACTCCTGAGGATGGGGCAAGCTACTCTCCGAGGTTGGTTATCCGCCTCCTTCGAGACAGAACTCACCGACCCCCTTTCTGGAGACACCGTTTCGTCCTTCACGGCGAGTTCAAGCCGACCACCCTCCCCCCCCCTCCCTCAGGAGCGGACAGCCAAACCCTCCCCGATCGGGGCTAACGGCCAGGGCAGAGACGGGTTAATCAGATTGGTTTCCGCCTCGCCACCACACGAGGCATGGTGAAAACATCGAGATGCAGTGGAGATGAAGACGTTATGAGCGGGGGGAAGGTGGGGGGGGTTGTTGGCGCGACCCCCAGGGGTGATGTCCCAGCGGGGGGGCACCGCATGACGTCTCACCCCTGCCTTTGAGAGTAATAACTGTGAAGGAGAGCCCTGCTGCCTGCTGAGAGTCTCTCGATGTGGTCTGGCTCCGACTGCCGCCTGTCGTCTTGACAGGAACGGTGAGGGGGAGGACCAGGGGTTTACAATCAGAGCGCTTTCTCCCATATCCTTAGTAATATTAATATTCGTATTGTGTACCAATGTCAGGAAGTTGTTCTGGGATATTTAAACTGGTGTCAGCAAGTGTGAATTATGGCTGTTACTGCACCAGCAGGTCTGGTACGAAGGGGTTAGAAAATTGAAGGTCTTTGCTGGGAGGGGTTTGTGCTGCCAGGAGCTTTCATGCAGGGGGTGATGGGAGATTGAGTTCTTCATCAACCCCAGAATGGGAGAAGCTACTCTCTGCCATCGGTGGGTGCACTCGATTTATGCCCCAGCCTGTCCTGCAGGAGTGGTGATTGCACTCTTGTTTGAAAACATGCTGCTCTGCGGGGTGAGATATCTAACACTCCGCTTCAGTCCGCCCCAGGGGAGGGGGAGGGTGAGCCGGCTCGGGTCCGCCGTGAAGCATGTAAGGGAGTCTCCAGAATGTGGGTGGGGGCGAATTCCGTCTCGAAGGAAGCTAATTCTCCGCTGCCCTCTGAGAATTAGCTTGCCTCGTAGAGAGGAGCAGTGAACTCGTGTGGGGAGGGTAAATCGAAAAATCACAGCTTCAGAGCTATCAGCATGCAGTTAACGGTGGAGCGATGACTCTGCTCACAGCGAAACACTGTGATTGGTTCACAGACGTGAGTCTTTGGGTCCGCTCGATTGGCCTTGCCTTGGGGCCACGCCCCGTCTAAACCCACCGGCTCACATTAGCAACAAAGTAGCAGGACGGATATATCGATTTTTTTTCAATTTTTTCAATTTTTTCCCTGATTTAGCCAATCCAACCCTCTATTTTATTTTGATTTACCCTCCCCTCACGAGCCCGCTTCCCATCCTCCGGGTCAAGCTAATACCCAGGGGCCGACAATGATCCAACCAATTTGAGTCAATTGTAGAAACCATGCAAGAACTAGTATGAGAAGAAGTTTGCACCTGCAGAACCTGCAGAACAAGGACTCTGTTGTATTGAAGATCCGCATTCCTGCCTCTCCATACCCAAAGTGTTCTGAGAATATAACAAACCATACTTTTATGGTTAAGCTTAGTGGTGGATATGTTTGTTTCCCTAACGGTGATCAGAACTTACTGAATATCGAGTCATAACGTGTCCGGCTTTCTCAGTCTTAATAATGCAGTGTCTGTTTTGTTTTTTATGTTATTTGGTGCGGTGCAGAAAAGGATGACGTCTTCTATAGAGGATCTGATATTTTTAACAGCCCTTCAGAGCAAAAAGGCCTGAATCATTTTTAACATTAGTGGCTCTTGTTCACATGTTCAGTGTGACAGTTTTTGCCATGTAGTTAAATGGGCTTGTGAAACGTGATCCAACTCTTTGAGCCATTAAGGGGGAGAGAAACAGCTGAGCACTCTTATTAATCTGACAGATGGAAAAGGCAGAGAGCTTCCCATGGAACAGGAACACGTTTCGAGCGTGACACGTTTATGCTCTTGCGTTTTCACTTCCTGAACACTGTTTTCTGCCCACTGCGATACTCAACTCTCACGGTGTAGACGCGCATATCTGGTTTTTATTTTAGAGCTCCAGTAACAGGTATAAACTCACAGAGAGTGCGTGCAGGAAGAGCTCTCTGCTGCTGCAGATGGGCCTCTTTTGGTTTCTAAGACAAATAATAAGGAACTAGATAAGGTAACATTTCTGAAGAAACTTTATTTTCCATGTGACAGCGCTATTCGCCTGTATTTTTGGAGGCCGCAGTCAGTGTGAGAAGGAGAAGTTGTTTAATAGTTTGGTGCAGGGCTGGAATTTAGGTGCGGTTGTGAGACTCATGCATATATTTAGTCAGTTCTAAACATTAATCCAGCATAAAGTGTGAAGAGCCTGCAATGTATTCATACTGTAAAAAATGTAAATAATTCCCACATATGAAATACACATGAGCGCTCTAGTGTATGTTTTTGGGCAGTTTGAGTGTGCGGGATTGGCCGTGTGTATGCGTGAGTGCTCTTGTTTAATCTCTGCTGGTGTATGAAGTGACACAAGAATTAATTTGATCATTTCCAGCCAGCGAGCCACAAGATTTCGAGTGGATGCTTCTGGTTGGCTGACGTTAGGTGTGTGAGTGTTTGCGAGCCAACGAGATGAATCACAGGCTCGTAAGGGAAACATCTTGTACAGAAGAATCATCTAATTCATCGTGCCCTCACAAAAGATGTCCACGACATCGAGCAAGCGATCGATTCAAATGAGAGTGAGCCAAGGAGAAAGTGAGTGTCGGTTAGATATGTCAGCAAATATTATAAAGAAAAAAAAATGAAATATGCTGCTTGCATAAGTATTCTTGAGCCACTCCAATGTAGCTTCAGCCATGTGCTTTAAATCGTTGTCCTGCTGAAAGGTGAATTTTTGCCCCATCTTCAGTTTTTTGGGAGACTGAAATAGGTTTTCTTGCAGTATCTGCCTGTACTTTGCTCCGTCCATGTTTCCTTTTGTTCTGGCACCTGCTGAAGAGAAGCATCCCCATAGCATGATACTGACACCACCATGCTTCACTGTAGGGATGGTGTTACGTGGGGCACAGGCAGTGTTAAGTTTATGCCATACATAACACTTTGCATCTCATCTGAGCACAAAGCCTTTTCCCAAATCTTAGCTGAATCACTCACACACTGTCTAGCAAACTCCAGGCGGACTCTGAAATGTTTTGTCTTAAGTAATGGCTTTTTCTTGCCACCCTGCCATACAGGCCAGTATTATGCAGTGCTCTTGATATTGTTGACTGATGCACTATTACTCCATTCTCAGCCACTAAACTCTGGCTCTTTTAGAGTCATTGTTGGCCTCGCAGTTGGCTTCCCTCACAAGTCTCCTCCTTGTTTGGTCACTGAGTTTGGAGGGACAGTCTTTTCTAGGCAGGGTCTGGGTGCTATGATGCAGCTTCCACTTCTTGATTATTGAGCCAACAGCGATCACTGGGATATCCAAACCCTTAGATATTTTTGTGTGTCATTCTCCTAATCAGTGCCTTTTGATAACCATATCCCTGGCTTCCTGAGAAAGCTCTTTGGTCTTCATTTTTGTGTCTTTCCTACAGATTCTCGTTAAGGTAATGTTTTGCACCTGCATTAACGTACAGCTGCCAGAGCATAGGGTTTGAATACTTTTGCAATCAACATTTTCCATTTTGATTTCATTTTAAGTATCTCTCTCTCTCTCTCTCTCTCTATATATATATATATCCATCCATCCATCCATTATCTAAGCCGCTTATTCCTGGTCAGGGTCGCGGGGGGGCTGGAGCCTATCCCAGCATGCGTTCGGGCGAGAGGCAGGAATACACCCTGGACAGGTCGCCAATCCATCGCAGTATATATATATATTTTTTTTTTTTTATTTACATTTTTTTTTTTTTTTTACAAATGTGTGGAGTAAGTTGTATGTATAACAGATATTAGTCCAGTTCTTAAATGAAAGTGTTATAAATGAAAGCAACTAAATGTGAAAATTGTGCAAGGCTCTGAGTACTTGTGCAAGGCACTGTATATGTGTATATATATATATAAATATACAGTATGTATGTAGACAGACACCGTTTTGGAGCTGCAGTAACACATATAGAAGTGCACTGGACCCCTGGGTGGGTGCCGGTAAAGGCACTTGTCCGGAGTTAGCCACTGCGGCCTGGAATCACGGTTGGCGCTCAGGCGAGTGCCGTCCTGAAGGAGGCGGTTCGGCGTCCCTGCCACCGTCCCAGAGTAGAGGCTGGTCCCATAGCTGCAGGCGGTGGGCTCGTTGAAGGGGGACAGTTGGATCTATAGAGGGGACAATCGGCCACCAAATTGGAGAGAAAAACAGGGAGAGTGCACTGAGAGCGTGCAGGTAGAGTTTTCTGGATCCTGCTGAAGGGCTGTTTTGTATTCTAGGAATATTAATGAGAAATGATGTGCACCTTTCCACCGTGTGAATATAGTGTGAATATAGTGTGAATGCAGGGTCTATAAAGCAGTGTATGAACTAGAGCGGTAGAACTACAGTTCTTACCCTGTGTCGAATCATTATCATTTATTATACTCCACAAACTTAACCTTTTCACTTCCACTGTATATATATCTCTCTCACATTCAGATTACTGCTGATCACTTGAAGGTGAAATAAATGGGCCAGTGATTACAGAGCTCTCTGCCCTGTCGTCCCAGGAGACAGCAGGCTGTCTGTCAGTCCAGCGTATCGGTCATCGGCCCACGTGATTGGATTAAACAAACAAAGCAGATTTAAAAAATAAATAAATAAAATATGATGATGTTGTAATCCCTCTGGGATGATTTTGCAAATGCAATATTTTGTTTCTTATCAAGGGACAGCGTTGCTAAGCAAGATATTGAATTGATCTTTCTCTCCATCATTAATTATTATGGACGATAGTAATTTATTTTTCTATGATTTATTTATATTATTATTATTATTATTGTTACATTACTAGTCATTCTATTACTATTATTATTATTATTAGTAGTAATAATAATAAAACATTTATGTCACTCTCTTATCTAGAATGTGCTCCAGTAGCCACAACTGTGATGTAGCATAAAGCACTATTTAAGGTAGTTCAGAGCAGGAATGGGCCATTCTCACTTCCTGGAGAATTGCTACAATAAGATGTAATAGAAATGAAATGGACACCTTGATGGACCATATTTTCTGACAGGATTGATTTCTGACAGGTTGCGAACCAGGAAACTTATACACTGTCCATGAAAATACCATGGATGTTTGGGAAACCTTGTTAGTGTCAGACAGCTGTTGGAAGCAGAGGAAGTCGGAGCGGCGCATGTGCGTATTCTCGAGGGAAATCCTCGAAGGCAGGGTTTGTTTTGGGAGAGTTCCCCTTTAATTCTGTGTCAGGGATGGTGAGTGATTCTGGAGTCTGTTGTGTTCTTAAAAAGAATAACAAACGCATTCGCTGTGTTTGAGAAGGAGCTCAGTTTTGTGCACAAAATAAGATGTGTTCCTCCTAGTCCTACAGCCAGCGATTACATAAACTGTGATATTTCAGATTTTCATATTTGTTTTGATCTCCTCTGGTATTTGATTAGAAATTTGGAACACAACCTTCCTTTCTCACCTATGACATCACCATCGAGTTAATGTATTATTTGTACAATAATTGAAGTGTGAAACAGGAGTGAGGCTAATTAGGATGCCTTCTCTTTCTTCTGCATCTTGTTTATCTTCTCCTGTTTCCCTTTAATATTATTATTATTATTATTATTATTATTATTAGAGGTCCAAGTCCTGCCGTTGCTGGAACCCTGTTGTTTCTGTCAGTATAATAAGAATAAGAATAATTGTATTTGTCACGGTTCCATGTAATTCATGCCACGTTTTATGTGTTATTTATGTCATGTTTCATTTCATGTCATGTCTTGATTCGGTTTTCATGTTACGTTTCTGTTCATGTTTAAAGAATACACTTTTTCATGTTCTTTCCGCAAATCTTGCGTTCATGCTTTCTCTCTCTCTCTCTCGCTGTCGCTCACGTTTCCTTATTGTTTCTAACCTCTCCTTGTCTGATTACTAATTTACTAACGATTAGATAGGTTTATTGTTTCTGCTAGCACGATTGGCAATTTAGTAACTCTAATTGCCGACGTGCTGGAGATTTACTAATTACTAACTTGCTTAACCATGTGTATTCATGTTTCCTTTCGTTTCTAGTTCATGTCTAATTTACTAATCTACTAACGCTAGGTCAGGTTAGGATAATTACTAACAACTAACGACTAATTATCTTGTTACCTTGTCACGCTCTCCTCAGCTGTTTTCTGTTACGCTCTGTTCTCAAGCGAAGTGTCTGCACCTGTCTACATGGTTTACCGAGTTCGACACTGCCTTCTCCCTCGGTACTGTACTTTGGTTATTGGCTTGATTTCTTGGTTATCGGACTTTGCTTTTGTTTTGACTACGTCTCCTGAACATTCCTCTAATAAAGCCTTTGCGGGTCTTTATTTTACGTCATTGTTTCTGAGTCGTGCATTTCGGGTCCAACCCTCACGCATACGTCTCAGTATTATTGTTATTCTTCAAACGCTATAGCAATACCAAAAACTCGCCAAATTTGGCAGGCAGGTTGGAACCTATACCAAACGCCCAGTCACTCTGGGGGGGGTTATCAGACAGTTGGTGGCACTGTAGCAGTCGATTGACTGACATGTTTTCAAAAATGAATTAAAAATCAAAACTAGAGGTCGAACAGATGTTCCTCTACTCGCGCTGAAACTTTTATACAATGCGATTTATAATCTAAAATGTAACCTTTTAGGTGATTCGCTCCCGAATTTGAAAGACACTTAAAAAAATCATCTTCTCCTGATCCATTATTCACAAACCCGCCATAAAGTGGCTCCATGTTCGGGTTTATTTAAATTGCGGAGGGAAAGGGCTTTAACAACCCAGTCTATGAAACGCCGCATCTGCATAAAATATGTAAACGAGGCCGAACTTGAATATTTTGTTCCACTTTCTGTGTTGAATTGAATATACTTATACTGCACACCATGTTCTAGGATTTCTCCAAATTTCATGTGAATATCTTAAAAACATGCCACCACATTCCATCAAATTTTGTCCATTATGCTTGGAAGTCTGTTCTGTTGCTGAAGTACTCCTGTCGCCTACTCCTAAAGTAGCGGGTGCGAATTATGTGATTCCCACCATTGCACAATGAAGTATCAATATTTTAAAAAATGTGCCTTAAAAACCATAAACTCCTGAGCTGCTGCACAAAACCTGGTTAACATTGACGTTAATGTTTGGGAATCTATACCTCAACACTCAAAACAGTGGATGCAGAAAGCGTGTCTGTGCGATGGCGTTTGTTCAACAAAATCTTTTTCTCTGAGCAATTTCTTGAGCATAAAACATAGCTCATTACTACCTGCGGTGTTTATTTTATACAGACTTCTTTGCTCGTCGTTATCGAGCAGTGTTAATAGTTTCGGAGGGTACGGTGTGTGTGTGTGTGTGTGTGTGTGTGTGTGTGTGTGCGTGCGCGTGCGTGTGTGTGTGCGTGCGTGTGTGTGTGTGTGTGTGTTGTGAGAGTAAGCGCGCGCCACCTTGTCTCGCCGTTGGGGCGCGCGCGCTGTTATGACAAGAGGCTTTAATTTAAAAGGCCGCCGAGCAGGGCGGACACATTTACACGGCGTCGCTTTGTTTCTTTTATTGTTGTCCTCGGGAAATTCCTGTCAAAGCTCGCACTGGGGAGACATTACGATAAATAAATAATGTCCGCCTCTTCTCCCCACGACGGGATCCACCGAGCGGAGGAGAGAGAGAGAGGGGGTTCACAACCGCGAACGAGACGCTGTCCATTCGGCGCAGCTACTCTCGTCCTAATCTCCCAATATATTTCGAATCACATTCACACCGCACTCTAATCACATTTTAACCGCATTGTAATGACCCACTTAATCCCGTTCCGTGCGCGCTCACAGAAGCGATCCCACCCATCACAAAACCTACAATATGATGTCAAATGGGCGTCGTTATTGGGGACCGGGGGGCTTGGAAACAAGCGTCTGGCTATAAGCGCGTAATGAAATGCACCTGGTGGCTGTTTTTAACGTTGTGACGACGTGTTTTTGTCCCCGTTAATGGGGTGACACGTTGGACCCTGTAGTAGAAGCGTCTCTTTTTTGGAAGAGAAACGGGACACTGCTAATGTTCTGAGACAGGCCACGCTTCCATCTTCATATCAGGAAAAGGTACGCGTCTTACACAAATGATTTTAAAAATACACACAAAACCCCCCCATTAAATGTAATGATGTTCGAGGCAACGCAGCAGCAGTATCATTTGACTGCATATTGGAACCCCCCCTCAAAAAAAAAAATCATTCACAATTCAATATCCTCCCATAATGCATTTCTGTCATCCAGTCATTGACCGTTATCATTTCGAACTGCCCCTCACAACATTTTTACTAGCAGTCAGCAGAGTTTTTGAATTGGATTCAGACCACTGTTTACCAGTCAATGGAAATATTGTGAGCTGCGGAACTTGGTTTTCCTACTGCCGCTATTCCCTCCTAAATAACAAAATACAGAAAAAAACTGCAACTCCGCTCAAATTGGTATGCAGGACGCACACTGTCTCGAAATAAAGCATAACATTTCCAAATACCTTTTTTTCCGAGGCAGAGTTAGCGTGGACATGCTCCGTTCCACATTCTATCAAAATGAAGCAATTACACTGGTAAGTACACATGAGAGCGGGTACCTGTGCCCAGTCTTAATGCGGCACCGAGGGGCTCGTTAAACCAGTCAGCCAACATACTTCAAGTGGAGGAGAAGCGTTTCAGCCATTCTGTGGGGCTTGTCCGTCCGTGTTGTTTAAAAAAATTTTTTTGATTGATTTTGTATCTAGAAAGTGCTCAAACTTTTGGGCTTGGAGGTTTTGAAAAAAAAAAATAAATTCAATTATTGATTTTAGTATTTCTAGATTATGTGTTTTGTTAGTTTGATCAATAAACAAACTTTTATACTTGGTTTTCAACATGGGCAAACAACAATGTTAAAGTTACAAGCAGTGAGTTATTGCACACCAATAGACCAAAATAAACAGTTTAGCCTTTTCAATTATAATATGAAAATAAAGAAATATCAGTTTTTTCTATAGATTGGTGTGTCAGTTCTTATCCCTGTTTTCCCAAGTTAGTTTGATCAAAAAAGGCACAAACAAGTCTGTTCCCTGTTCCTTTTATACCAACTTTGCATTATCCGTTTTTTTAATTTACAAAAATATGGTGCAAATCAATACAATGTTACTAATGCACAGAATAGTACACAAATGCTTCAAACCTGCTCAAATTATAATGTTATTTGAACAGATCTTCTTTCTTTAGCAGGGCACAATGTGTCAGCGGCCAACGTTAGACATTCTTTAACAAACTCACCAGTTGCAAATGCTTTCCTCTCTTTGCAATGAGTTCTGCAAACCCATAGCTGACTCGTGTGACACTCTCCTGAACTAAAGAAGGCCTTGTCAGTGCTCCTCGCTGTGCACAAAGCTTTGCCTTTAGCTACCTGGCCTTGTCTTTTCATACAATCCCAGCGTATTTACTGTGCGTAGCCGAATGTTTGGTATCAAAATGCCACTTTAAATTGTAGTCTTTCATGACTGCAACAGATTCCTGGCAGATCAGGCATATTGCCTTTCCATTCACATCTGTGAAAAAATAACTGTCTCACTTTTTTTTTTTTTTTTTTTCTCCTCCCCCTCCTTTCCCCACTTTCTCTTCCGACCCTCTCCCTCCATTTTGCTGTGGCTGGCGCCGCCGCGTAGACTACGTGACTTTTACGTTTCTAGCGAGGCCTACATTCTTACATTTACTTTATTCATTTTAAATTAGTATCATTATTATTATTATTGGTTAATTATTTGAATACAATTAATGTAATAAGTAAATAATTTGATTAATTAATTTGTATTTTTTTAACTGCAGGGCCAAACCCTTTCCGCTTTTGGCCCACGGGCCATCGTTTGGGCACCCCTGATCTAGATATTTTAGTATATTTTCCACCGTTAGAATGAAGTGTACAAATTAATTGAAAGAATTTCAATTTTTTAAATTGGCCAAATCATTCCGAGGCCTGCAAACACAATAATACGTTAAAAATAAAAATCTATCTTCCCCATCATCCTCTTTTTTTCTTTTAAATATTTATTCTTCCAAATTTGAAGACCACAGCCCTGCCTCTTGATTTTCCGCTATCTCGCTTGCCCTGAACGTAATCATATTGTTTAAAAAAAAAAAATGATTTGCTCGTGTTTGCCTTGTGGTCCAATGCTGAGCCGAAATGGCGGATCTGCAGGCCTTTGGGCAGAGCTGGCGCGTTGGGCAGTCGTAGATGGGAAGTAACGTCACTTTATTGCACTCTTGGGCGACTCGCTTGCTTCAGGTTCAAAGACAGTACTGCTGTAGCTGCTGTCAGGAGAGCGGCTGAGGGAACGTGATTTAGCAGAATTCACTCCAGAGCACAGGGCCGGTTCTTGACGTGTTCATGGGGCCTAGGCCACGCCTCTGGCATGGCATTCTGGGGATGGAGTTCTTAGATTGAACGTTAGATTGGACATATAATTTTACTTTGCATTATTTCTTTTTTATGACTACTACTACTAATAATATGGGGGGCCTCCCGTGTGGTCCAGTGGCACCTTCAAGCGATGACTGAAGACTCACCTCTTCAGGGTGCACCTCTCCCTGTAGTCCGGTTTTGTAACTTAGGGACGTAGCTGTTTAGTATTGCACTTGTGTCTACTTGTTTATGTATTGTATTAGGTTTAGGCATTATTTCGCCGATATTCTCCGCACTGATTGTTCTATTGCTGCCTTTGAATCGTGGCTACCGATGTACCTACAGGGTCCTAGTTTAACTATGTGGTTGCTCCTAGCACCTGGAATTGTACTTCCCTCTAGGGTGGCTTTCAGCAAAACTGTTCTTGACTACGGTTAACACTTTGTTGTACGTCGCTCTGGATAAGAGCGTCTGCCAAATGCCTGTAATGTAATGTAATGTAACAACGTTCAACGCTGGCTACGGAGACCGGGGTTCGATTCCCCATCCCGCCAGAGTGCCACCAGGGGGCGGCGATTGGCCGTCCGCCCCAGGGAGGGGGGAGGGAAGCCGACAGGACGTTCGCTGCGCATAAGAGTGACCCTGTAGTACCGGGTTACGGTCGATGGCCTGGTGAGTGCCGTAAATATGTGCCCCATAATTTCGGGCCCCATGCAACGTTTGGGCCCTCGGCCCAGGCCTCGTCAGCCTATGCAGAGATCCGGCCCTGCCTGCACATTAAATCCAGTGCACACACACTCCAGCGCATTCTTCCTTTAAAGTACAGCATCCTGCATCAGACCGGCCCTGGCTGGGAGCCCCGATCGGGGCGTTTGGCTGTCCGCCCCAGCGGGAGGGGGAGGGGGGCACAAGCTCGCTGAGGAGCGTGAAGGGTGTCTCCAGAAAGGGGGTGGGCGAGTTCCGACTCAGAGGAGGTGGATCATCGCCGGCCTCGGAGAGTAGCTTGCCCTGTGGAGACAGGAGGCTAGTTCGTGGGGAGGGGCCAATCTGAATAAATAGAGGATATGATTGGCTACCAAATTAGGAGGAAAAACTGGAAGAAATCTGAAAGAAATGTAAAACATAAGATAAAGTACAGCATCCATGGGACCTTTAAAGGCCACCCATGCTGTACTTTATAAGGGTCTAATTAAGGGTCTCAGGTGTGGGACAGATGGTTGAAGAACCCCAGGGTTTATATAGAGGGGTCTGTTTCAACCCCCTGGGTTGTAAAGGTGCTGTGCTGAGTCGTATGGGATTTCACTCAGCAAACCGTTCCAGCATATATATATTTTTTAACTTTACAATCCTTTTAACCTCTTCATGTCCTGGGGCTGCTTAAATATTAATCTCCATGAGAAGGCAATGTTTTCTCCTCTGATAATGTTTAAGCTCTGTAATGTAATGTAAATGTAAGCTCTGCTGTGTGTGTGTGTGGGTGGGTGGGTGTGTGGATGGCAGCTTTGGTTGTGCGTTTAGAACTTTGCTCTGTTTTTGAGTCTCACTCATGTGTTACCTGCTCTTCTGTACCTGTGCTACTGTTATTACCGATCTAATGATACACAGTCATCATAACATGATGGCCTTCTGATAAAGCTGATAAAAGTGTCTGCCAAAACAAAAACAAACGAATGAATGAATGAATGAATGAATTAATCAATCGATCAATCAACAAAAATCTACTTTGGGCCCTTTTCCAGTTCTGCATAGTTCTGATTTTTGGTGCCTGTTCAAGAACTTTTGATACTTTTTTATCACTGATTGCACTAGAAAACGGAAATCTAAAGAAGCATTGTTGTTAATTTGTTGAAGAAGGAATATCAACTTGGAGAAAATATTCGTAACATCTCATCAAAAACGCTGTAGTTCCTGAATAAAATTCTCTACTCTTTTTAAACCCCACTTGATGAAATGCTCCATCTGCAGTTTGAGATTTTTCATTTTATTCAAAAGGTAAATAGGGCCCCCGATTCATTGCCACTGTCACAGGCTTCTGAAAAAAAGAAAGGGGTAAATGTATTCTGCTTGTATTAGTAACATCTCATCAGTGTAAATTTCCATGAGTTTGATTTTGTAACAAAGTGGAATGTCAGGGCTCTGGCCCGATTGACGAATCAAATTTCCTGCCATTTTCCATGGAAGACTGTCATCTGCTGAGGAAACGTGTTTCTAAAACGTGTTTCTGCGTATCGCCCTGAGTGCAGGCCGCTGATTGTTTGTGCGCCGGCCGTCTGTTTGGAGTGCTACTTGCACATTCTGTGTCATGCCTAGCGCCGCATGATAATAACAAACAAACCACATCCGTGTTTTATATAATGTAGGTTGCTAACCTCTTTTTTTGTATAGAGCACTGCATGTTTAGAATGATTGTGGAACTGCTTTGGTGAAAGGTGGGTTGTATTAAGAGCAGCATCATAGGTATTGTAACCAGGGATACTATAACATATGACATTTAGCAGACACTTTATCCAAAGCGACTTACAGTACTGAATGCATACATTTTTCAGTATATGTGGGCCCAATGGGAATCGAATCCACAACCTAAGCATTGTCAATGCCATGCTCTACCTACTGAGACACACAGAACCACGCTCTACCTACTGAGACACACAGAACCACGCTCTACCTACTGAGCCACACAGAACCATGCTCTACCTACTGAGCCACACAGAACCACGCTCTACCTACTGAGCCACACAGAACCACGCTCTACCTACTGAGACACACAGAACCGTGGGTTGTACCTGCTGATAGTTTTTACGTCTGGCTTAATGCTATGTATGATGGAGAACAGAGCTCTGAGCCAGACTAAACAGCTGTAGAAGAGAGCTTTGAGCCAGACATAACTTATGTTATTGAGAAAGAGAATACACCTGAGCGTACAGGTATGCTCATCTTCCTGCTACGCCTGGCTGTAAATCCTGCCCCTCGCTGACCGTAGCCACGGGGTGTGAGCCAAACCTGCTCTCCATGGTAATGCGTAATCATGAATCACACAGTGCAACACGTGTGCTGATTTCACAACAAACAAGAATTTAGCCTGCAGGCAAAATAATAATTTGACACCGGAATGAGGTTTGAACGTCGGTCGGACTTAGCACTTAGGGGCGACGCTGTTTTCCTGAAGAGGAAAAAAAAGACTAATAATTATATTTTGTCTATTTCAACTGAAGAAGAAAATTGATGATGTGGGACAAAAAGATATGCGTAAGAGCACTCAGAATTGGCTGGCGTGTGAACTGGAGAACTGGAGACGCTGCAAATATTAAAGAGTCTTTCACGCTTACCTGTAAAGGAGACGAGAGGCAGCAAGGAACGGAGAGTGAGCTAGGACAAGGGAAGGTTTTAAAAAGTGGTTCTGTGTGGCTCAGTAGGTAGAGCATGGTTCTGTGTGGCTCAGTGTGGTTCTGTGTGGCTCAGGGTAGAGCGTGATTCTGTGTGTCTCAGTAGGTAGAGCGTGGTTCGTGGTTCTGTGTGGTCTCAGTAGGTAGAGCGTGGTTCTGTGTGGCTCAGTAGGTAGAGTGTGGTTCTGTGTGGCTCAGTGGGTAGAGTGTGGTTCTGTGTGGCTCAGTAGGTAGAGCGTGGTTCTGTGTGTCTCAGTAGGTAGAGCATGGTGCTGACAATGCTTAGGTTGTGGGTTCGATTCCCACTGGGACCACATATACTGAACAATGTATTCATCCAATACTGTATGTCGCTTTTGTTATCATTTATATTATGTTATATTAAAAAATTTAGTGCTTAAGAGCTGATTTTATATAATTTTTTGGAGGCATATCATCTTAAGCAGTCTCTCTGCCTTTATCTCACTACCATGCTGAATGTTTTAGTGCTCTGATTTTTGTCGAGGTGCCTGTGATGGTAGCCCTTGTTTATCAGTCGTGAATATGAGCCGATGGAGTGGCAATCTGCTCCATCGTTAAATCGGTGTTAAAATGACTCTGGTTCACTCTGTGCTCTCTTCCACCGGAACACTTCGTTAGCACTGTACAGGACGAGCCCGTCATAATAATAGTAATGAGTTATGAGTTATAGTGTGTCGTTTAGAAGTTGGAGGGTGCGACGAGGACAGGGCATTGGAGCGAGACGTGGTGCAGTGTGGCAGGCTGTGAGTCACACACACAGACGCGCTCAACGGAGAACACAGCACAGCAACAGATAACCTGTACAGTGTGTGTGTGTGTGTGTGTCTGTGTGTGTGTCTGTGTGTGTGTGTGTCTGTCTGTGTGTGTGTTTGTCTGTCTCTGTCTGTCTGTCTGTCTGTCTGTCTGTCTGTGTGTGTGTGTGTGTGTGTGTGTGTGTGTGTGTGTGTGTGTGTGTGTGTGTGTGTCTCTGTGTGTTTGTGTGTGTCTGTGTCTGTCTGTCTGGCTGTGTGTGTGTGTATATGTATATGTATGTGTGTGTGTCTGGTGTGTGTATTGTGTAATTAATCAGAAACGTCCTGTTTTCTATCTGATCATTGGGAGATGTATACTGTGGTTTTCCATCATTACAGACAGCAGTTTGCATCACTGTTATTGTTCTTGTTGCTGTTATTATTGTTGGTGTAAATGAGCTGATGTCCAGGGCGGGTGTTTTCCACATTAGCCACCTGCCCAGTTTGAGATGTTACCGGAGCGGTTCAGGGTTAGAGTATACCTGAGTCCCCTCCTCGACTGCCTTATGAACCTCTGTGTGTCCTCTGTGTCTGTCTCTCTGTCTCTCTCCCTGTGTCCTCTGTGTTTGTGTGTCTGTGTCTGTGTGTGTGTGTGTGTGTCTGTCTGTCCTCTGTGTGTGTGTGTGTGTGTGTGTGTGTGTGTGTGTGTGTGTGTGTGTCTCTCTCTCTGCGTGGAGATGTTAAGCGCTATTTCAGGTACTTCTCCATTATACATTATGAAGAATGTCCCCTTTTCACAGGTTTGTGTGGACTTGAACTTGAGCCATGAACTGAGTTTAATTCAAGCCCTGAGCTGAAACCTGAATTCAAAATGAGAAAGAATTCAAAGAATTATTGCCACCCTTGGTGAAGATGAGTGAAAAAAAGCTATGAATGAGTGAGAAAAATGAATGTATTGTTTATCAGCTTGATCTTACCCTTACAAAATATGAGAGAAATCTAACCTTTAACTTAAGTACAATTATTCAAAGAAAAAAAAAATCCTTCAAAAATTAAAAAATTAAATGTTTTCCTCAAAAACACCCGTGATCAAAGATCAAACACTTAAGCGCAAGTAACGACTGGGGCCACATATACTGAAAATGTATGCATTCACTACTGTAAGTCGCTTTGGATAAAAGCGTCTGCTAAATGCCGTATATATATATATAACCAGGATAGCTGCAAGCACCGAAATCGCGTAGGCCTACGTAACTATAGAAACGGCGCCCAGGTGCGCTCTCAGCGCCCACTCAGGGGAGGCGCGGTAGGCGCGGGGCATTATGGGAGTTTAGACGAGGAGAAGAGAGGAGCGCTCTGCTGAAGCGCGCGCAGTTCAGCCCAGGCGCGGGCCGTCGAGGCGGATCGCGCCGGACCCGTCAGGAAGTGCGTCACGATGCTGTCGGATGGAGGCCGTGTCAGGTGAAGGGGCTGGTGAGACAGAGCGTGTTTATATCCGCGCCACGGCCGTCTTCTGCCCTGTGGAAACAAACAAACAAAACAAAACATGTCGTTAATTTTATTGTATTTTCCCCAAACGAGCGTACAACTGCCGATTTGACCTTGATCTTGCGTAACGGGAAAAGTTAACATCAGGATATATATATATATATATATATATATATATATATAAATATAAATATATAAGGGCTGTATCAATGAATTTATTAATCAGAACGATTAATCAACTAAGGCATTTTTTACACACGGTCATTTTTTGCACATTTTAAATCATTTAAAAATATAAATATAATAGGCTATCTAAACATAAAATAAATGTATTTTTGATCTTAAATATACGAATTAGCCTGAAGGATCGGGAGAAGCCAATCGGGGGTCTGGAGCTAAGATGTTGTCCTTTTCCTAGTCTCTGGTCTCGTTTAGCGCCTGAATCCGTTTGTGTTTTAGACCAGGTTGTTAAAAATAGCCGTGGCGTGATGCGGTGGATCAATGGCGGCTGATCTCTGCCATCTACCAGCCATTGTAGGCGTTGTTGCCGTGAGTTATATTGTACATCAAATAAGCATACAACGGATGCAAACAAAAACCCCAAGACAAAAACCCAACAATTGTTGGCAGTTTGATGATTCGAGGAACAATAAGCAACCTTAAAAATGTAATTTTGTGGCCCAGTGGTTAAAACGTGCGACGCTGGCCACGGAGACCGGGGTTCAATTCCCCGTCTCGCCAGAGTTGGCTCTGGCCTGAGTGCCACCAGGGGGCGGCGATTGGCTGTCCGCCCCAGGGAGGGGGGAGGGAAGCCGACGTGACGTTTGCTGCACATAAGAGTGGCTCTGTAGTATCGGGTTACGGTCGACGGCCTGGCAAGTGCCGTCTCGGAGGAGGCGTTATTTCGCCTTCGTCACTACCGGTCGCAGGACTACGGCAGCGAACTCACATTACTAGGGGGGGATTGACATAAAATATAGCGGGTCTAATTGGCTACCAAATTGGGAGAAAATGGGATAAAATCATAAACAATTTTTTTTTTAAATGTTATTTTTAAATCCAGGACATGGCTGTAAGAGCTAAAAATGCTCCTTTTACATCCGTGTGGTAGATTAGAAGAGAGAGGGTAATCAAACCTCGAATCACTGTGGGGCCAACGGAAATGTCACCGTCCAGACAGGCGATTTAAACGAGAGGAGCGTTCCACATTTGAAACAAGCCATCAAGAATAAACCGCTGTCCCAGTAATTATGAGTGTGAGCGAATGTGGCACTCTGTGGCGTCCTGTCCACCACGGCCTATTGACAAATCAAATCAGACAGGGTCAGTTTATTCTAATTTCCAGTTAATTGGAGTAATTACTCGGAGGGTTAATGCAGACTTTCTGACTGACTGCGTCTCCTGAAGTGTGTCACGGTGTTCCCTGACAACAAGTCGCGATACAGTTGCCGGTTGTGTTGCTACCGCGTTGAGCATTTTTGACGCTGAAAATGTACTCGATTGTCAATCGTTTTTACCGAACAAAAGAAATTGTTTGATTAGATTCATTACATTACATTACATTACATTACAGGCATTTGGCAGACGCTCTTATCCAGAGCGACGTACAACAAAGTGTTAACCGTAGTCAAGAACAGTTTAGCTGAAAGCCACCCTAGTGGGAAGTACAGTTCCTGGGTGCTAGGAGCAACCACATAGTTAAACTAGGACCCTGTAGGTAAATCTGTAGCCACAATTCAAAGGTACTCCTCACAGGAGGCGGTAAGAATGTCCGATGAGGAGAACTGGCGGCTCTCTGACAGCCTAGGCTCGACCGCGGTGAACTTTGTGATGAGGTAACCGCGTGTAGCCGGTCAACTGTGGTGAATTTTGTCCGCCCACGCGCTCTCACGCCCGCATACACGCGCAAATGTTTAAAACGGCAGAAGCGGGTTAAATATGGAAGACAGTCGCCCGACAGTCCATATCCTGTGGAATGCATTTCTCTGTCATGTTTTGGCCAGGCGTTTTAGACGGTTAACCGTGTTGTGACATAGGTGTACTGTAGAAATGAGGGTGTCACGAACATTGCAGTAGGACTGTGTGTGTGTGTTTTTGTAAATTAGAAGAGAATCTCCCAATGAAAATAACTTTATTTTCAAAGATACCTACCGTGAATGGAAAAATGTGGTTCTGTGTGGCTCAGGAGGTAGAACATGGCATTGAAAAAGCTTAGGTTGTGGGTTTGTTTCATTTCATTTTTTTCATTTTTCAATTCCCACTGGGACCACATATAGCCTACTGAAAAATATATGCATTCAGTACTGTAAGTCACTTTGGATAAAAGCGTCTGATAATTGGCGTATATTATTATAAATGTGTTAAAATGAGCCGATAATGTAATGTAGCTATACTCCCATGTTGGAGATGAATGCAGAGATGGTAGTGAAAGTGCATGTGGAGGTGGGTAATTGAGAGTGGGCTGTTTGCATCTCATATGATAAAAGGAATGTGTCCTTTATTATTGTGCATTCCTGTTATCATCGTATCTGCGATTTTCCTTTTCATTGCTGTGGTTTTGTGTGTGCGTGTGTGCGTGTGTATGTGTGTGTGAGAGTGTGGTTTTGTGTGTGTGTGTGTGTGTGTGTGTGTGTGTGTGTAGAGAGAGAGAGTGTGAGTGAGTGAGTGAGTGAAACATTCCATGTTGTGATCTCCGTTTTGTTTTTGTGTCTGAACATTTTTACAATGTCCTGCGGCTTAAGCAAACCTTCCAGCTTCCCCCGGCCCACCTCTCATCGTAACCATAAAATCAATATTGAAAGCAGAGAAAATAAAATGTTTTAATGCATCCTGTCAATGCGAGGTCATCTGATAGTCAGCGTTTAAAATGAATTATCTACGCCTGACGCTCAGACGCCACCGCTGTCCCCCTGAAAGTAGGTCACGCGCATTGTTTGAGCAGGTTGTGCGTGCAGGCTTGACCGCTCCTCACCTCGAGCGAGCTGGCAGCGGGCGCGCGCGTGCGTGCGTTTACTCCTCCGCCTCGGCGCGATGAAAGCCGTCGGTTCCGCTCTCGTCGGCCCAGTGTGCTCGAACCCGTCTTCCCAGGAGAGTAGCCTATGTCTCTTTATGTTTGCGTGTTTTCTCTCTCTCTCTCTCTCTCTCTCTCTCTCTCTCTCTCTCTCTGTCTCTCTCTCTCTCTCTCTCTCTCTCTCTCTCTCTCTCTCCCTCCCTCTCTCTCTGTCTCTCTCTCCCTCCCTCTCTCTCTCTCTCTCTCTCTCAGTCTCCCTCTCAGTCTCCCTCTCAGTGTCTCTCTCTCTCTCTCTCTCTCTCTCTCTCTCTCCCTCCCTCTCTCTCTCTCTCTCTCTCTGTCCCTCTCTCTCTCTCTCTCTCTCTCTCTGTCTCCCTCTCTGTCTCTCTGTCTCTCTCTCTCTCTCTCTCTGTCTCTCTCTCTCTCTCTCTCTCTCTCTCTCTCTCTCTCTCTCTCTCTCTCTCTCTCTCTCTCTCTCTCTCTCTCTCTCTCTCTCTCGGAGGGGAGAAGGTTTAGATCGGAACGACTCATTCTTTAAGTGTCTCATTTTTTTGGTCTGTTCTGACTTTTCCATAGTCCATGTTTAATGGCGCATGAGAGGGCTCAAATATAAAATGGTGCGCATTCATGATGATGGGCTCTTGTGAAACAACAGCGCGATTGTACAGCAGCTGGAGAAACCATCAGCTAAAGCTGTTTCTCAGGTCGACACTGGCAGAAAACATTAAAGACTTTATTTTTCTTGGTATGCTAGCGATGTCTCACAAGAGAGATAAACCTCAGAACTGGCTGTATCAAAAAATAATAATAAAAACCCCGTCCACCAATCATAAATTAAGCCACAGGTCTATGCGGGTCTACAATGCGTGGCTGGTGAGCCTATTCGGTTTTCCTCTAAGCCCCCGATCTCTATTTTCTTTTTTCGTTTGGGGCTAAAAATTCCAAAAACAATCCAACAGAAATTCCGATCCCTTACCAAGGATAAACATTCCAGTTGTTAAAGGCTACATTTTGCTCTGTGTTTCTTGGAACTTTCTACCACGTAGGGAGAAGCACAGAAAACTAAATTATTAAAACTGTATTTTTATTGTATTTACGTAGGGCAGAGGTTACGGTTGTCATAGTAGGCTATATTCAAACAAACCTGTACAATGTCCAGCATGTAATTTTTGTAATTACTTACCATGTTTTGAATTAACTAAAGCTTTTTTAGGACATTTTGTCCCCCCTCTTTTTAATTCTTGTGTGTTTTTACAATCTTGCTTTTATTTACGACTTTCTATATAGTGTTGTTTTATGTGAAACCTTTTGTACGCTGCCTTCTTGGCCAGGGCTCACTTGGAGAAGAGATGCCAAACCTCAGCGTGACTACCCTGCTTAAACATTTACATTTACACTTTAAGCATTTAGCAGATGCTCTTATCCAGAGCGACTTACAAGATGTGCATTAATACACAGTACGATCATGGTATGATTAAATAAAGGATAAATAAACAAACACAAATATTAGTGTAGATACAATACGCATCTGAAGTCCTACAGACTGGCACACCATCAGGTGCATTGTAGTGCGATCCTTTTCTCACCAGTTCAGTCGAAGATGCCACATAACGCACAATAGCTCTGCAGTCCGTTATCCTCCACCGCAGTCAACATATACACCCATTCATACTGTGACAGTCTAATGCACAATCAGAGCAGAGCGCCTTGCTCTAGTAAACCAGCGAGTTTGGGATGAAACCGACGAGTGGAGCTGCCTTGACCGTTAACCGTTGTGATTATAACAGCGGTTGACGATTAACCTTGCTCATTTTTTATTTTAATTTTTATTTTCTGATTTTACCCTGTTTTTCTCCCAATTTGGTAGCCAATTACCTGCTGTGCTTAGTTCAATCCCCCTTTCCATATAGTTTGCTGCCGTAGTCCTGTGACCGGCAGTGACAAGGGCGAAGCGCTGCCTCCTCTGAGACAACACTCGTCGTGCCGTCAACTGTAATTCTGTAACCCCAGGACCACTCCTGTGCGCAGCGAACTGTGTGTGTCGGCTTCCCTCCCCCTTCCCCCCCTCTCTGAGGCGGACAGCCAATCGCCGCCCCTAGTGGCACTCCCGGCCAGATCGGACTCTGGCGAGACGGGGAATCAAACCCCGGTCTCCGTGGCCAGTGTCGAACGTTGTAACCACTGGACCACGCGGGAGGCCAGCCTTGCCCATTTTCAAATGATTTATTTAACATCACATAACATACGCCATCTAGCAAACACTTTTATCCAAAGTGACTTGCAGTAATGAATGCATATGTTGTTCAGTATACAAGGTCACAGTGGGAATCGAACCCACAACCTAAGCGCTGCCAACGGCACCTACTGAGCCACACAGAACCACGCGTTTAATGCTCTTTGTCCAATATTAAACCTACGGAGACCCTTTAGAGGTCATGGTAGGGAAATGAAATTCTCCAAACGAATCCGTTCCCAAAATATACAAAAATGTTCCCGAAGATGATTGATTTGTTCCCTTGATTTACTATTTTGTTCCCTCAAAATAATAATCTGTTTCCTGAAATGAATAAATCGTTTGCTCAAATTAATTATTTTGTTCCCTCAGTTTACTACCGCATTCCCTCTGTTTAGTGAAATATTGTGTGTTTATTTGGTTGATTGGTCAGTTCAGCAGGCAGGACCGGATCTTGACATTCATGGGCCCTAGGCCCTGCCTCTGTTTTGGGCCCCCCAGCCTCCCTCTGGCATGGCATTCTGGGAGATGGAGTTCAGCAGGCAGCTTCAGCAGCAGGCACAGGAGATGTAAACACTGTACAGACTAGTCTAATCTAATTTGACATGACATGTGAAAGGAGCACTCTGACCAAAATCCATAATTTCATGATGTACTACTCACTATATGTCTTGTTGATCCAGCCGCATGTTGTTGATACTTTTGTGTTTATGTCCGTTTCCCTGTGAGCCGTGAGCATCCAAATGGAAAATATAACGGGTCAATTGTGAAATAACTAAAAGACAAACTATACAGCAGAATAACCCAGACTAACTTCTAACGTCTTTTCTGACCACACATTGACATTATGAGAATTAAATAAAGATGAATATTGAAGTAGGTCTTTTTTTTTAAAAGCAATGCTATGCTAATGGTTGAAGCAGGAGATTTTTAATTTTTAATTTTTTAAATTTTACATTTATGGTTGGTGGCAAAACAATTATATAAATTAAGACAAGGAAAGATAAAAGGAACCTTTTTGATAGTGATATAAAATGAGCTAAACGGCATGTTTTTCATTTTCCTACACTTGCACCTCAAGTCGGCTTTACCAACTGTCATTGGTTGCTTGGTTTCCAGGCAAAAGATTGCCTTGTAGCAGTGGCTAGGTTTGGGTGAAGCCTGTGAATATCCTGTCTGTATATACAAATGGCAAAAGAATACATATGTTTTAGAAGCCAGTAATATGAACAAGTGCAGATCCATGAATTTCAAACAACCTAGATCGAAATCAGAGAATGTGTGTTTGCGTTATGGAAACCCTTATGTGTATAGACCCTGGGAGATTTCAGTAGTGTTGCCACGTTTGTCATGGAGACCAAATATTACACCAGCATTTTTCATCAATATCAATCGTGCAACTTCAACAGCAATTTCACTGAAGTCTATTGTGTTAAAAAAAAATCAATTTATTTGACTCTTTCTAAATATGGCTCATGTGATTTTGAAAGACTTGCTTCAGCAATGTCAATATATTTCAGCGTCCCGGCTCTGTGAGAATACTCTGAGCTCTCCCAATGTCTCCGTGTGCCTGGCCATTCAATTAGCTCCAGTTGCTTTTGTTCCAAATGCCATCTGGACTGCATGTTTTCATGGCTCTTTAGGTCCCATTCAAGTCTGAGCACCAGGCTGTCACATTCAGGAACATTGCAACATAATCGCAGGAATCTCAATTTCGAGGTCAGACTTGTCTAACTTCACCAGGTAAAGAGATTTGCAGATACATGTTTTTGTTTTGACGAGGACCTCAGAGAATAAGACCAGGATACCCACTACAGGTCAAGAGCAGCATTGTTTTCTGACGTGTCATAGAGCCTATGAAAGAATATATATAAACTATAGAATTGGTAGAATAACCTATATATATATATATATAAATATATATAAGGAATAAACCACTCCAAACCATGCTCAGGATATATATGCACACCTGGGGTGGTGTTGGGGCATGAGGCTGTTAAATCGAGTGTCGTTTCCACCCCAGAAGTGCGCATGTATCCTGGGAACACACGGCTTGGAGTGGTTTATTTTGCTTATACAAACAGCTACTTGGCACAAAAAAATTAAAATATTAAAAATTAAATCATGTAAAAATGATCATATTTTGGCATGTGTAAATCTGCCTCAGAAATGTAGTTCCTCATTTGCTCAGGTTCAGGAAGAGATGAAATTGTTCATTACTTTCACAGTAGATGCCGATATGTAGATGGAGAGATATTTGTAAAACTGTGTAGGACATTCATTCCAGTCACATCCTTGTTGTCAAGAGTAATGTTAGCAATGAAAGGTTATATTTATTTATATCGACAGATTCAATCGACGGATGAATATATGTACATCTAATTGTTGTTTATTGTGATTTTATGTGGTGCATCCACAGTCTTTGTATTGGTGAAGGCTGAGCCCGGGTCAGTTCCATTTCAATTAAGTTAACTCAGGAAGTTAATTAAAATTCTTTAGTTGAAATGTCCTCATAGGTCATTATGTGCATCTTTCAAACGATGAATTAAATTTCAATTAATTTACTGAATTGAAATGGAATATACCCCAAACCTGGTTGAAGGTATTAAAAATCATCAAATAAGCAGAAAAAAAAATTGGATTGCATGTTTCTAAAAAAAACATTGCAATCAGTGTGTGCACAGCTGGATGTACAGAACGCATTCAACTGTGAAAACTGCTGGACAGGATACAACCAATAGAAATGTTAGATAGTCTCTGTTTGTGTATATATATATACACACACACACACAAAATAAAGGAAACACTTCAGTAAATGAAGGGTTCTGGTGACTCTGTTATGGTGTGGGGTGCATTTTCCTGACATGGTTTAGGTCCACTGAACCCCTTAGAGGGCAAGATAAATGCCAATAAATACAAAGACATTCTGAGTGATCACCTTCATCCTGTGGTGAAGCATTTCTATCCTGATGGGAGTGGACTCTTCCAGGATGGCAATGCCCCCATCCACAGGGCACGAGTGATCACTGAATGGTTTGATGAGCATGAAAACGATGTAAACCATATTCTTATGGCAAATTCTAGAACAGCACCTGAGACAATGTTTTCCACCACCATCAATAAAACACAGAATAATGGAATTTCTCATGGATGAATGGTGTTGCATCCCTCCAACAGAGTTCCAGACATGTGTAGACTCTACGCCAAGGCTCATTAAAGCTGTTTTGGTGGTTTGTGGTATTAAGACACTTTATATTGGTGTTTCCTTCATTTTGGCAGTTACCTTTGTGTGTGTGTTTGTGTATGTGTACAGATATACACTACCGTTCAAAAGTTTGGGGTCACCTGCTGGAAACTATTTTTGATCTTTACATAATTTCTGAAATACTTTAAAATGACAAAAAAACACATTAACAATAAACAAAATGAACATCAAAGAAATGTTCAAGAAAATATATTGAAAATCTTGTTCCTCAAAATACACCCTTTAAAATGACAAAAAACATGTTTTCATGTAGACTGAAGGGGGGACACAGACAGTGTGATACTCTCTGTAGACTGAGGTGGGGCACAGACAGTGTGATACTCTCTGTAGCGTGAGGGGGCTGGGGGGCACAGACAGTGTGATACTCTCTGAAGGGAGACAGTGTGATACTCTCTGTAGAGTGAGGGGGCTGGGGGGGGGCACAGACAGTGTGATACTCTCTGTAGCGTGAGGGGGGCTGGGGGGCACAGACAGTGTGATACTCTCTGTAGCTGGTGACAGTGTGATACTCTCTGGGGGGGGCACAGACAGTGTGATACTCTCTGTGTGAGAGTCAGTGAGGGGGGGGGGGGACAGTGTGATACTCTCAGACAGTGTGGGGCACAGACAGTGTGATACTCTCTGTAGAGTGAGGGGGGGCTGGGGGGCACAGACAGTGTGATACTCTCTGTAGAGTGAGGGGGGGCTGGGGGGCACAGACAGTGTGATACTCTCTGTAGAGTCAGGGGGGGCTGGGGGGGGCACAGACAGTGTGATACTCTCTGTAGACTGAAGGGGGGCACAGACAGTGTGATACTCTCTGTAGCGTGAGGGGGCTGGGGGGCACAGACAGTGTGATACTCTCTGTAGACTGAAGGGGGCACAGACAGTGTGATACTCTCTGTAGACTGAGGTGGGGCACAGACACTGTGATACTCTCTGTAGACTGAAGGGGGCACAGACAGTGTGATACTCTCTGTAGACTGAAGCTGGGCTGGAGGCGGGTGTGTGTGTGTGTATGGGGTGTGTGTAGGGTGTGTGTGGAAACCTTCACAGCATTCAGTTCATGTCCATGAAAAAAAAGAGAAAGAAATGGTCTATCACGGGGAAATGTGTAAACGGGGTTATTTTTCCGCTGTCAGGCAGTGCTTTCATTTGAGAAAAGTGGGATGGATTCAGAAACATGAGGGAAAGAATACCAACGAGTTGTGTGTTCATGGAGCCCAAGAGGCAACACCTCAAATCCTGCTTTCCCCTTGTGGAGTGTGCACCGTGTACCTTGGATACAAAAAAAAAAAGAAAAAAACCATTAGCAGTGCATTATTTATTTTATTTTATGTTCTGTTTTATTTATCTGTGTTTTGTCACATTGCTTGCACTAGAAGTGTTCTTCGTGCCGTATGATAATGTGCAAGCGAAATATTAATGTTGACGTGGGCTGATATCGGAGCCGGGCCGGATAATAAGATGGATCCCGGTGAGATTAAACTGCTCAACTTGACAGCTCGTTGGTGTTCATAGAAATCTGATAAAGGTCTGAAGGTGGAGGATTTTTATCAAGTCGGCGAAAAAAGAGTTTAGTCGACAAAGAGTTTACACGGCAAAACGGTGTGTTAGGTTTACATTGTGTCAACGCTGTAAAGAAATGCAGTTCTACTGTGGAAGGTCCAAGTGTGAAAGTGGTGATCCCTGTGTATATTTTGGGGTGGGGGCGCTGAATGACTACTACTTTTATATTCAGTTTGATTTCTACTCGAACTCAGGAAATAATTCTGGTTTCATTTATGATTATTTAAATACCATTGTACAAAAAACAATATCCGCTAAATTCATTTTCAAATTAATTTAAATAACATTTTTCATCTTGCCTGTAAAAATCAGTTAAAAAAACCCCAAACAGAGCATGTAGTTATTGGCGCAGACAAAAATATTAAAGTCTCTCCTTTTTTTACACAAATTATGTTTTTGGCCTGGTCTTGGGGGAATGAAAAGGGAATTGGTAAAAAGTGCACTCTGTAATTTGCACTCGTCGCTTGCTCGTTAACGATCAGACTTGTGCTGGATAATTACATGCAGGGCCCCATTAATTCAGAATTTTTGTAACGGGAAGCAAGCAACTAATTATACATTTTCGACACGTTCCTTGTGGATGAGCCTCTGGTATCGGAGCGGATCACGCCAGCACCGGCTGTGGCCTGCAGCAGAGTTCCCCAGGGCCGCCCACAGTCTGCCGGTGTAAAGTCTGCCCGTATTAGGCCAAACGAAACAAACTACGAACTGGAACCCGGAGGATTCACTTCCTGGGGCACTGCCGAAGTGCCCTTGTGCAAGGCACTGAACCCCTAACCTGCTCCAGGGGTGCCATACTATGGCTGACCCTGCGCTCAGACCTCTCTTAGGAGAGATATGCGGAAAGACACATTCCGTTCACCTTGTGTGTAACTTGTGTAGCATGGCAATAAAGAATATTCTATTCTATTCTAAAGCTGCACATGAAGTGTCTTCCTCCGACTCATGTCTGTACAAGCTTCACCTGTAGACTGTGGTGTGAAAAGAAGAGACTACTAACATGTTTCGGAGGAGAGTGCTAGCTTGTCTACACTGTCCTGAATTGACAGCAACAAGTGTGGATTCAATGATTGGAAATTCCAAATTGGGAGAAAAAGGGGAAATATATTTGTGGTGAGATGCGAGTTAAATATTTGGTAAACATGCGCTAGCTGAGTGCGTTACATTACATTTCCATTTTAAGCATTCAGCAGAGCCTCTTATCCAGAGCGACTTACAAGATGTGCATTTATACATGGTAAGAACAATCATTGTTCGCGCAAGAGATCAGTGCAGTAATACAGCGATAGACATCATTGTTGGTAGCTGCATACCATACCTGTAACACTGGGAAGGAAAAGGTTCGTAGATTTTTTGTTGTTGTTTTGGACAGTCATCAACATGGATGCATATTACAAAATGCAGTTTTAAACATGTAAGCAGTGGTGATGACAATGAGTTAAATGTAGAGTCAGTGGTAGTGGAGTCTAAAAAGGTGGATTTTGAGTCTCTTGCGGAAGATGGCCAGTGATTCTGCGGTCCTGACTGAGGGTGGAAGATTGTTCCACTACTGAGGGGTCAGGACAGAGAAGAGACGAGACCGTGATGAGCGGGTGCCTGGGGCCCGGAGGGATGAGACAGCCAGTTTGCCAGAAGGGGCGGAGGGGAGGGGTCTGGAGTAGTGATGCGAGTTAAATATTCGGCAAACATGGGCTAGCTGAGCGGTGATGATGGGCAGTGTGGGGCAGTGTGTGGAGCAGTGTGGGGCAGTGTGGGGCAGACCGTGGGGTTCAGGTAAACCTGGATAAGGGCGTCGGCTGAAGGACTAAGCAGCTGCAGTGCTGGTGTAATTGATCTTACACTACCTCTGTGAGTGAAAATTGCTCCATTGTTTTGTGTCAGCCATGGCCTCTGGTCTTTCGTCGTATTCAATTTGCTTTGAGACAACAGGCGGGAGTTTGCACATGAGGGAGGGGGGCGCTGGGGGTCACTCACCGACTCCCAAATCCAATTTCTCTTGAATGATTGAGTTTCATTGATGGCGCTTTTTGGAGGGAGTTGTTTTCGCCTCGGGCGAGGTGACCGCTCTCTCTCTCTCCTGTTTTGTGCTCCTTTTTAATCTTATCTGCCTTTTCATTTACATTTTCCCCCCTTATCTTGTGTCAGAAGGTTGTTTTATTTTGATTTAATTTCATGAGAAGGAGACAGTGTGTGTGTGTTTTCAGATTGCTGTGGAGAATTATTTTGTCTTTGATCTGTTCACAACATGGGCTGTATTACCAAAAAAGAGGGGGGGGGGCTTTGTCTCCGCAAATGACATCTCCACCTGATGTCTGAAAAACAGCACTTTTCTGCCCATTACAGTGCAGACCAAACCATCGCAGTCCATAGAAAATGGGATGAGAAATTGAAGCAGTTATTTCATGCCTAAATTATACACAATTTTCTCCAAAGATAAACGGTTGTGCTTAAATGGCCTAGGACCGTTTTTTTCTTCTTCTTTTCTTTGAGTAAACCTTGCCGCATTGTTGCGTTTAGCCCACGCCACTCTGTTTTACCTGCAGTTATCAGCTCTTTTTTTTTTCTTATTATTATCTCTTTAATTTTTGTTTTAATTTCCCCCTTTGTTTGCCCACCGCGGAAAGTGACACCTTGTTTATTCACCTGTCACGGGAAGCTGTGTTATTCCACACAGCTGTGTTTATCTGCTGGTTGGGCTCCCGTATCCACGACCCCCGTATCCACGGTGACTGACCCGTATCCAGGGTGACTGATCCGTATCCACAGTGACTCCCGTATCCAGGGTGACTGACTGCACATGGCTTACAGTTTACACATTATCCTTTTATGCCATTTGGCGACTGGATTGTCCTCCATCAGTTCAGGACAGCACAGAGAACAGGCGCTCTCTCTCTCTCCGCCATGCTGGTTTGTGCCGCAGTCTGCACTGGCACGGTCTACATTCAGCTGCATTCATGCACTGGAACCTGCAACCCACTCAACGTACACCTGTCGGTACAACCAGCCCAACCACCAGTATGCTGTGATGTCCTGTATGTCTTGTGTGTTCTTTCACTGCCTCCTGTATCATTGCTGCTGTGACAAACCAGACCCCCCCCCCCCCGGGATTAATAAAGGCTATCTTATCTTATCTTATCTTATCTTATCGTACAGCATGGGCAGTCAGCCAGTATCGTTGTCAGAGCTGAGAGCTGTGGGGGTTGAGGCGTGTTTGGGACAAGATTGCGGCACCGGTGCGTGTTTCACCTTTCATTTTGTCCTCCTTCCTGGGCCGCGGGTTTGAATCCACTAAAGGCTCTGGTCCCATGGCGGTGGCTGGGTTTCATACTGGATCTGTATCTGATTGGAATTCTGTATTTCTGTATTTTTAATCGGGTAAATTAAATACATATATTATTTTTCAATGCATTTGTAAAACAAAATTGTGTTCAACTTAATAATTAAGATTTTAAAAAAATGTCAGTTCATTATTATTATAGGGCCTGAAACAATTGAATTGAGCAGCTAGTCAGATTTGGGATTTGTTTTGTTTTGTTTTGATAGTAACACTGCTGCTAGGTGTTCTGGGTAAACGGGCACGCTGCTGAGCAGGTATTATCTTTGAGAGCGGGGGCGCAGGCAGGTGAGCTGGCTGTGATCCATCTTGGAGTAAATGTGACAAGGCTGCTAACAGGAATGGATTTTAATAGCGGGATCCAGGTGTGGTGGTGAGCGGTAACCGTAGCGATAGGCCCTCTGATTGAGCATGGAGCTCACGGTGCCCTGGGGCGTCTGTAGCGAGTGGCGTTCCAATCACTTATCTGTCGCATATCCTGATAAAGGCACATATACACAGGAATATTGACCTTGCAACAAAATCCATATTCATTTAGGAAAGCCTCGGATATATTGCATGTGTTGATTTAATCGGAGATATGCATATTATCTGTGCAAAAAGTTGGAGAAAAAAAAAACGATGGAGAAAAATATCTGCCATTTTTCTTTAATCCGCTTTTGATTATTTTTCTCGCATTATTTGATAATGATTATTTCCGCGTAGCCTAGATTGCTCTGTGGCGCACAGGAATAGACTGCTGAATAGGCTAAAACCTCAGAGGAAACATTGTCGGAGAGGGGTTTTGGAGATAAAAATCTAACTGAACTCGTCTCATTTAATACCGTCTGCACCAGGAGCTGGCGCATTAATGTTTGTTTGTTCAACATAATGAACCATGATGTGAATATCCCCGCGCAATCGGGGACGCTGTGTCGGGGGGAGGAATCGAGTGGGTCCCGGCCCTATTAATTTTTACACAAGAGAGCCTCATCGGTTGAGAGGCGCGTGGCTAATAGCAGGCGTGTAAAACTCTTCCTCCGTAAAACACGTCCGATGGTGTCGTTGGCGTCATTTGCAGTGCGTGTGAGTAACCGCTCCATTCGTTTTGTTCGTTTACGACTCGCGATCAAGTTAACTGCCCTGGTGCCTCTCCTTCGACGTTGAGTAATGTGTTATACGGACAGGGGCCATTTTGGGGTTTGATTGAATCTGCACCCGAGGTCTTGCATCAGTGTCCACTGGTTACCTTGGGGATGAAAAAGGCAATAAGGTTTGGAGACCTCCTGGAACACGCAAACAAGCTCCTGGCCAGAGTGGGGGTGGATCCAGTGGTCAGGGTCCATATTACAGTCAGCGGTGTGGTGTTGGGATGAGGTTTCTGCAGAACAGATAGAATTAGGGTCAGAGATCAGGAGCAGAGCCTCCGCGGTGCTCTTCTCTGGAATTCTGCCAGTACTGCATGCTTGTAAAGGGAGGCAGAATTTTACATGGAGATTTAACACGTGGCAACAAACCTGGTGCAGGAAAGAGGGGTACAGGTTTATGGGGCACTGGGACTCCTTTTGGGACAGGGGTGACCTGTACAAGTGGGTCGGGCTACACCTGAACCGGAGGGGTACAGCTCTGTTGGGCCAGCGTATGCTTGTAGCAATAATTTTGGAGGGTACTCTAGCTTTTACCACACTGTTACACAATATGTAAAATAACTGATTCCTACGAGAGATCTGCCTTTAGCAGGTAAATTCCACCGTCGCGTCGCTGAGACGAGTGATCCTTCGTAAGGTGGTAAATGGTACCCGTCTCTCTACTCCCCCCCTCCTCCTCCCTCCCCAGTCCTAAAGGGTGGCCAGGCCCATTGTTCTCATTTACATTTTACATTTTTGCCATTTAGCAGATGCTCTTATCCAGAGCGATGTCCATTAATACATGGTATGATTAATCATTGTTCACACGAGATCAGTGCAGTCATACAGTAATAGACATCATTGTTAGCAGCTGCACACCGTACCTGTAACACTGGGAAGGAAATGTTAGGTTTTTTTGGGGTTTTTGACAGTCATCAACATAGATACATATTACAAAATGCAGTATTAAACATGTAAAGAGTGGTGATGACAATTAGTAAAAATGTACAGTCAGTGGTAGTGGAGTCTGAAGAGGTGGGTTTTGAGTCTCTTGTGGAAGATTGGAAGTGATTCCGCAGTCCTGACTGATTGCGGAAGGTCGTTCCACCAGCGAGGATCAGGACAGAGAAGGAGACCGCGAGACCGCGAGGCGCCCGGAGGATGGGACAGTCAGTTTGCTAGAGGAGGTGGAGCGGAGGGGTCTGGCTGGGGTGTAGGGAGTGGTGAGTGAGTGAGTGAGTGAGCAGGCGCCCGGAGGGTGATGGGACAGTCCGTTTGCCAGAGGAGGCTGAGCGGAGGGGTCTGGCTGGGGTGTAGGGAGTGAGTGAGTGAGTGAGTAAGTGAGTGAGGTGAGTGAGTGAGTGAGTGAGTGAGTGAGTGAGTGAGTGAGTGAGTGAGTGGTGAGGTGAGTGAGTGAGTGAGGTGAGTGAGTGAGGTGAGTGAGTGAGTGAGTGAGTGAGGTGAGTGAGTGAGTGAGTGAGGAGTGAGTGGTGAGTGGTGGTGAGTGAGTGAGTGAGTGAGTGAGTGAGTGAGTGAGTGGTGAGTGGTGGGTGAGTGAGTGAGTGGTGAGTGAGTGGAGTGAGTGAGTGAGTGGCCGAAGTGAGTTCTCTGTGGATGGCGTGAGGAGGACTGCGCCGGAGGGGTCTGGGTTCGACCGCCACCTGAAGGAGAGTTTTCACGGATGCTTGACTGAAGGAGTAAACGCACAGTTCTGTGCTCGGCGACTTCTGAATCAGGCTGTTTTACGAGGTCTTGGTCTCGCCGCCTCAGGTGCCCTTCAGGGCAATCATTCCTCCTTCCACATCGTCTCCCTTCCTCGTCCTTCTAACGAGCCGCACTTTATCAGCCCGTAATCTGGTAATGTTCTACTTTAATGGAATAGCACCATGAACATGGGGAAAGAAAACCGGGCAGGTGTGTCTTTGTGTGCTTGTGTGCGTGTGTGTGTGTGTGTGTGTGTGTGCGTGTGTGCGTGTGTGCGTGCATGTGTGCGTGCGTGTGCGTGTGTGTGTGTGTGTGCGTGCCTGTGTGTGTGTGTGTGTGTGTGTGTGTATTTTGGTGCAAGTCGTGAGCCTGGCTCAGATCTGGTGTTGGAGTCGGCCAAATGAAACTGAGAGAGGGGGCTGCCCCAGGCACTTTATTGCTTGTAAAGTCTTTTTCTTTTGGCCAGAAGCTCTGCCACACAAACGGACTCTGAGTCAGGCATCTGTGTGCAGAGTCACATCTTTGAGTGCGCTGCTATAAGCACTACACTGCAGTTTGGCAAGAAACATTTATTAATAATAATAATAATAATAATAATTAATCATACATTCAGGATTTCAGCCTTTTCACTGTGGCCAGCCGAGGCCTCTGGGTAATCAGAGAAAGCTGAAAGCGTTCTTGTTTACAAGCGTTTATGGGCTGCTTTTCTTTGAGCTTGTGTTTTTACAATCCTGCTTTTATTTACGACTTTCTATATAGTGTTGTTTTATGTGAATCTTTCTGTACGCTGCCTTCTTGGCCAGGGCTCACTTGAAAAAGAGACGCCAATCTCAGCGTGACTACCCTGCTTAAATAAAGGATCAATCAAAATAAAACTGAGCATGATGTTGCCGTTGTAGACGGGTCTGCTGTGTGCATCTCTGGCTGCGCTGGACAACGAGAGATACGATCGTCTCGTTGAGCTAAAGACCCAGGTCTGCAGCCCAGGGACCCAATTATACTCTCCTGCAAGCTCCGGGCATCGGCGTGCTCAAAGGCTCACGGCTTCCTGTGTGAAGCATCGCACGCCCTTCACAAGGAGCAGGCAGCTTCGGACACAAGCACCGCAATTAACACGTGTGCGCCGATCGATTCTCCCGACGTGCTGTAGGAGGGACAGGCACGTGTTTATGAAAATCACCACAAAGGTCAAACGGCATGTTCCCTGGGAGGCGAAGCCAAACAGCCGTGTCTCCGTACATTAAGAATATCTTTGAAGAGTCGGTAATTTAGACCGTACTGGTCGTATCATGCCTCATGTTTAGCTGGAAATTGGAAGTCGTTAAGGACTGCGTTTTGTGTAATTGTAGGCTCGATATAATAAACGCTGCGCTTTGACACGACCTGGGTCAGTGTGTCCAGAAGCACCCTGGCAGAAACTCTGTGCTCAGCGCCTCTGTTCCAGCCCCGCTCGAGACGGTAACCTGCCTCACTGTTTCATTCAGATAAACCTCCACCGTGCCCCAGTCATTAATCTACATACTGTGCCTTTAACCTTTCAAGCGTACAGACTTAAGCACCAGGAAAATGAAACTATGGGGAATCTATTTATAGTGATGTTCCCTTCCGTTCCCGACTACCCTCGGCGTCAGTATGAATAACAGAGAGAAATGACAAATTCATTTTCTGTGTTTGAAATGTGGTGTGTGTGTGTGTGTGTGTGTGTGTGTGTGTGTGTGTGTGTGTGTGTGTGTGTGTGTGTGTGTGTGTGTGTGTGTGTGTGTGTGTGTGTGTGTGTAGAACAATCAACACAGAGGGGCCTAAAGATTATTTGTTTTTGCACATTTCAGCAAAAATAATGATGATAATAAAGATTTGCATTGCATTTGTCGCCGAGAAAATGTTTCCTGTCTGTGTGCACGATATGAATATAGATGTAAAGTGCAGTGTGTTTACAGCACAGAGACTAACATGAGGGCACACAACGCAGGCACAGAGTGCTGCTACAGTACTGTCTGTCTGTCTGTCTGTCTGTGTGTGTGTGTGTGTGTGTGTGTCTGTGTGTGTGTGTGTGTGGGTGTGGGTGTGCAGTGCCTGTGTGTGTGGAGTGAGAGTGTGAGACCTGTGCCTGTGTGTGTGTGTGTGCCTGTGTGTGTGTGAGAGAGAAAAAGACAGATAGTGTATATGTGTGTGTGTGTGTGTGAGACAGAGAGAGAGACAGATAGTGTGTGTGTGTGTGTGTGTGTGTGTGTGTGTGAGAGAAGGAGAGAGAGAAAGAGACAGATAGTGTGTGTGTGTCTGAGAGAGAAAGAGAGGAGAGAGAAAGAGACAGATAGTGTGTGTGTGTGTGTGTGTGCAAAGACCGAGAGGGGGAGAGTGAGTAATGGTGACGTTTGATTCATGATTGGATCAGACCTGTTATCCCTGTTTTCCGGCAGTCTGGGGTTGAAGAGCCTCACGTCTCTGTTTAGACTAAATGAATTCTGCCATTTGCACAGTCACAGCTAGGGCTAATGCTGCGGATCTGTGTAGCCTACATTTCGCTGGAGTCCAAATGCCAGCAATGCCGCAGAGAGGGTAGAACAGAAAAAAAAAGTTGTATTTATACGCTTTGTAAAAACAAACCGAGTGCCAGAAACGGCTTATTGGCAGTTCATGGAATGCGCATTATTCTTGATTATTGTAATTAGTGTAGGTTGCAGTGAGGTAAATAATTGTAGCACAGGAATGTTATTTCTGTTGGAAATGAGTCCCCTGTGGAAACGGCGAGCTTCTTCTGAGATATACATTCCCAAATATGGCCGACTCCACAGAAATCTGTCTCTCTCTCACACTCGAGCTGAGCCGAGTGAGAGCACGTTGTATGTCGTCCGCGGTGTGTGTGGCTCAGTGACAGATATCCATAGATCCAGACTCGCGGGCAGAAAGGGAAGACGTGCGCCCAGGGATGACAGATCTGTCAGCGGTCACGAGTTTGTAAATAAACTCCGGCATCAGAGAAGTCACAGAAGGTGTCGTGTTCCGTCCGTAACATTGCATCAGCGAACACGGCAGCGCACATCGCTGGCCTCCCTCCTCGGCCCTACCATACTGCTATTTATTATTATTATCATTAATATTAATAATATTATTATTATTATTAATATTTATTTATTAGTTTATTTGTAAGGGACAAGCACAGATAACGTTGACAGCCGCAGAAGCAGTGCCCGATGCACTGTACATGTGTATGCAGCCGAAGTTCATTTCCAACACCAGTCCCTTGATGAGCATTGATTGGAATCAAAATATGAATATGCCATATTGAAAGCGATTGGAATAGGAGGCTGTCAGTGATGTACACCAGCGTATAGTTAAATTGCTCATCGCTGAGGTCGATGGGTTTTAGAGGTCAGCATTCTTTGTCCAGTGTTCGGACACAAAGGCCACTTTTAATCCCGAGTTTCAGCGTTCCCTCGTTGCAGTTACGTCAACTTTAAACACGAGCCACCGCTCGTCACTGACGAGGAGAGCCTGAAAGCACGACCCACGTCAGCCGACAATCAAAACCGCTCGCTTGTGTGCAACGTTGTTGTGGACAGCATTGCCGTTAGCGGGCTTGTGCCTTTACATTTTTGTGCAGCGGAGCAGTCAGCCGTCTTAACTGTGGCCGCTCGGGTGAACATCGCCACAAATCAAGTGATTTTGGCATCAAATATTTTCGAAGGCTCTGTTCACTAAATGAGCACAGTAAAAAATACAATAAAATTACCTGCAGCCATTTTTATGTTGAGTTACATGATGTGCTTCAAAATTGACAGGCAATTAAAAGCTAAGTAAAATAGATTTTTTCATAAAAGGCAATGGCCTGGCTGGATGACTAGGCAATGTTACTGTTAAAAAGCTAGCTGCTGGGGGCTGGCGGATAGCGTAGTGGTCTAACGCACCCGTATTTGGCTGGTCCTGTATGAGTGTGAACTGCCTATCAGGGACGAGGTTCGAAACCCGATCGGCGGCGGCATTTGGCCGTCCCTAACCCTAACCCTAAGTGTAAGACAGCTGGAATGAGGGTTAGACGCTTTCTGTCGTTACTATGGGGACTCAGTCAAACCTTAGGTAGAGCGTGGTTCTGTGTGGCTCAGTAGGTAGAGTGTGGTTCTGTGTGACTCAGTAGGTAGAGCGTGGTTCTGTGTGGCTCAGTAGGTAGAGCATGCTTCTGTGTGGCTCAGTAGGTAGAGCATGGTTCTGTGTGGCTCAGTGGGTAGAGCGTGGTTCTGTGTGTCTCAGTAGGTAGAGCGTGGTTCTGTGTGGCTCAGTAGGTAGAGCGTGGTTCTGTGTGTCTCAGTAGGTAGAGCGTGGTTCTGTGTGGCTCAGTAGGTAGAGCATGGTTCTGTGTGGCTCAGTAGGTAGAGCATGGTTCTGTGTGGCTCAGTGGGTAGAGCGTGGTTCTGTGTGTCTCAGTAGGTAGAGCGTGGTTCTGTGTGGCTCAGTAGGTAGAGCGTGGTTCTGTGTGGCTCAGTGGGTAGAGCGTGGTTCTGTGTGTCTCAGTAGGTAGAGTGTGGTTCTGTGTGGCTCAGTAGGTAGAGCATGGTTCTGTGTGGCTCAGTAGGTAGAGTGTGGTTCTGTGTGGCTCAGTAGGTAGAGCGTGGTTCTGTGTGTCTCAGTAGGTAGAGCGTGGTTGTGTGTGTCTCAGTAGGTAGAGCGTGGTTGTGTGTGTCTCAGTAGGTAGAGCGTGGTTCTGTGTGGCTTAGTAGGTAGAGCGTGGTTCTGTGTGGCTCAGAAGGTAGAGCGTGGTTCTGTGTGGCTCAGTAGGTAGAGCGTGGTTGTGTGTGTCTCAGTAGGTAGAGCGTGGTTCTGTGTGGCTCAGTAGGTAGAGCGTGGTTCTGTGTGGCTCAGTAGGTAGAGCGTGGTTCTGTGTGGCTCAGTAGGTAGAGCATGGTTCTGTGTGGCTCAGTAGGTAGAGCGTGGTTCTGTGTGGCTCAGTAGGTAGAGCGTGGTTCTGTGTGGCTCAGTAGGTAGAGCGTGGTTCTGTGTGGCTCAGTAGGTAGAGTGTGGTTCTGTGTGGCTCAGTAGGTAGAGCGTGGTTCTGTGTGTCTCAGTAGGTAGAGCGTGGTTCTGTGTGGCTCAGTAGGTAGAGCGTGGTTCTGTGTGGCTCAGTAGGTAGAGCGTGGTTCTGTGTGGCTCAGTAGGTAGAGCATGGTTCTGTGTGTCTCAGTAGGTAGAGCGTGGTTCTGTGTGGCTCAGTAGGTAGAGCATGGTTCTGTGTGGCTCAGTAGGTAGAGCGTGGTTCTGTGTGGCTCAGTAGGTAGAGCATGGTTCTGTGTGGCTCAGTAGGTAGAGTGTGGTTCTGTGTGTCTCAGTAGGTAGAGCGTGGTTCTGTGTGTCTCAGTAGGTAGAGCGTGGTTCTGTGTGGCTCAGTAGGTAGAGTGTGGTTCTGTGTGGCTCAGTAGGTAGAGCATGGTTCTGTGTGGCTCAGTACGTAGAGCGTGGTTCTGTGTGGCTCAGTAGGTAGAGCATGGTTCTGTGTGGCTCAGTAGGTAGAGCGTGGTTCTGTGTGACTCAGTAGGTAGAGCTGGTTCTGTGTGGCTCAGTAGGTAGAGTGTGGTTCTGTGTGTCTCAGTAGGTAGAGCGTGGTTCTGTGTGTCTCAGTAGGGAGAGCGTGGTTCTGTATGGCTCAGTAGGTAGAGCATGGTGCTGACAATGCTTAGGTTGTGGGTTCAGTTCCCATGGGGATCACATATACTGAGAAATGTATGCATTCATTACTGTAAGTTGCCTTGGATGAAAGCGTCTGCTAAATGGCATATATATAGATATATATATATAGATAGGTTTCTGGTGGAAGGGCATTGGTCAATCTTCTCCCGACTGAAAAGCTCTTCCAAATTTGTATCCGAACGAGTCCTTTAAATAGTCATGTTCGTCAGGTTTTACGTCATGGATCGCACAATGCCTTTGATCGAAGGTGGATCGGCGTTATCACTTTTAAAAATAGCGCCAGGTGACGCAGTGGAGCGTAGGGTGATCCGTCTCCTCTCTCCTCCACTCTGTGTCCTTTCATCATCATCCTCTTTCTTTCTTTATTTCACCGGGAGGACTCTTTGATATGTTCAAAAACATCGAACATATCAAACGCGTCTCTTTGTGTGCTGTTCTGTTACCGTTTATGACTAAGCCCTTTCTCCCTCTTTCTCTACCCCTGGTCTCCTTCCCTCGTCTGCTTCTCATGTGTTGTGAGGTAGAGGAGGAGGTGGAGATGAAGATGGGTAACCGGGAGACAGGGGCTCAGTTCCGTTCCACTAAATTGTGTTCGTTTGCTCAATTCACTCGGATATGTCAATGCCCATCTTTTTTATCATTTTGTGTTTTGGATTTTTTCCCGTTTTTGGTAGCCAGTTATACCCTCCATTTCTTTCTATTTACCCTCCCCCACAAGCCCGCCACTCGGTGTCAACCCAGTTTTTCCCGTACAGGGACGCCTTTCACGCTTCTCAGTGAGCCCGTGCAGGCTCACCCTCCCCCTCCCTCTGGGACGGTCAGCCAATCGCTGCCCCCCAGTCAGGGCTCTTGGCCAGAGCCGGACTGGCGCAGCCAGGATTCGAACTGCGGCTGCAGTACGCCACTTGCATTCCGGCCGAATGCTTTGACCGTTACGCCACCCGAGACCCAACGGCCATGTTTTGAGTGCAGGTCCGTTCTGACTTCATAAGAAGTGAAGTTTACATGTTTGTTCTCTCACCGTCTCTTTCACGCCCTCCAGTCGAGTGTGCTCTGACTCCGCCAGACTCACTCTGTTCAGATCTCCCATAATTCTTTACAAACAGTAGGGATAAAATCTCATCCGTACAACAGTGGGGGAAAGTCTGCTTATAAATGTGAGTGAATTTAAATAATTACAGCCTTTGCCATGGTGCAGCTAAGCACAATACCAGTTGAATTTAATGAGAATATTATTGCCCGTTTTGAATTTATATTACATTGGAATATTACTGAAACAAAATGTGTATACATATGCATATGTGTGTGTATGTGTGTATATATATATATATATACACACACACACAGGTAACTGCCAAAATAAAGGAAACACATGAATAAATGAATGTGTGAGTGAATTAAGTTCTGCTGGCTCTGTTATGCTGTGGGGTGCATATCCTGGCATGGTTTAGGTCCACTCAACCTCTTTAGAGGGCAAGATAAACACCAATAAATACAAAGCCATTCTGAGTGATCACCTTCATCCTGTGGTGAAGCATTTCTATCCTGATGGGAGTCTCTTCCAGGATGACAATGCCCCCATCCACAGGGCACGAGTGCTCACTGAATGGTTTGATGAGCATGAAAATGATGTAAACCATATGCCATGGCCGTCTCAGTTACCAGATCTCAACCCAGTTGAACACTTCTGGGAGATTGTGGAGCGGTACCTGAGACAGCGTTTTTTATTTGTTGTCATTGTTCTTTTCCAGTATGCTTAATGATTCATTCAGGTGCGAATGAAATACTGCTGGGATTGTAAACTGTAAGGCAGTGTTTCTCAATCCATTCCTACAGGGCACACTGCCATGGAAATTTTAATTCCAACCTCCGCTCCCAAACTATCATCTGCATCGGCCGTCTGTTAATGAGTATTTGAGCATGATTAAGTGGTGGTTGAAACATGCAGCGCAGTGTGCCCTGTAGGAATGGATTGAGAAACACTGCTGTAAGGTTATAGCTGCGATGACAGCTGTGGTTTTTATGGCAGTCAGTGGCCAGCGTTTCTTAATATGGATGTAAGAATATAGCCCCGTCCTGCCACTGATGTCCCTTTAGGTTGCACATCTCCGGTAACATTCAGTCTCCCCTGCGTGTGTCCGTTTTGGCGGGTTTTCCCTGGTGCTGCACCTTCGTTGATTTGATTGGTCGGCCGATCCAAAAGTGACTTTGACTAGCGATGCTGGAACTTTTCCCCTAAACGCTTGATCTGAACAATCGTGAGGCGTGTGGGAAAACATCGAAACAAGGGCGCTGCCCCGTCGGAAAACACTTGTGGTGTGATCCCGGCCTAAACGTTCCCAAGTTGTGAGGCCGTTCCCTGTGAAAATGGGCATCGCTCCTCGTGTCATTTCACTCACATTCAAAATGAGTGTTACTCTGACTGCCACTCGTATGACATCGTTTGGATTCTGCCCCTCGGGAGTGAAGGAGGGAGAGTGGGGAGTTGGGATGCAGCCTCAACATTCAAACCACTGTGTCTGTGCAGTAGTGTAGTAGCAAGTTTCACAACTAAGGTAACGTTACATTTACATTTATGGCATTTAGCAGACGCTCTTATCCAGAGTGGGCATTTGTACATGGTAAGATTGATCATGGTTAGTGCAAGAGATCAGTGCAGTAACACTGTGATAGACATCATTGTAGGCAGCTGCACACCATACCTGTAACACAGGGAAAGAAAAGTTAGTGTTTTTTTTTTTGTTTTTTTTTAATATGTAGTGGTGATGGCAGTTATTTAATGTATAGAATCAGTGGCAGTGGAGTCTGAAGTTGACGTTACGTTTTTCAGAGGCAAAGTCTATTGGTCAAGTTGGTTCACTTCTGAGTTATATACAATCAACTCCAAAATGATTCATATTAGCAAAAATGCCTGTATAAAATACACAATGCAGGTACTGAGCTATATTGTAGGATCAAAGTTGGGAAAATATATTATATATTATTTTATACTAATACAATTGCTCGGAGAAAATATTTTTTTGTAATAATTTTTCCCTGGAAATATGTGTCACAATTATTCACACCCCTAATAATTATTTTAAATAAAATCCAACCAAAATAGATCTTCAATAATATATCATTTTCCATTGGTTTTTTAATGAGGTTGGTGAACGTTTTGGTGGGGTGGGGGCCTTGACCGTTCCACCATTCAGAATCTTTCCTTGTCCTTCCCTCTTCAATTCAAACCACACATCAAGTAGGTTCAAGTCTGGAGACTGAGATGGCCATTGCGAAACATTAATTCTGTGTGTCAGTTAGCCATTTCTTGGTTGATGTTGAGGTGTGCTTGGGATCACGGCTGGCAGTGTAGCGTAATGGTTAGGGAGCTGGGCTTGTAACTCAGAGGTTGCAGGTTCAATTCCCACTGCTGTTGTACCCTTGAGCTAAAGGTACTTAACCCGAATTGCTTCAGTAAAATATCCAACTGTATAAATGGATTGTATGTAAAAAATTGTAAACTGTAAGTTGCTCTGGATAAGAGCGTCTGCTAAAATGTAATGTAAATGTGGATCATCGTCTTGCTGAAAAGATCCATTCCGCTGCCAAGTTTCAGCTTCCTGGCAGAGGGAACCAGGAGCTCATGGTTTCAAGATTACCCCCCGGTTTGCGCTTGGGCCCTGGCCCAAACTAGTGGTCTGTTGAAAACGCTGACTGCTGAACAAAAGCCAGCCGAATGCGCCTGGCTGTGACCCCCACCCCTTCCTCACGGGACGGTTGAACGGGTTAACGCGAGCGTGTCTCAAATGCGCTGACTTCGTACTGGGCCAGTAACCTCGCGGTGAACTGCACTTTCTCTGACCCCACGGTGAGTTTATGTGGTTAACGAACCATGCGAGAACATGATTTTTTAATGCGATATGCCCTGACTGTTGGGACCTTTTTACTTTTAAGTATTTGTATGTATTTTTTATGGCCGTGGAGTGAACCCGCTATCCTAGCTGTTTTATTTTTAGGGGGTGGGGGGGGTGTGGGGGAAAACTGGAGCTGTGTGATTTCACTTCAGTGAGCTGTGAAATGGGCTGTGTCACCTTGGGCTCTTTGATTTCCTCCTCGTGATCCTCGTGCTGTTGGGCTCTTGAACAAAATGGTGGCGATGATGATGATACTGGACAAAAGAGAAAAACACTTGATACCGGTTCAAGATTTCAATAACGGCCGGGAAGAATAACGCAGACATAGTCCGCCAAGTACAAGACGATTAGACAGCGGTTTATATACACCCTTGAGCCCAGGAGACCACAGGGTCTTTATCCTATACAAATTGTATAGGGGCAGCAGTGGCTCAGTGGTTAGCAACACGGGCTGGCAAGCGGAGGGTTGCTGGTTTGAATCCCAGGAAGGCCAAATGAAAAAACTATGGAAACCGGAGGGAGGCTAGTTCACTTCCTGGAGCACTGCTGAAGTGCCCTTGAGCAAGGCACTGAACCCCTAAAACTGCTCCAGGGGCGCCGTACTATGGCTGACCCTGCGCACAGACCTCTCTTGGGAGAGATATGCGGAAAGATAAATTCCAATGACCTTGTGTAACATGGCAATACAGAATATTCTATTATATTCTCGATTTGACACCTTTCCACCTTTCCACCATTCCTAAAGAAAACCTTCTGAATATACCCATTGACCATCTGTTCCTAATTACAGTAGCATGGCATATTGTAGACGGTGAGACTCCATTACATAACTGGAGAGATAATCACACTGCAGGGATGGAGGTGAACCTTTTATATTCGAGGCAGTCGTCGTTTCATCATTCAGGGTGGTTTAAAGTCTGTGTGCTTTGTTTCTCTTATAAATGAGACCTTCCTGTTTCATCAGTATAAGGAAAGGAGTAAAAAGCATTTAATGACTGAATCTTAATATGCATTCACTAAGTTGGAATACACACTATAATAATAGCTTTAGTTTCCATCAGTGCCCATCAGGGATTGGCTGGAAGAGATACTGACCCACATGCGATGGCTCCCGGCCAGAGCCGGACTGGCACAGTCGGGTTTCGAACCGCAGCTGCAGTGGCAACTTGCATTCCGGGTGAATGCTTTGACCGTTACGCCACCTGAGGCCCCCCATGTTATATTCTGTTCTATTATTCAGAACTGTGTTCTATCATGTTTTATTTATTTATTTTTATAAACAACTTTTGCTGAGGCTATGATACAACGCTGTATTTAATGGAATGTTGGACTCTGTTATGTTATATGCTACTTCCTCTATTTTACACATTCATAAACATGAGTCCTGCCGGTTCACTTTTGTTCTCTGCTGCGTCTGACAGGCAGTTTCCCTCATTCTCCCGCTTGGCATTGTGGGTAAGCGTAGTCATGGGTGCACCTCAGGCAGCCGTCTAAATGAATAAATATCACACTTTGCGTGTAAACGTTCCCACCATCTCGTGGGCTGCCATGGATTCCTCTCCGTTTCCTGGCTGCCGCATCGAACCCTCGACATATTCACTCAACCGAAGTGTCGTTCCTCTAATGAAGTCATCCAGTGAGGCCTGTTTCCCAAGCCCTCCCCCAAATCATTTCTTTCATTTTGACATTTTGTAGTTGCCGTGGTGTTTGTATTGCATGTTTTATGTCTGGGTTGTAGACTTTGCAGAGTAGAATTTGATGTGATAGGCAAGAGGTGTTGTTTGGAGTTGATCACTTGTATTTGTTTTTAATTCATTCATTGATTTACTCATTTAATTTTGTTTCCGATCTGTTTGGTGAGATGTTTAATTTGTTAATTGTTTCCTAAATAATTTTACCTTCTTGTTGGTTTGTCTTAGTTATCGGTAGACTTTGCTACAAAAATTTTACATTAAAACGGTCAATTATACACACACATACAAACACGCACATTGGCCCAATATTATCAGTACGAAATATATCTTCCCTGAGCTGAACAGGCATGAGATAAGCTAGGTATCACAAAATGGACCTCCTGTAGAATATTCAAACCCCTGCAGTTGAATTTTCTACTTGACAGGTGACCTCATACAGGTTGTCAGGAGATGGCAAATGTTTCAGTGAAAGTGAATCATCCTCACAGTATGCCTGCTTCAATGTAAGTGAATATTTCACTCACAACTTTGTTCAAAGAGTTTTAAACCTTTTTCTCCATTTAATCATAGACCATAATCATCACATCGCCTGTGATATTTTCAACAAAGGCCACATATAATAGACACTGCAATGTTTTGTGTGTGTGTGTGTGTGTGTGAGTGTGTGTGTGGGGTGTGTGTATGTGTGTGTGTTAGAGGATTAAACTTAAGGTTTGCAAGCTATATGTTATGCTTGTTGATTTAATATAACTGTTATGTAAATGTAAAATTAATCTAAATGTTAATGTAAAAATGTTATACATATATAGTACACCGTAATATTATAAATTATATATATATTATAAATTATATATGTAAGATAATGTAGGATGCTGTAAATGACGTGAAAGATTTAAATGTAAATGGACATGCATGTTTGGCGTTGAACATTGCTGCCCTGTTGGAACATCTAAGTTAAGCCTGCTGATAGGGTTTCTGTGATGAGATTTTCCCAGAATATCTTAATACTACAGGACCACAGGCTTGGCTTGGAGTTGGCATTTTCACATGTACGTTAGTTTTTCAGATTAAGAGATAAAGCCACCAGCCTGCTCAGAGAGCAGCGCCAGAATCGTGGATTCAGTTGAAACCGTCAGAAAAGTAAAAGCCTTTGTTTGGGGTTATGTTCCAAAGCTGTGGTTTACTTTGTCTGTGGATGAAAGTGTGTTTTCTGTAATATTCAGCTCTGTGGCTTACTGGAATATTTGGCTAATTTGTGGGAATGCTATTATCCAAAAAAACAAAGGCTTAAAGATGAATGCAGAGATCGCAGAAATTATTTCCTTTTAAAAACTTTGAAGAGTTCATTGGAAACTCATGCCTGGCTCTTGTTTTTGTAACAGTTGCCAGCAGTTTGCTTTGGCATGCTACACAAGGATAAGTAGCCAAGCACAATGAGACAGATAACGGACAGAACACCTGAGGACGGACAGGATTGGCCACCACTGGAGAGAGCTGAACACAGTCACATAGTTATACGTGTGTAACGTCAGGGTTGTGTTCTCTATCGTGCTGGTGAAGAGAGAGAGGGAGGGAGGGAGAGGGAGAGGGAGAGGAGGAGAGAGAGAGAGAGAGAGAGAGAGAGAGGGAGAGAGAGGGAGAGGGAGAGGGAGAGAGAGAGGGAGAGGGAGAGGGAGAGGGAGAGGGAGAGGGAGAGGGAGAGGGAGAGGGAGTGGGAGTGGGAGTGGGAGTGGGAGAAGGAGAGGGAGAGGGAGGGAGGAGGAGAGAGGGAGAGAGAGGGGGAGGGAGAGGGAGAGGGAGTGGGAGAGGGAGTGGGGAGTGGGAGTGGGAGAGGGAGAGGGAGAGGGAGAGGGAGAGGGAGAGGGAGTGGGAGAGGGAGTGGGAGTGGGAGAGGGAGAGGGAGAGAGCAGGAGAGAGGGAGAAATACATTCACAGTCTACATTCACATGTTTGCATAAATCATGCTGTAGGTAGTAATCCTTTGCACTCGGCGTCTCAATTTGTGTGCTTAAGTCTGAAGTGGAGGAGTGGGGAGTGGGGGGGGGATGGGCTCGGACGTGGAGGGGGGGCTCTGTGGTGAGCAGTAGGGGGTCGGGGGTGGGGGGATCGCCGCCAGCGTGGGTTATGCGGTTGCCGTGGTTATCCAGAAGCCCAGCAGACACAGTTCAGCTAAATCTGATATGACACACCTGCCCCCCCCACGATGGTGTGCTGCGTTTGTGAAACTCGAGACAGATACTCTAAACGAGGGAAATGACGTTCCATAGCCTGGTGTGGGCAGGTTCTGCTCCTGCTGCTGTTCTCTGTAAACCCAGGCCATTACACCGTCAATACCGCCAACACAGTCACACCGCCAACACAGTCACACCGCCAATACAGTCACACCGCCAATACAGTCACACCGCCAACACAGTCACACCGCCAATACAGTCACACCGCCAATACAGTCACACCGCCAATACAGTCACACCGCCAATACAGTCACACCGCCAACACAGTCACACCGCCAATACAGTCACACCGCCAATACAGTCACACCACCAATACAGTCACACCGTCAATACCGTCACACCGTCAATACCGTCACACCGTCAAGACAGTCACACCGTCAATACAGTCACACCGTCAATACAGTCACACCGTCAATACAGTCACACCGTCAATACCGTCAATACAGTCACACCGTCAATACAGTCACACCGCCAATACAGTCACACCGCCAATACAGTCACACCGTCAATACAGTCACACCGTTAATACAGTCACACCGTCAATACCGTCAATACAGTCACACCGCCAATACAGTCACACCGCCAATACAGTCACACCGTCAATACAGTCACACCGCCAATACAGTCACACCATCAATACAGTCACACCGCCAACACAAAGAATATACACAGTGCAAAGAAATAAGGTAATTATATGGAGAATATTTATACAAAAAACACGCCACTCTGCGCAAGGCGAACACGAACGCTTCTGCAACTCACACGTGCACCTCTGCTCTCCTGCTCTCTGCTCTCCTGCTCTCTCCTCCTCTCTCCTCCTTTCTGCACCTCTGCTCTCCTCCTCTCTGCTCTCGTATGCCTCAGGCCCCTCCCCCAGGGTACACGACTAAAACACAACCCCTCGTGTATAAATGTCATTCCTGTTACGTCGCTCCCTACACAGGCCATTCACACGTACATTATTTATACATATACATGCACTCTCGTTCCGCAAGAACGTTTTTTTTTAACTACGTCAAGTCATTGCGTAGTCAGTGCCATTCCGACACACGCGCACCACGCATGCGCACGGCATGCCCCAAAGACAGATCATCAAAAATGTGTCCTTGCAAAGTGCCTTGTTTTGGCCGCATTTGAAGACAGAGTTTAATGTATACATTGCCACGTTGGATATCCCATAAATCATTGCAACGACCTCAAGAATATTATGCATACATTGAATGCACACATTTTTCACTATGTGGTCCCAATGGGAATCGAACCCACAACCTAAGCATTGCCCGCACCGTGCGCTACCTACTGAGCCACACAGAACCATTTTTGTATCTGAAAAATAATATGGTTTAATTGCTAAATAAATGAGTAATACATTGTATGTTTTAGGACTCTAACTGGCTAGCTTCTATGCTAGCCCATAGAGGTGGTTAATGTAGGTTCAACTGATTTGGAGAAAAGAAATATCATCCGATTTGACCAAAACAGTTCTTATCGTGATTTGGTTTCAGTGGAAAAAGTAGAAATGTTGTGTTGTGTACACAGAAGCTGTGTATCTGTCACTTCATAAGCCCTAAGCTGTCACTTTTTGTAAACGCTAATCTTGTGTGCAGCACACAAATGCTTTCTGACAAAGGATGATTCTACCGTCAGTGTGTCTCGCAAACACGTTTGGCGAAGGACGCAGGCGGCTGTGTGAACTCCCAAGTCCCGCATAGTTTAGAAGCCTTCGGAATTCAACTTATCCACGCAATTTCCCCAAGACAAAAATACATTATACACGTATACCGCCACCACATTGTCGCAGTAATAAGGGCTCGTGATTTATGTCATTGCAAGAATGAACGTACTCAATTAAATTACTATCCGCACACTTTAAATAAACACATAAGTAAATCGGACCACGTTATTGCGCAATTCTGTACGGGGATAGAAAGCATCAATCGTGCTGAGAGTTCCTTGATTTGTCTGAAATATTTAAACATAACAGAAGATGGTACACACGCATCTAAAATGATATAATAATAACAAAAGCAGTGTAGAAAAAGGGAATAGTCCGCACACTGTATTAACACTGCCGAACACACAAATCATCCTGACAGGTCATTTGCAAGCAGACGCGTTGATCGTGTGGTGAGAGTAAATATTGTGTTTGCGAGAGCGAACGCGGCCTGCGGTTTCCTCATTCTCGCCTGAAATATTTATCAGTTTCATAACCAGCTTAAAAGGCAAGCCTAGGGTTTGAGCACCCTTTATATAATATTGATTATTACACGGCACGACACAGCTGTACTTCTTTATTGTTAGGGGAATACAAGAATAGATCGGCAAAGACGTCTATGAAAGGCCTGTCTACAATACAATACAATACAATACAAAAAGCTGTTATATCGCGCTCTTCTTGCGAACAACACAGGGCGCTTTACAAAGAAGAAGAAGAAGAAGAAGAAAAATAACATGTAAAAAAGAATGAATGAAATAAATTAAATACAATTAAAATAAATAAATACATCTGAGTCAGCTCGTAGCCAGATCCCAGTCCAAACTAGGAAGAATAGACACACGAGAACAGGCAAGTCATTCCAAGCGCTTTACAAAAGATTTAAAAAACAAAATTAAAATCAGCTAAAAATCCAAACTAGGAGGAATAGGCACACGAGAACAAATAAGTCTTAAGACCCGATTGTAGCTGCACCTCTGATATGGCCCGGAATAGAGTTCCAGAGACGAGGTGCAGAACAGCTAAAAGCTCTTCTGTCCACACGACAACAAAAACATCGTAGGCTAATGTTCAGTGAAGTGTGATGACTTCAGGTGTGAATTTTAGCAGAAAAAAAAAGTTGTCAAGGGAAATGTGTTGAATGACACATTTGGAATAAAACTGGAAATAAAATATAACAAGTGTACCCTAATTAATCACAAAGTCTAAAAAATATGGTGCGTGCATTTATTCGCACGAAACATGTAGCCAACAGTTACCTAATTTGGTTTTCTGAAAAATACATAAAAAATGTCTAAAACGTGCTTCAAACCACAACAGAATTTGTGCTGCTGGTCATTTCATATGTAATCCACTTTTTCATTATTTTTTGAGCAGAAAAGGACTCGACATTAAGCGTAAAAGCTTCCAGAACTCCAGCTGAGCTTGGATGTGAAGTTGGGCATCAAATAGGATCCAGATGGGGCATGATTGGTGCCAGTGTGCTATAATCGCATTTAAAATGGTGGAGGTCGCAGTGTCAACACGTGTATGACATTTCCACTGCATGTTTGGCTCTGCACTGCACTGTTAATATAGTTTATATATTTATTTTACTTTATTAATTTATTTAAAAGGGACAGCACATAGTAATCAACATATCTGTAGTTCTGTGTGTCTCAGTAGGTAGAGCGTGGTTCTGTGTGGCTCAGTAGGTAGAGCATGGTTCTGTGTGGCTCAGTAGGTAGAGCGTGGTTCTATGTGTCTCAGTAGGTAGTGCATGGTTCTGTGTGGCTCAGTAGGTAGAGCGTGGTTCTGTGTGGCTCAGTAGGTAGTGTGGTTCTGTGTGGCTCAGTGGGTAGAGTGTGGTTCTGTGTGTCTCAGTAGGTAGAGCGTGGTTCTGTGTGGCTCAGTAGGTAGTGTGGTTCTGTGTGGCTCAGTACGTAGAGCGTGGTTCTGTGTGTCTCAGTAGGTAGAGCATGGTTCTGTGTGTCTCAGTAGGTAGAGCGTGGTTCTGTGTGTCTCAGTAGGTAGAGTGTGGTTCTGTGTGGCTCAGTAGGTAGAGCGTGGTTCTGTGTGTCTCAGTAGGTAGAGCGTGGTTCTGTGTGTCAGTAGGTAGAGCATGGTTCTGTGTGGCTCAGTAGGTAGAGCATGGTTCTGTGTGGCTCAGTAGGTAGAGCGTGGTTCTGTGTGTCTCAGTAGGTAGAGCATGGTTCTGTGTGTCTCAGTAGGTAGAGCGTGGTTCTGTGTGGCTCAGTAGGTAGAGCGTGGTTCTGTGTGGCTCAGTAGGTAGAGCGTGGTTCTGTGTGTCTCAGTAGGTAGAGTGTGGTTCTGTGTGTCTCAGTAGGTAGAGCATGGTTCTGTGTGTCTCAGTAGGTAGAGCGTGGTTCTGTGTGTCTCAGTAGGTAGAGTGTGGTTCTGTGTGTCTCAGTAGGTAGAGCGTGGTTCTGTGTGTCTCAGTAGGTAGAGCGTGGTTCTGTGTGGCTCAGTAGGTAGAGCGTGGTTCTGTGTGGCTCAGTAGGTAGAGCGTGGTTCTGTGTGGCTCAGTGGGTAGAGTGTGGTTCTGTGTGGCTCAGTAGGTAGAGCGTGGTTCTGTGTGGCTCAGTAGGTAGAGCGTGGTTCTGTGTGGCTCAGTAGGTAGAGCGTGGTTCTGTGTGGCTCAGTAGGTAGAGCGTGGTTCTGTGTGGCTCAGTAGGTAGAGC